>BSBK01002179.1:0-495929 GCA_027943335.1 Chamaecyparis obtusa | reverse complement strand
AGCCAATAGGCTTTTCCACTTCCCGCTTCAAGTCTCACCCAATTTTTATTATTTTTTATTTGTTGCGAACATGTCTACCTCGACCCTTCACTCTTTTCCAATGACTTCTATTGTGGGTTATTTTTTTATAGCAAAAGTAAATGGAGGGAAACATGGTTTACTGAGAGAACCCTCCCAAATTCGATTCAAAGGCCTTCACAAAATACAACCAAAACCAAGAAAAGTAAGTATACCCAATTCTCAATGTGCACCCATTATTTGTATTGTATTTGACTGATTTCAGGTTTTCAAGAACAACTTACTCTATTTTACTTTCAGAAGGTATATGATTTAGATTCTTCATCGGAGATTTGTAGCCATGTTAGTATGAAAGAGGCATGGATGATTTTTTTTATCATTTCTCTGAAAAAACCTAATATTGGGAAACTTGATTAGGGCTCTCATTTTATAAAGTTGGATTTGTATGATGAGACAAACACAGATAAGGCTTGTAACCTTGACATTTGCATGGACAACATTGACTGAGTTGTTGAAGCTATTTGAGGATGTTGGCAATGTCACAAAGGCAGAGCTATGTTTTTCAATATGATCTATCAATATCGCTTCATGTTTTCTTGAAATTTTTATTTTTCATAAATGGGTATTGGAAATCAATTGTGAATGATTCATGGTAAACTAAATGTAGAGTTTTGGAAATTCAATCCATTAGTTAGATAAGATAAAATGGCTTTTTTGAACCAGGTACTTTATAATTATAAAAATATTATTCACTAAAATATTACACTAATGCAAATCCATTGTTTGCGTGTCCACCAATCACTGCAATCCATCGACTACATTTCTTTGAGCCATTTTGTAAAATATTTCAAATGCCTTATTTATGCTTTTGTATTTTTCATACATGTCTAACAACTCATTTCCAAATACATATCCAACAAAAAAATCCTATTATGCTTCGATGGTTGTCCATACCCTTCTCCAAAGCTCCCGTATTGGCACATAGAGGAAGGATGCTAGAAAAGATTGTGGAATTTGGCTTCACAATTGTTAATTGCATTTTCTTAAAAGTTTCTAAACAATTTTCAATAAATCCATGTTGTGCGTACCCTATAATCATGGCATTCCATGGAACCACATTTCTTTCATCTATTCTATTTAATAGCTCTTGTGCTTTGTCTATGCTTCCACATTTTACATACATGTATACTAAAGTAGTTGGAACTTCAATTTATGAAAATAATTCTACTTCATTAAAGTTATGATGGATCTCAATACCCTATTCCAAATCTCTTATTTTAGAATAAGCTAGGAGGATGCTAAAAAAGGTTGTGGAATTTGGTTTTACACCTGTCAATTACATCTGCTTGAAATTATTTAAAGTCTTATTGATAAATCCATTTTGTGCATATCTTGTAATCATTACACTTCATAATAAAACATATCTTTGAGGAATTCTGTAAAAAACTTTAAGTGCCTTACATTTTTCATACATGTCTACCAGAGCACTTGCAACTACAACATCTGATAAAACCCTGCAACCACAAATACAACTACATTTTTTAAGATCCCATTTTACAAGGTAAAAATAATCTCCTTGAATTTCTAATAATCTCATTGAATTTCTAATAAAGCATCACCAATGACATGATTGGTTGAAAAAAGTCTATGGGTTACACGGAATGGGACAATCCTCTATAAGGTTCATTCAAACTAAGACACAAATAACACTTTTCTCTGAATTTCAAGCGCTTCGACTATTGGAGGCACATGCAAAGTTCAATTGGAAACCTAGCCTTTTATGCCTATGGAAAGGGAAAGTCTATCAGCAATGGTGCAATTTTTTTTGGAATATAAATTGTGGAAGGGTGGTAGAGTTAACTAATTTTGTAGTGTATACAAATTCCCATATACTAGCCACTTAGATGAATATTCGAGGGAAAGTGTCAGATAATTGATAAAACAGATCACTGCTTGAAAATGTTTCTGACATTGACGTTGGAACTTTCAACACGTGTGCTCCCGTAGAAACAATGAGAGAATAGAATATCATCTGATTCCCCACCCAAACTAGCTTTCATGGGTCAAGCATGGCACAATGGGGAAAACCATCATTAGAGCAACTGTTAACAATATTATACAACATCAAAAAACAATATTGAAGTTGGAATCAACAATTTGAGAGTGGCCGCATATAAAAACACCCTTTTATCAAAGATAATAATGCAAGCTTTAAAATTAGAATTTGGTTTAAAAAATTTTATAATCACATTATTGCAGGAAGAAAATGAGTTAACTAGAAACAGTTGTAAGCATTTATATTATCACAAGGTGCAGCAAGAGAGGGAGGGGTAATGAGATGAGCTTCATCATGACCGAGAGCAGCGGCTTTACAACTAATGCATATCCATGCATCTCCATTTATCCTTCAATGCCATTTTGGATACCACCTATCTCATCTAACTTGCTTTAATTTTTTTTTCTATTTATGGCCATAGTTGTACAATATTTAAGCATTGATCATTGACCTAGCAGCTTGATTATTGGTTTCCTTCTTTCTCCATTGATATATGCATGCATGTTACCTCTCATTAAATTCAATTGAATCCTATTTATTTAACTTTTTAAAATTATTATTAGTATGTGTACCATCACAACCCCTGAGGAATATATCATTATCTATCAGGAATATATTTGGAGCTGGAATAAGGTTAAGAAGGCCAAATTTTAATCCCGTGAATCAATGGATCCAACACGATGCTAAAGTTATGAAGACATATCTTATGTCAAGCTATATTTTGCATGGAAGTGATTAAGGTCTGAAGGTAAACTATATATTTTTTACGAAGTAAGATGCTAAACATTATTTTGGTGTAGAAGTCATGGTAAGAAAATATTGCACGAGTTTTAGAAGAGTTCACAACTAGCTAAGAATGGAGTCTCCTCGACATTAATACCAACATACCTGGTATCCATTGTGGATAGAGCATACAAGGAATGTGATAGGAATCACTAAGCTCTCGTTCCATGAATCAAGACAAGGCATTATCTAGTGCGACACCCAAAATTTGAGAAATCTATTTGCAAGACAGGTGTATCATCTTTGAATCTATTTGTTCCTCTTTCCAGCTGGTAGTTGAATGAAGGTGCACTCTATTTCTATTTTTTATTTAGTAATGGTCTCCTATACATTTGATATGCCTCATTTTTGTATGCTTCAGTTGATGAGACAAGAAGGAAATTTGATATTAATCTGAAACACTCGATCTTTCATGTATGATATTTTCTTGTTCAATTTATACAATAAGTTTGAGGTTGCATCTATAACTAAATGCATGATATAGAAGTACTATAGTTTGAAACATAAGAATAGTGCACTGAAATATCTGAGACTGAATTGGAAGGAGTTATTATCAGAATAATTTAGTGCATTCCAATTGTTTGTCCAAATTACAAGTGTGATAAGTTGAAAATTGGCACAATTTTGCTAGTGGACCTAACAATGAATTTAATCTTTGTGAAAATATTCAACACATTCATCCCAGTGAACTGCAAACTATAAGCTTCAAACAACGGGATAGAGGTTTTCTTATCAGCTGAAGTAGCATGCAAAGTGTTTGGCAAAATTATTATTGTGAATTTTATGTGCAAGTGAGAATAGGGGTTCTTATAGATTACTACAACATGCACACGAGCCTCCTCAGTCAAATCCATTATCTCCATTCCTTTAAATAGATTCTAGAACATTCCCCTCATGCATTATAAGGATCTAGGAGTGTATTTGGGAGTATAATAGTTGAGCAGTTGGTTCAAATTATATATTTTACCAATCATGATAAAATTGTTGGTTGTCATTTGGTGGCGATATTATTTCTTCTTAGTAGTTTTATCTTTAGAAAAAACTTTGAATTTTTTGTTGGTGATCAATTTTTGACATCTTTAATGGCCAAATATCTCTTCATTTTGTAGCGGTAAGTGGTCATTCTTGATGTAAGGCTTCTTTTTTCTGATTTGTGCCTAGCCTACCCAATTTTTGCCATAACATAAGGATGGTTGTTCAGGAAGGCCCACTAGTTGATTTTGATCAACTGTTGAAAAATCCATATTCGCAAAGCTTTGTAAAATTCCTTTTCATATCTATTGGCCAATAAAACATACAAAACACATAATTCCAATATTCCAATATCTGCAATGGTCCTCTAATCATAATTCTCAGATGTCATTTATCTGGAATATAAAAATCTAATATTAGACTTATTGCTAAGTCTGTTATGGTCTTTTCATCTTGGGAACTCTATCGAGGTTTCCTAGCATAACTATTGTTGCTATCAATTATGTCAGTCGTTCAGGGTGCTTGAAACACATTTTGATATTTTTAGTCACTAGAAAATTGATCCCATGGCATTTATTACATTTAGAGGGCAACACTTTATAATCAAAACTTTAGCATATGTCTATTAATGTCGCTTTATATCTAATTATGGACCACTTTTAAAAAATTAGATCCATGTCCAGTTTTAGCAGCTAAAAAGTTATGTAAACTTTCCCCACAAAATGAAATCTTGAAACAATTTCTGGGTGCTATCATTTTCTGATGTTTAAAATTGTAAGAGGCCACCCTTGTTGCTACAATTATTTTGCACTCTTCCACTAAGCACTTAAGTCAAACAACTCACTTGTATTAAGGAAATATGATGTCTCTATTGTAGTTTTTATTTTTGCAATATGGTATGGAACTCACATTCATTCATGAATCATTTTGATACTCATACATGATTTGAGAAATAACAGTAATGAATAAACACTTGAAAAAATTAAACCTCTCAATTAAAATACTTGAAACAAACAGTTCACTTCATACATAAGTTTCTAACCTTCAGTACAATAGAGATTTAATACATTAAGAGGACATCATCAAACACCTTTGATGAATTAGAGGCTAGTCAAAACACAAGGAAACTTTGTTTTGTAACAACACTCCTAGGGAAAGAGAGCTCACAAGAAAGCCAGTTATTTGGGTGCTTGCGGTCTGTACTTGGATAATTGGATGCCATGTTTTATCTAATGGAAGGAACCCCCCTCTTGGTAATAGTCTAGGTAAGAGTCCCCTCTTTTTCATTGTTTTTATGTAATGAAGAAGCTTTGAAGGAAATATGGAACAGTATTGGGAAATATAAGACATGGGAAATCTATAAATATGAGTCATGACAATGAGTTTTCAAAACAAGAACAGTGATAAAGTTTGCAGATGTAATGTATTGTTTTCAATTTCAAATTTGCAATATGTTTGTAATAATAATATATGCTAAATGTTTAGATGCATAATAGATAAGGAAAAATTTGAACATGAACAAGAAGATCATAAATCATATAACAATGACATATTTAAAATGATAAACTTCTCACTTGAACAATGATAAAGTTGATTGTTAATCAATATTTTATCAAAGTTTGAATTTGATTACATATTGAATTAAGCTTGATAAACAACAAGCAAATATGCAAATAAAAAATTGAAATGAAAATTAGAAATCTTAATCAAGCTCCTTAGCTATGATTGTCTTCACTTAGTACCCATTGAGTACCAGGTACTTGGGTACATGTACTAGTACCCAGTACACATCCTAGGGGTATGGGTATGCGTACTCATGCAACTATATGCTCTCATATAAATAGAAACAACAATGGTCCATGTAAAAAGGTTTTATATTAGAAATCAAAAGGACAAGAAGTTCTAAGAAGCAATGACAGCTAATAAGGAATTATAATTTCTAGGAAGAGCTAGTTACTGTCCATACAAGTTCATTGTTAGAATGCAACAGAGGAGGTTATGATAGTGGCATCAAATTTCAAAGGACGATAATATGAACTTCAAGAATCTTTCAATGAGATAGTGATACCAATATTCCATGAGAATGGTGTGATAAACCAAAAGAAAGTAGAAATCATTTTGCTATAATGGTCCTTATTTTGGGGTTTTGCAAGATACACTGATGAACAGTGAGCAACACTATTGTGTGAGGAAAAGACCAGGTTATGATCAAGAAGTGATAAAGAATGTTAAAAATGGGGACACTATCCGAGGGATAAGAATAATACTATCTTAGAAGGGTATGCATGGAGGATCATGAAAGCCAAAAGTAGTGGTAAAGAAATTTAAAATCAGTTATAAAGTGAATCCAAAGACATTGATTAATAGAGATTCAAAGAGTGATGCATGTATGGAAAGGAAACAATATTATTCAAGATTACTAAATAGGATGATGACAATAATATAAAGCATGAAGACAACATTCATATAGTGATATATGTTGCATCAATGAAAGACAAATGACTGTTACAATACTTGAATGTAATTGATGACAGTGAAAATTTCATTGGCATAGAAGGATATTAATGTACACACTAAAATGGTGCACTTCTATGAACCATTACATGCAAGGTTGCTCAAGAATGAGGCCTCACAAAGTGGCTCATAGCTCTCTATGCATGGAGTTGCAAGGTTGAAAATTGCTTTCAGCTAGAGCTACAAACTTGTGACCTTGCTAGTCAACCATAAAATGAGAGATTCACAATGAAGACAAGGGCAACAATGCCAATATCTCCAAGAATCACTATGAAGATGTAATGCAAGCTATATGATGATGCAATCTAAACTATGAAAGGAAAGTACAAACTATCCTATGAAAGGAAAGAACAAGTATTACCAAGCCTTCCTAATTAGACTATGTGAGCTTATTCTATTGCATAAAAGGAAACTAAGCTAACAATGCCATTATCATGCAACTATGAAAGAAATATGCAACTACAATGAAATGCAACAAGTCTTCAATGTCCTCAAAAGCTCCAAATGCACTTAAAACCTGCAGCATAACATTAGCATAAAACAAGTGGATGCAAATGAAGGAGAGAGCTCTCCTTTTATAAGAAATGCAAATAAATGGACCATTGAGATTAAGAGGCAAAAAGTTTTAATCAGCAGTGGAGCTTGAAAGAGGAGCAATCCATGTGCACAAGTATCCTCCAATGAGAGTGAAGTGTTGACTTTTGAGCCTCATGTGAGACAAAAAATGCTTTTTCCATTTTTATAAAATAAGAATAATGCTTTATTTGTGCAACTTAGGATAGGAGGAAAAGGAGCTTTTTATTTAATCCAAAGGGGAGGAAATATTCCTTTTAATCAAATAAAGACTTAGGATAAATGATTAGCCCATAGGATAAAAATCTAATATATGATCGAAGTTAAGATTTGATCAAGAGATTGATATTGTTGAAAATATTGATTATTGATAAAAATGATTCAGGATTGATAAATCAAATAAATGGGGCCCAAAGTCTAGGCGACCATTTTTGGGTGCATACATTTGCCCCTCTTTGACTAATGTGTGATCGATTTGGGAACACATGTAGTCAAAGAAGAATTGAAGTGTGAGATCGATCTGGGATCACAAAACAACTCAGATGTGAGGTCGATTCGGGATCACATCCGGATAAAATATAAACAAAGGCCTTTGAACATGAGGTCGATTCGGGATCACATTCAAAGTAAGAGATAAGAATCTCAAATTTGAGCGACAGCTCACAAAAGATGTCTGAATCAGGAAAATCAAGCAATTGGGGATGAGAATCCCATAGGTACTGCCCCCTCGGAATCAAAATCAAAATCAGGTAAAGAGGAGAACAACGAATTGATAAGGATTTGATCAAATCAGAATGAAATCATAATCGAAGGTAAAGGTCAAATAGGTTAACCATTAGGCAATGAAACATGCCCCAGCCTGATTGAAAAGATGTAGTCAAACATGAGAAATGAGGGAATGGAATGAATATGAATGAAAGACTAGAAGTTTGGAAGACATGGAAATGAAGAAATGACGATGCCCCAACAAAGATCAGAGGATTAGGCCTCAGAAGATCAGTCAACTGCGCAAAAGGTGGGAAGATTTTGAAATGTAATTTTGACTATCAAGATGACCTTGGATTTTAATTTCGAGTTCAAAAATGGATCTAGGACGTCAAAATTAGCTAGGGGTGCAATTTTCGTGCAATTCCGAGGTGTTTTGAAAATGAGGTCAAAAAGTCAAAAGACTATAAAAGGGGTCAAAATGTCATTTTCAAAAATCATTTATCTTTTAGTGATTTGAAAATTTTAGAGCTTAGAGAGAGAAAATGGCCCAGCAAGCAGGAGTTCCCATCTACAGGCATCGATTCGAGCATGCCCGGTTGCACAACCGGCCACCACACTATCCTGCCCCGGTATGTTTTCGAAAAACTCAAGCTTTTGAGGCTTGTTTCGCATTTAATAGCTTTTTTTTAGCATGTTTTTCAAATTTTTAAATTTCAAAAATTTGGACTGGGTGAACTATCGCACGATACTTTAGAAGTATCGCACGCTTTGGGGAGAAATGTCGCGCGATACTTCGCGGGTCCCCAAAGTATCGCGCAACCTAAGGCACCAGTATCGCACGATACTGGGTGAAAGATCGCACGATACCGGATGAAGTATCACGTGGCATAAGGTTTATCGCCCCGCTATAGGGAGAAGTATCGCGCGATACTTCTCCAAAAAAGAATATCGCCCAGTTTGAAAATTTGATATTTAACGCATTTTTGAGCAAAAAAATAGCATGGGTCTAGACAATGTCATGTTTTATATTGAGTTATTAGACATCCATCATGATATGTGCTAACAACTGGCTTGGTTTTGGCTTGCAGGAGGTCTTTTCGGCGCTCATCATCAGAGCGCCGAAGGTGACTGGGTTGCGGTGTGTCCGAGATCTGGATGATCCGGGCAATGCCGATATCAGAGCGATGGGATTCAGATATCTGCTGAGGTATCCATACATCAGAGCAGACCACGGGTTGTTGACTGCTCTTGCCGAGAGATGGCATAGCGAGCACAACACCTTCCACCTGCCTACTGGAGAGGTGTCGATCATACTGGAGGATGTCTACAGGATACTACAGGTTCCGTGCCATGGCGAGCTGGTGAGTATAATCATGTTTTAAGATATAATCATAAATGTAATATTTCCATATGATGAAAACTGACATGATTCATTTATTGGCACAAGTGTACTATGATCAGGATGCCACTGAGGGGCGCCGACTGGTTCAGGAGATGTTCCAGGATGTCACCATTCTGGATAGGCATATCAGCTGGGAGAGGCTGATAGATGACTTCGGCAGAGACTACCCAGTGCCATGCATAGTGGCATCTATCATTTCTTAGATCCTGATGACTGATCACAGTCAGAATGGTTTCCCACTCGAATGGGCACGGTTACTAGTTGATTTGGTCGGCAGGCCGCGACGGATGGCATGGGGTCCTGCCATATTGGCAGAGATGTACCACGAGTTGCACGAGATCATCTATAGGGACGGTCGGACATGGGCGTGCGGTGCCATCCTGGCACAGGTATGGGCGTGGGAGCACATTGCTGTGGTGCGCCCCAGGGTTTAGCCGAGGGAGAGGAGGTACCCCTACATCTACAAGTATCTCAGGTTCATATCACATGCCCATTATGGGGATGTGACCTACTACAGGCGGATTTTGGATGAGATAGCCTCATTCACATGGAGGCCATACAGGGAGGTTGAGGTTTGGGGAGATGCAGTTGATGAGCTGAGTTATATGCTGTGTAGTCGGCCACTGGTAGGTCGGTATGCAGAGATAGTTGAGAGATTCTGCATCACTCAGGTATGGTGGCAGTTTGGGAGGCAGCAACGAGTTTCGACAGAGACTACCACATATGCCAGGGCCAAAGACGAGGAGGGTCATGGGTGGCTACCCATGTTGGACTATCAGCAGGCTGTCGCAGAGATAGCAGGTATCAGGAGCGAGCTCTGGGAGTATTTCCCAGATATGGCAGATGCAGGGGCTGATGGAGCCTACAGAGCAGAGCGGCGGAGGGTGCCATTCCCTTAGTTTACAGTACTAGATGCACAGGTACCAGCACCAGGAGGAGACGGAGGGGACGATGGGGGAGACGGAGGAGACAGAGGGGATGGAGGGGAGGAAGGGGATGGAGGAGATGGCGGGAGGGGGAGAGGGAGGAGGATGGAGAGAGGGGAGGGATCGAGATCAGGTGGCCAAAAATGGTCACAGGGACAGAGATCAGTGACGCCTGAGGAGGAGGCGAGATCAGCTCGTCGGCAGGCAGAGGCACAGTAGGATCAGCCTGCGGGGGGAGAGGATCTGAGAGCCCAGATACAGGCTCAGGAGGCAGAGATACAACAGCTCCGGACTACTATAGCTGTGAGATCAGCAGCTACTAGATCTGAGGGCAGAGCGGGATCAGTAGATATCTGATCTGAGGGCAGAGATAGCACGCCGTGAGGCGATGGCACAGGTAGAGGCACTGGAGCTCTGACGGGAGTTAGCGAGAGCAGCCTACTATCACAGACTCTATCTGCAGGCCATCCCAGACGGTGAGAGAGCACCATCATACTCTCAGCGGGCAAGGGTATCAGATGTGGTACTCGATAGGAGAGCCATGCCTCCTCCACCACCACGAGCTCCTCACGAGGGTGGTAGTGAGTCTTAGGGTTAGGTCTTAGGTTGATAGATGTTTTGGACATATCCTGAGACTTTTGATCCAGATTTTGGGATCTCATATTGTATTATATGACATTGTATATAGATTTATGAGATTACTGGATGTTCGATGTATCATGTGTATTTGTCTCACTTGTGATGGATGTATCAGTTTATATATATTGTCTTTCCATTTTGCTCAAAATGCTTATGTATGTGCTTATGTATGTTCTCTCTCATAGATGTATGTTTAATTCTCATGTGTATGATATAGACTCATGTTTCTTGAAAATGATAGTTTTGATATAGATATGATGATATGATTAACCCCTTGTGATGAACAGGAACAGGTTCGAGATGAAAAAGACAAGGAGTGAAAGACATGATCGAGAAGAAGAAAAGGTGAGCGCAGCCGACTGACAGGTCCACGTAAGATGAAAAGGAGAGCTCTCTCCAGATGCAAAAAATGCAAGACTAGACTATCATGAACCTAAAAATGCAAGCTACTATGAAAGTGGTTGACTTGCAAGGTCACAATGCTTATAGACATCTAATTATCATCATCGAGCATTATTGGTAGCGTCGTAAGATCATACAATGCACACTAGCATAACTATGTGGATATGAATATGATCTTTTCAGATAGAAATGTGGGAATCCCGCCTAGGCATCAAAGACGTATAGGTCGAGATGACTAATGCAATGGGATCACTTAAGTTTGATATGGCAAGATTATGCTTGTATCAAGACACATGAAAGTCAGGATAGCTAAAAGCATGCACTCGCAAAACAGTCAAGGATAATACCTTGTCAATCCATAGTGTCAAGTAGGACAAGCATAAATGCTCATGACAGTTAGGATCAACAAAATATACCCACAAGCAGATAAAGAAAGAAAACATGTTCTCATTCCCTCAGTCTTCTAGCTATCATCATTGAAAACTTCTCAGGGAGAGATCACTCATCAAAGAAATCCTCATAGACAGCACAAAAAGAAAAATAAAGTCATCATATCGTCAGTGAGTTGATTGTTTAAGTGTGTGTGTGTTGGTCATAGAGTCAGACTCTGAGTATCGCATCTGCTAATGAGAAATATCACATCATACGAGACTGTTGGATAAGACATCTGATAAGTGTTAAGAAACACTTGACGCAAGGGTAGTGTTGAAAAACACTGTTTGGGGTGGTGTTGAAAAATACCTGTTGTGAAATGCCCCAAGAGACAAACGCACCTAAAAGACCAATGCTAATAGTTATGCCTCCTAGACAAAGACAAAGACCAACTCCAGACCAAATCAAATAAGGTCAAGGCATGATAGAAAGTGGCTAAGTGTCAAGGACATATGCTAACAAATAGGGGTGCAAAGGCCTCAAGTAGCGCCTGTTTCCAAGTTTTCACCACTTGGATTCTTTTTTTTTTTTTTTTTTTTTCATTTTTCATTTTTTTTGGATTTTTGAACTTTTTTTATTTTCTTGTATTTTTTTCAGGACTTTTTATGCTTTTTAGGATTTTTTTCAGCATCATATATGAATTTTTTTGGTATTTTTTTCAGGATCAATAAAATATGTACAAAGGATGCTCCCAGACAGACTGGACATCAAGGATAGAACTTCTTGAGGTGCACAATGTTGATGGGATTAGGGAGCTATTCTCCATCAGGATCTGACAGTAAATACGCACTGGTACCAAAAGCAGCTGTGATGACATATGGTCCAAGCCAGTTGGGTTCATACTTGCCCTTTTGTTCTCTGTTCTGTTGGTTCTTTGGGTTCTCTCGCAAAACAAGATCACCGATTTGAAATTCTCTAGGGTGAACCTTCTTGTTGAATGCCTTGGACATACGCTTCTGATACACTCTCATGTGATCAAAGGAAGCCTTACGCTTCTCATCTAGGAGTTCTAGTTCCTGTAACCTCATGGCGCAGTAATCCTCATCTGTAATCAATCCTTTGAGTGAGACTCTAAGTGATGGTATCTTGACTTCTAAAGGCAATACCGCTTCAGCGCCATAGGTGAGAGAAAAAGGAGTGGCTCCTGTAGGTGTGCGAATGCTTATTCTGTAAGCCCATAGTGCTGGATTGATTTGTAAGTGCCAATCCCTACCATTCTTGTGCACTGTTCTATGAAGAATCTTAAGAATGGTTTTGTTAGAGGCTTCTGCCTATCTGTTTCCCTGTGGAAAATAGATGGAGGACCAATGTTGCTTGATTTTAAACTTTTTGCATAGGTGTTTTAGGTCCTTATTCTTAAATTGACCTCCATTATTTGTAATGATCTTAGAAGGCACTCCAAATCGGCAAATGATATGATTCAAGATGAACAAAGAAATGGTCCTCCCTGAAGCAATAGAAAGTGGCACAACTTCCACCCATTTTGTGAAGTAGTCAGTGGCAGTAATAATGAACTTGTGTCCACCTGATGAGTTGGGATGAATCTGCCCAACCAGATCAAAGGCCCAGCACTGAAATGGCCAATGAGAAACAGAAGGGATCAGCTCCCTACCTGGAGCAAGAATCAGGTTTCCGTGTTTCTGACATTTTTCACATGACTTAGCAAAGGTGACTGTGTCTATCTGCATTGTGGGCCAATAATATCCCACCCTAAGCAACCTTCGGGCCATGGCAAGACCATTAGAATGTCCACCACAAATTCCCTCGTGGATGTCAGCTAACACTTGGTTGGATTCTTCCTTTTCCAAGCACCTAAGGAGCGTCCCATCTAAACCCCTCCTATATAAATCACCAGAGATGAGGGTGTGGTGAGAGGCATTACGGATGAGGTTTCGGCATTCAGAGCGGTTGAATGTGTCAGGGATGATGTCTTCACGAAGATATGAATAGATAGTACCATATCGGGAAGACTCATGTGTGATAATGGCACAAATGACGTGGCTTTCAGACAAGTCAAAGATGGGATGGTGTAGCTCTTCTACCAGGAATTCAAATCTGGATTCATGTGTCTCCAATTGAAGAAGTGAAGCTAATGTGGCCATGGCATCTGCAGCTTTGTTCTCTATCCTAGGGATCTGTTGAAACGTCACAAAGGTGAAGTAGCATCTCAAAGAATCAACCATCTTTTTGTAAGGTATTAATTTGTCATCCTTGGTTTGATACTCTTCATTGACCTTGTTGATGATTAACTGGGAATCCCCAAAGACATGTAACTCTGTGATGTTCCATTCTATAGCCATTCTCAAGCCATTAGTTAAAGCTTCATATTTTGCAATATTATTGGTACATGGGAATAAAAGTTTATAAGACTTTGGAATATTGTACCCATGTGGAGAAACAAATAACACTCCAGCACCTGATCCATTTTGCATGCGGGAGCCATCAAAGAACATTATCCAAGTGCGAGTAGTCGTATACAAGATGTGTTCATCTGGGAATTCCACTTGGACTGGCATACTATCCTGAATTGGGAAATCAGCTAATTGGTCAGCAATAGCTTTCCCTTTTATTGCCTTCCTTTCAACGTACTCTATGTCAAATTCAGTGAGGACCATCATCCATTTAGCAAGTCTACCCGTGAGGGCAGCCTTACTAAGAAAGTATTTAAGAGGATCAATTTTGGCAACAAAATGTATGGTATGAGCAAGCATGTAGTGGCACAATTTTTGAGAAGCAAACACCACTGCCAGACAAGACTTCTCAATATTATTGTAATTGATCTCATAGGAGACTAGAGTACGACTGATATAGTATATGGCCCGTTCTTTCCCAGTGTCATTTGATTGAGCCAACAATGCCCCCAGGGAAGTGTCTGTAGTTGAAATATATAGGATCAATGGTTTCCCTGGAATAGGAGGCATGAGAATCGGAGGATTAGCCAAGTATTGTTTGATCTGATCTAGGCTCTTTTGACAATCCTCGTTCCAAACACAAGAAGCACCCTTATGCAATGTCTTGTTGAAGGGTTGTGCTCTATCTGCAAGCTGAGAGATAAACCTCTTAATCGATTGAAGACATCCCTGAAGACTTCTCATTTGATTGATATTTCGAGGAGGTGGCATATCTAGAATTGCTTGGACCTTTTCAGGGTCGACCTTGATACCTTTTTCTGATATTATGAATCCTAAAAGTTTGCCTGAGGTGACACCAAATGCGCACTTCTTTGGATTCAATCTGAGTTGAAACTATTCTATTTGATCTAGAATTACTTCTAGATCATTGAGGTGTGTGTCCCATTGTCTTGATTTTGCCAGGGTATCATCCACATAATCTTCCATGTTTTTGTGCATCATATCGTGAAAGATAGTGGTCATAGCTCTTTGGTAAGTTGCTCCTGCATTCTTTAATCCGAATGGCATGACGTTCCAGCAATAGGTTCCCCATGCACATGTGAATGTTGTTTTCTCTTGGTCTTCAGGAGCTATTTTGATTTGATTATACCCTAAGAAACCATCCATTAGAGAGTATATGTCATAGCCCGCCGTCATGTCCACTATCATGTCAATGTTTGGAAGTGGAAAATCATCCTTTGGGCATGCTTTGTTTAAGTCTCTAAAATCTGTACATACACGAATGGACCCATCATGTTTGGAAATTGGTACTATGTTTGAGATCCATTCTGCATAATCGATGGCTCTAATGAATCTAGCTCTCAAAAGTTTTTCTAATTCCCCTTTGACAAGTAGAGCTACATGTGGATGCATTTTTTTGAGTCTCTGTTTTACTGGCTTGACTCCTGGAGCTATGGATAAGTGATGCATTATGAGATTCATGTCAAGCCCTGGCATGTCTGAATAGGTCTATACAAAATTAATTTTCTTTTTCTGTAAAAATTATACATATGCCTTGGTCTCTTCCTCTGATAAAGACTGAGCAAGATGGACTATCTGAGGATTTTTTTCTGTGTTCAAATTGACTGGCTTTGTTGGCTCAATCAATACTGATGATCTATCCTGGAAATAACTCAGCAAGTTATTAAGTACCCCATCCTTAGGTGCCTCAAAGAGGTTTTCACCCTCAGATGCGTCATTTCTTTTTACTATTTTTGGTTCTGACACCGCCACAAAGTGGTTTTCGCCATCAGACCTATTTTTCTTTTTTTCTTTTATTTTGAGACTGAGGTACTTAATATCAGGCTCTATCATGCTGGTGGTTGGTTCACTGGTGGAAGAAGCTACGGGTTCAAGAGCATTTAGATAGAAGGCAATTTCGTAATCATTCTGAAAGGTGAGGAATGTGGGCTCTTGATGGTGCTGAGACCAGTCAATTAGGTCAAAGTGAACAAGGGGTAGGTCAATGACTGGTTCAATGTTGTTTATGCAAAAGGTGTCATCTTTGGTGACCATATAATCGGAGTTCATCAAGTCTTCTCCTAAGATACCTGAATTAGGACTCATCCTATCAAACGAAGCATCGTCCACTAAGGCAATTTGAGGAGTACGATCCTCTGGTCCTACACTAGGCTCGTTAGCCGCATCGGGTTGGGTACTATAAGTATGGACAATATCTACATCCAGATCAACTGTTGCATTTGAAAGCAAGTCCCATTCATACTCATGGGAGTCCGTGTCTGAGTCATCATTTGGGCCTCATGATGTAGAAGCCTGAAGGTTAGGAAGGGTTTCCCCCTCTCTAGTGCTAGTGTTGGTACTATCCGTCGCAGCTAGGACAGTAACACTGTCCTTTGTTGATCTAGCAGTCACACAGTCACTATCCGTCGCAGCTGGGATAGTAGGACTGTCAAGTATCAAATCTATGGAATCTCCCCAAAGGAGATTTGTTGAGGGCACCCAATCATCAGACACATCTTGTTGATTGGAAAGATCGGGCGTATAGTCTAAGTCATTGTCACTGTCCGTCGCAGTTGGGACAGGGACACCTTTCTTTTTCTTATTCTCAAAACCTAAGCCAACTGTGGACTTATTCTTTTAGCCAAAAAGAGCATGATTAAGAGGCTCAGCTTTAGCATCCAGCCTATGACTAAGGGGACCATATCCCAGATATCCCATATTTTTAACCAGTGTATACCCTTTCCCATAGACTTTAGGTGGAGGAGCAAAATTCTCGTTGTGCTTGTATTTCTCCTCGTGATAGATCAAGTCCCTTATGGCAACTTCCTCTTTCTCTTCCTGAATGAGGACTGAAGACTCAACAAATTTCCCAAATAACGTCATTGCTGATGACGAAGGCTTCATACTTGGTGATGGTCTCCCATAAGATCTGGGAGAGATTGGCATGTTTGTAAAAGAATCAATTTTATAATCTCCCATCCCAAGATCTATGGTCTTGAACTTCTGCTTGCATTGTTCAAGTGAACTACTAGGACTGTCAGCTTCCCTATTCAAAGGTACATGTGATCCCGCAGAAATGTTATTAACTGATAAAGCACTATCTCCAGGGATGCAAATTTCTACACCGTTATGGGGAAACTTAACACACTGGTGATATGTTGATGGGACTGCTTGCATTTCGTGAATCCATGGCCTACCTAGCAAAATGTTGTAGGCTAAGGGTCCAACATCAACAATTTGAAATAATATATCTTTTTCTACTGGACCAATGCGAATAGGCAAAACAACCAATCCCTTAGAACTTCTTTCTGCTTCGTCATATGCTTTGAATGTGATCCTTTTCCTTGTGTCAATGACGTTCTCAGAATATCCTAGAGCCAGCAACAAACTTAGGGTACAAATATTGAGCCCCGCACCCCCATCTATCAGTACACGCCTAACACGAGTTTTATGAATCATGACTTCAATGTGTAAGGCCAAATTATGTGGGTGACTGATGCATTTGTCATCTTCTTCGGAGAAGGTGAGGTAATGAGGGCTAGCCAAATGGTTGACCATGTTCTAGAATTGATCAATATCTAAGTTGTTAGGGACATTGGCTGCTCGCAAAGCATCCTCAAGGATGCGCTTGTGCTTAGGAGACAATTCTAAAAGCTCAAAAATAGAAATCTACGTGGGTGTACGTTGTAGCTGGTCAATAAGATTATAATTGGAATCAGGACCAACGACAGATTTGGGAGGAGCACCTTTGGACACGGGCTGCTTAGACTTGCTAGTGCTAGGACCTCTAATGATAATGGGCACTTGGGCCTGCCCCCTAGTGACAACATTGAGGGACTGGGGCATTCTTTGTGAGTGAGGACCTCTTATCACCACAGCGGGTCTTTCATCAATCATAGGAGTTGAGTCCACATTATGTCCATAGGGATCTTTCCCTCTCATCATGTTGACACTATCATCCACAACTTCAAGCATGTTAATAACGTTCTCTGCATTTGTGTAGGTGTAGTTGATAGCCGCCTTGCCATTCTTAAAATTCTCTCCTTTCTCATATTTAGGCAAGGGCTCCTTAAAGGCTTTATGATCCACGTTAGTGGTTAACCCATCCACTTGTAGTTGTCCTTTCTCAATAAGGTCTTGGACAAGATGCTTGAGTTTAAAACAATTTTCTATGTCATGTCCAATCCCATTATGGAAAACACAAAAAGCCTTAGCATCCCACCAATGAGGTAAAGGATCCGGTATACGATGTTTTGTAAGATCCTGTGGGTGCGCCAAATTATGAGCAACTAATATCTTGAAAACATCTGCATAAGATTCTCCCAATTTAGTAAATTGTCTTTTCTCCATTTTAGACCTCCTTTGATACTTAGGTTTATCTTGTTGTGTTGAAGACGTTTGCAGCTTCATAGCTTGAACTGCATGAGAGAGGTTAAGAACTCCTTCATTTTTTATTTGAGATGAGTCAACAAATCCATCGTTGACCACTTGCTTGTTTTTGTTCCAATAGGAGTTCTTTTTGTCCTTGTTACCATTAGTATTGTTATTTTGGCTATTGTTGTTATTTGTTGGTTTAGCCAAAATTCTTTATTCTTTCAGGACATCCTCAATGCGACATGCCACCTCTACCATAGTATCAAAGGAATTAAATGGGATTTTCTTGACTTCATATCTTAGTTTGGGTATTAGATTGCTCACAATGATATCAATTCTCTCCTCTTCAGGAATTGTCCTTGGGTATTTTGAACACAATCGCCTCCATCGTTGTAAAAATGTGACAAAAGATTCCCCTTGATTTTGCTTGAGTTTGCACAAATCAAGCATTGTGACTGACCTTGATAGGTTGTAAGCAAAATGTTGAACAAACCTTTGGACAAGTTCTTTAAATGTCTTTACTGGAGGGGAAAGATTAGTGAACCACTCCATGGCTTGATCTTTTAAACTCCTTGGGAATAATCTCATCAAGTAGGAGTCTTCATGGTGAAAGGAAAAGCTCATTATGTGGAACTATCGAACATGGTCATGAGGGTCACCAGTGCCATCATATTTGTCATATGTTGGGAACTCAACTTTCTTAGGGAATTCTACCATCACCACACTTTTGTCAATGGGGTTAGGACATATGGAGTCCAAATGAAACGTGCTCTTGGGAGCCTTCATCCTATCTATATCCTTTTGCATTTGTAAGATCACCTCATTAGTTGAAGGGCTCTGTTTCTTGATCTTTTGGTGAACATCAAAATTATATAGAACTTTAGCACCTTTGTTGATATGACTTTCCAAGAATTGGTCTTTGTTTTGTTCCACATATTGCTCCACATATGCTTGAAAGGATGGTTCTTGTTGCATAGTCATGAAGTCCATATGATCAAATTTAGCATAACTTCCTCCATGTTGTGAGCCATGATGTGCTCGTTGGGAGAGTTGCTTTGAATGTCTATGAGATGACTGTCTCCTATGATGGTCATATCTTGAAGCCCTTCTTCCTCTAGGACTCGGGGATCATGAGGGTGTCCTTGATCTTCTTCTAGGGCTAGGGGAAGGGGTAGATGGGGGTGAGTTGGTCTCACTATTGGCTCCCCTCCCATTAAATTGGCTTTGAAGTTGTTGTGCATAGAGTCTATCTTCTTCTTCTTGGGTGACTCTTTTCTGTATATCCAACAATGCACGTTCTTCTTCCTCTAGTTGTCTGAATTTTTCCTTTTTAGCAGCCTCTTCATCTAAGTAGGCTTGCTTCTCTCTCTCAATGCTTCTCAATCTTGTATTTGCATATCGAGAGGTGTCTTTAAGTGGGGAGGTTTGTCTCAAATGCCTTATTGCATTAGCTGCGTTTATGTGGTGATCACTAGATTCGTTGTTCTGGTCTTCGTGTTGTGACCTTGAATCTAAGTGAGCTTGCTTATGATGTCTTTCGGCTCGTTGATGAGCATCAAAATACCTCATGTTGTTGGGAGGTGACCTGGGTGGACTAGCATGAGAAGAACCACCATACTCTCTTCTGTGTCATTGGAAGATATCCTCGAGAGTTTGATTCATGGCTTCTCTTTGTTATCGGGTAAAAGTGTAACTCATGTCCATGCTTGATGAAAGTGGTATGAAAGAGGTGCTCACTTCACTAGGATTAGCTCCCGGATTAAAACAGACCTCAGATTCACTCTTAGGAGATTGATCAAAAAGGGGTCTTTTTCCCTTAGGTTGTCGATGAGTCTTGACAGGTGGTAACTGGCTAAAGGCAACAGGGGGTCACTTCCCTTGATTGACTTGATACCTTGTCGTAACTGACATGAAAGAAAGATACTCTCAATGAGAAGGTGACCTCTCAAAGTGTCAACGCCAAACTAGGATAATTAAAGTCCTCTATTGTCCAAAGAGAAATGAAAAGAAAAAAGGGCTTTACCAACACTGTCAAAGAGGTGCTTCAAATCAAAGGGTGACTACCCTTGCACTTTTGAATCAGGAGGTTGGACTAGGCCAAAAGATAATTGAAATTAAGATTTAAATGAAAGCGATCTGGACAATAAGAGTACTAAAATTTTCCAAGGATGTAGCTAACAATCTTAAAGATGAACCTTGGCACCAAGAATGGCCTTCTAACTTGATAATTATTCTGAAGTGATTTCGTAAATCAAATGATGCTATCCCGAAGGACTAAAAACTAGAAATTTGGAGTCAAGACAGGTCTCAAACGTCAAGGTGAGAAGCCTACTCTAAGACCTAGCCTGATTAACAGCAACTGAAACTGACCAAAATTTAAGCACGACAGAATTTAACCAGGTGATATACTCCAGGCTACTGGGGCGATAAACCTATAACCGCGCGATACTTCGCCTGAAGCCAGGCGATACTTCTTAGTACTAGCGGGCGATATACTCCAGGCAGGTCGGGCGATAGTCCATCAGGGGTGAACTATCTCGCGATATTTCTCTTCAAAGCAGGCGATATTTCTAGCAAGCGCGAAGTATCGCGCGATATTTCGCTTTACAGGGTGCGATACTGTTGCAGAATTGTTTAACTTTTAACCAGAATTGTGTAAAATTTGCATTTTTGGGTCTATTTGGTCAAAATTTCCAGTCTGAGGATTAATGTTTTTGATTTCAGTCACAATATCAATAGAATTTCGGCAGGTTTGCAAACAGTAAGGGATCAAAACATGGTCTCAAACACTTGAAACAAGGGCAAAAGCAACCTTGCCAAGACAAACACTTGTGATATCAGAATTGAAACAACACCCTATGAATGCTACCGATTGTTTGTATGTAAGAATATTTGCACTGATATCACACAACCGAAGATAATTCATGCAAATCTATCCTAAAAAGTCAAGGCTCAATACTTACCAACTTAGCCCACAACTTGATGCCCCCTCGCCTCACACCAAGTGGTTGCCCACAAGAGATATTGGCTTTGTCATGAAAGTGTCAAACAACACAACCAAAGGAACACATATGGTGAGTATCTTAAGGTGATCCGGGTAAACCACTTGGATCAATCCTTGCACTAAGAAGATAAGCGGCTAAAATAAGGTGGCTTCTATCTAATGGTTCTTAATAAAGATTTCCATTCACAACACCCCTCTTGCTCCTCATAAAGGACTAGGACCTTGCGGCCTCAAGAGTACCTTAAGCATTCTTGTTCAATATTTTCCCCATGGTCGCAATCCCATGAGCTACTCACATCAAACGAAGACAAGTGTTATGTCTACCAAATTTTTTGGTGTCCTTGATACCCTTGAGATTATAGTGAGTTGGAATCACTTGCCACCAAAGAAAATGATGACAAGGTTGTCCCCACTTGAGTCGTTCCTCTTGATTGCTCAAGAGCAGGCCCGCTAAAAGATCCTAAACTAAACAAAGAATAGATCAACTCTTGAGGTTCAAGGTTTTTGGTCACCACAAGGGTGAAGAGCATACTCCCCTATCTCAAGAATCTCTCCCAAACACACCAAGCAAAGAGGTTCAATTACTCCCTTGCTTCCAAAACTTTAAGATGGGTCAAGATTTTCTGGTTCACCTAAAAGTGAAGAGCATACTTCTCCTACCACCTCAAGATCCCTTTCACAAGGTATTAAGATTCCTAATACAATTAGTGAATGCCACACTTGAAAGGAAAGCAAATAAACAAGCAAGAAACTTTTTTTTTTTTTTTTATAAATTTTTATGCTTGGGTAGCCCTGCAAAAACTGTTAGTAGCCCTCTTTGACATACGTTTTTAGCAATTTTCAAGTAAAGGAGAGCACCTACAAACACAACTTGTTAGACCCACAAGGTTAGCAAAATCAAAATCCAAATGTAAACATGCAATAAACTGATAGATTTAAGCTAAAAGATGCAGGTTAGACCTATCTAAACATAGCAAAATAAAACAACAAACTAAAATGATCAAGTTCGGATGAGAAAACTAGAAATGCAAGTCTCTCTCAGACCAGATGATATTTCTCAGACTTCACTAGTATCGCGCGACACAGTTTCCTATAGTCGCGCGATATACCTCAGTCTGGGCGATACTTCTCACTATGGGCGGGTGATACTTCGCCCGATGACAGGCGATATTTCTCTGTACTAGCGGGCGATTCTTCTTTTGCGTGAAGTGTTGCACCACTATACAAAGGTATATCACGCAATATTTCTGAGAAGTATCGCACGATACTCTGAGACAGAAAACCAGAGAATGAAAACTAAGCTGAAAATTGATGAAAATTTTGACGGAAAATGTAGAATTAAAGGGATAAAGCTAATCTACTCCACCCCATGGTGGGTGCCAGAAATATACACACTAAAATGGTGTACTTCTATGAACCATTACATGCAAGGTTGCTCAAGAATGAGGCCTCACAAAGCGGCTCATAGCTCTCTATGCATGGAGTTGCAAGGTTGAAAATTGCTCTCAGCTAGAGCTACAAACTTGTCACCTTGCTAGTCAACCATACAATGAGAGATTCACAATGAAGACAAGGGCAACAATGCCAATATCTCTAAGAATCACTATGAAGATGTAATGCAAACTATATGATGATGCAATCTAAACTATGAAAGGAAAGTACAAACTATGCTATGAAAGGAAAGAACAAGTATTACCAAGCCTTCCTAATTAGACTATGTGAGCTTATTCTATTGCATAAAAGGAAACTAAGCTAACAATGCCATTATCATGCAACTATGAAAGAAATATGCAACTACAATGAAATGCAACAAGCCTTCAATGTCCTCAAAAGCTCCAAATGCACCTATAACCTGCAGCATAACATTAGCATAAAACAAGTGGATGCAAATGAAGGAGAGAGCTCTCCTTTTATAAGAAATGCAAATAAATGGACCATTGAGATTAAGAGGCAAAAAGTCTTAATCAGCGGTGGAGCTTGAAAGAGGAGCAATCCATGTGCACAAGTATCCTCCAATGAGAGTGAAGTGTTGACTTTTGAGCCTCATGTGAGACAAAAAATGCTTTTTCCCTTTTTATAAAATAAGAATAATGCTTTATTTGTGCAACTTAGGATAGGAGGAAAAGGAGCTTTTTATTTAATCCAAAGGGGAGGAAATATTCCTTTTAATCAAATAAAGACTTAGGATAAATGATTAGCCCATAGGATAAAAATCCAATATATGATCGAAGTTAAGATTTGATCAAGAGATTGATATTGTTGAAAATATTGATTATTGATAAAAATGATTCAGGATTGATAAATCAAATAAATGGGGCCCAAATTCTAGGCGACCATTTTTGGGTGCATACAATTAATACCTTAAAACTTCATTGGAACAACAAGGCAATGTGCAATGAACAAAGGACTATGGAGTGGAATAGTTCAAATCCATTAATGATAGTCATGAGTAGATTAGTCAATGATAGAATGACCAGGGCTATATCAAATAGAGTAGTCATATAAAAAAGGTCAAAGACATGGACTGAGACAGTGGGAAAAAATGATATTCTTGAATTCATCATGTCAATGTGAAAGGAAATGATAATGAAATGACAGTTCATTGTAATCAATGCCATGAAAACATTACTAATGTCAATGCCTAAAGGTAATAGAGAAGGTTACAGTTAATTATAAGGCTTGAGGTAAGTAATGCTAAACTTTAGTTTGTTTCCCATTGGTCTATTAAAGTCTTTCAAAATATTGGAACTGATATGGAGGAATCCTTGATATGGCAGTTGTGGGTATCTCTATTAACTTTTAAATTTTCTTGTCAAATGCTACCACAAACTAAAGACTTATGTTGGAATTTATTGGTATAAAATGTGTAGTTTTGATTAATTTATCCTTGACTACTATTGTGGCATCAATCTTGTGCACCATTGTTGGACATCTGATGATGAACTCAATTGAAATTGTTCTTCCTTTTTACATTGAAATCTACAGAGGCCAATCAAAATTTTCCATAAATTGGTCTGATTATTTCACATTGGTGATGATGAGGGATATAATCAACACTATACATCATTGTTGGGTAGAAAAACTATTTTCTTCATTGATCCAAGAGATAATAGACATCTAAATATCTTGGAATGAAATATCACAACCTTTCTTCTTGATACATTTTATTAATCATCACAAACTGATTCTGATATTTGTTCTGAAAAAATCAGGAAGCTACTTTTAAAATAAAAATCTGCAGTTAAAAAGGAAAAATACAATGAAAAATATGAAGAATAAAATGTTGACAAAGAAGGAAGAAAATCAAATAAAAAGAGTAGAACAATCTAGATATCTTGTTTCATGCACAACCTGCATTTCATGCTGCATGTAGAAATCTAGAAGTATCTGAAATCTTTGTCACAGAGTTCTGCATTTTTGAAATCCTTGTGATGGAAATCTAGCTTTACACCTACCAGTTGCATTTTCTTGAAAGTTTCTAAATACTTTTCAACAAATCCATTTTGCGCATATCATGTAATCATGGCATTCCATGTGACCACATTTTTTTGAGGTATTACATCAAATAGTTCATGTGCCTAGAAAATTTTTTATCTGAAATTTTTTGCGACTATAGTTGTTAATTTTTTCATCTTGTTTCTCTCTTTTCTATTCAGGCCTGCTATCATTGAGAGATACATATTTTAACATCTAGTGGGCCAGTGGCAAGTCTCATTTGAGACATGTTCTTTTTAAGGAGTTTAGGTTGCAGATGTGGTGACTATGCCCTATGTGATACTCCCGAAGCATATATGATTAGTGTTTCATGATGGGTATATGTATAGTATTCCATGGTGTATAGTTAGGATATGTAGCTTCTACTTATCTTTTTGTTTGAGATAGGATAACATGGCTATATAGCTCATAGCCTATGATCAAAGAATTCAAAATATTACATCTCATTTGCATCAATACATTCATCAAGATTTTTTTATACTTAAAGATTTAGCATATCAAAAGGGGCACTATCTATGTTGGCCTTTCTTAAATGAAGGTTCATAGTCAACAGTTTCTTGGAATAGTTAGTTTAAGGCTAAGATACTGGTATGGGTTTGGGCATAAGATTATGTTGGTAAATATATAGGTTAGTGCAATTTCTTTGGTTATTTTTGTGAGATAGATTGCTGTGAGAGTTCTATAATGACTCGTAAGACTGCAAGTAGAGATATTAGTTTGTGTTGTTAGAAAGTGGTTTCTTGCCCAAGCCAAGTTGGATCAGAAATAAGGTTGAGCTAATGCATTGGACTGTGCCAAGTGAAGCCATTCATGGTGGCAGTAGTGGTGATTTCCTCTCTGGTGGCTTGGCACATGCAGTATGGAGCATGCCTATCTTAGTCTTGCACAATCACTTAAATCCTCATAGAAATTCTCTGACAAGAGGATATTTGATTGCCTAGATGGTTTATGCATGCTACTCTACATGTTGATCAACCTGTCAATTTTGTTGTTCACCTCAATGCATAGTAAAAGAGACATCCATCTTCTGCATGCCTTGAAATTTGTGAGAGAATGTTCAAGTTCACCAACACCTTCTCTAAATATAATTAAAGAAGGAAAGCCTTGTTTAGTTCCCATATGCTCCTAATGTCATCTAAATATTTGTTTGATGTGCACGTTGTTAGAAAGAGTAATCCCAACTACCGATAATGTTGCATTCATTACTGCATTTATTATGGATAAGATAAGGCGCTATTGGACAATTGAAGATTTGAAGACTTTTATTAATGAATCCCATCTTTTGTGCCTCTTTTCTACAAAGCTTATCTTATTTATTTTTTATTATACTGTAGTCACCCATGCTCTACAGACCTTGAGTTATGATTCATTTATGAATCATATTAGTAGTTGGAAATGACCCATCCATAGTTGTTCTATCTTCTATACATTGCAATGAGTTTGTAATTGCTACGCACTCTTTCATGAGTCTAACTTTGTTGAGTTGTAAGGAGAATAGGACTGAGTCTGAAGTTGTGAAGCTTTGCCTAAATCATAATGTAATGGTGTTTGTGCCTTTGAAGAGCTGAAGCTCAGTTATATCTTTGTGAGATATAATGTTTATTATGGTCAATAGAAATAATATGTTTGTTTTCTTTTATTTTTGCTTCCTCCATTTTCCTATAATTTCACTCCCTATTCTGATTGTAGATAACTTGAAATTTACTTCAGCGTTATCAATGTCATTGGCTATTATTTTTTTGGTGATCACTATTGGTATTACAATTGCCAAAATGTTTTGTGGTGATATCTACATGCCAAGGCTTCTTCTTGATGTCATTGATCAAGGTGTATTTTGGAATGTTTTTGCAGTTATTCTAGTCATGGTCACTACCTATATCTTCCATTATAATGGTGCTAAATATTGCTTTGTTATTTGAACTTCCTAATTTACCATCTAAATTATCTAGATAATACTATAGCTAATTTACTTAAATTGTAATATTTAATGTTGTCTAAAATATTGAAATTCAATATTGAGTATAGATATGTTTGGCATGTGCAGTTCATCTAATAGACATTGAACTAGCAAGACCTTTAGGCATGAAAATATTTGTTCATTTATCCCTTTTTTTATGTTTAACTATATATATAACAAGAATTTTTTATGGTTATCTTCTATTTGGGGAAGAGACTATGAGCGTCATTCTAGCCAATTTTGACAAAGATTTGGGAGTCCCTTACAATGCTCTTTTGAATGACATTAATTGCATAAGCTATGCTCTACATGTGATACTGGTCATTATTGTGGTTCACTTTTCTTTACGTCTCAACATTGATGGGATTTTTTTTCCATCAGCTTCCTCCTTTGTATTGGATTCAAGGAGATTTACAAGCATCACATCAAGACTAGTAAGCATTGTATTTCTAGGGGCAACATTGATACCTAGTATTTGGAATGCATTTTAGGTTACAGGGGCTACAATAGCAATATGTATTAGGGGGATTACACTGATTATAGTTACACTAACTACTATTTGTAGTTTGATTTCACTATCCAGTGATATATATGATCTTTTGAAAAGATGATAATATACCAAGCCCACAAAAATTTTGAGAGTTGAATTTATTTTTGACACTCGGTGGGTATATATCACTAATTGATACTAGTAGGGTGAAGAGAATTGTATTGTGCTATAATTACCATATTCTAGGATTCAAATGCTTGTGAAAGACAATTTTGGGAAATTCATTTTGGGTGGTAGGTAAAAGGGAATTGTGAATGTCAAACATCAAATGACAATAATAATTTATTTCTTCCTATAGAGGTTGCAAATATTTCTATGCTATATGCTTGCTGTTGTTATAATAAAATTGGCAGAAGTTGCTTCTTTATTTGATTAGTGTTTGAAACACCCTACACTTTATTTTATGTCTTATGTATTCTAATATATGTTATCACAGTATATTGTATCATCCATTGTGTAAGAAATGGTGATTCAACTAATGACATCAAGAAGTCAAAATTATTAGTTCATATAAATTCAAAGGATTAGGACATATCATATAATACATCAGATCAAGTAGTTACTCCATTCAAATCTAACCAGCATTTGACTATCTTGATATATTTCTTCTTGCTCTATTATTGTTATTTCATTGTACCCGCTCACACACTATGTTAAAAAATTGGTAACTTGCATTCATGGGATCTTAAGTTAGAATGATCTTTGCGAAAAAAGAAGATGCCATCCTCTCTAACTTGTCAAATTCTAAGATTCTATCTGAACTGAAATGCTCGTTATGCCAATCAATTTTTAACGAGGTTGTAATGATACCATTTTGTCAGTTCAACTTCTACCATGATTATAAGCTATTTTACAATCAAATTTAGTTTTTAAGGTATTCCGTATAACAAAATTCATATCATATTTAGAGTATAGGTTACTATAGTGTCTGATATTAGGAGGTTCATAGTGTAACCCAAAATGCTTACTTTTTAAAGGTATAATGCAGGTATTAATGAAGAATGGTAGATGCCCTTAATGTAATTCTTCAAAATTCAAGATTGATGACCTACTTCCTAATATTTCTCTTTTTCAAGTGATTGAGAATTTTCTTAGATCCCAATTTACAATGAGCACTGGAGAGGATTTTTCTTCCAAACATGTATTAGGTGACTAGCCAAATATTTATTTCAAGTTTTTGTATACAATTTTTTTCTGTACATTAAGATATCAGAAAGTCTAATGTCAATTTTGATTGTAGATGGAGAACTTTCCATTCAAGAAAAATCACTCTCACAAGCCTTATCAAATATCTCTAGGTAAACTGCAAAGATCAGAATCACCATCTGCAACAGTTGGACTTGTGGAAAAAGAATCAAATCAAATAATTCCTAAATCTATAGGTAAAAGAAGACATTTTTTGTTCAAATCTATTAAGGAGTGTAAATTTTCTCCAGTGGTTGAGCTCTTCATACAAGTGTTAATAAGTTGTTAAGAAACTTACATTTAATGTATTATATTTTTTGAAGGTATGTCCAAAGGCAAGAAGTCAATTGTTGAGAATAGAGAGTGGCAATGTCTCCAAGATTCTTCCATCTACCTCTCTAAAGGAAGAGGGTATGACTATGGAGTCCCAGACTAGAAAAGGTGTGTTTCAATAATTGATTTCTAGGAAGCTTTCTGATAAATGATTCAAAGTGGATGAGTGGGTCAAAATATATGATTCCTAGTTTTATTTGATAGCAAAGTAATTGTTCTCTTCAAAAATTTCTTGGTTTTTTTAATGCAGTGTATATTAAATTTATGATATCATTGTAATCAATATCTACTCGCATGAAATCTGTTGCCTTGGAGCATTTGAAATCATGTTTAATGGAAAGTACTATTATACATAGTATTATTATTCTTTAAAGGGTACTAGCTTAATAAAAGAGCACCTACTCTACAAGTAGGAGGATGGTGGTTTGATTCCTTCATGCCCTATTATGACTAAATATATGACCAAATTAATGACTAAATAAATGACTAAATAAATGACTAAATCAATGACCAAATCAATGACCAAATCAATGACCAAATAAATGACTATAAAATCAATGATCGAATAAATGACCAAATAAATAACCAAATAAACGACTAAATCAATGACCAAATAAAGGACCAAACTAATGACTAAATAAATGACCAAATCAATGACTAAAATAGTTTAGTCATAAATTTGGCCACGAGATAAATGGTTGGCAATATACTACTATTGGTCATGTGATCAAAATTAGTTATTTATCTACAATTTTTAGTAGTTTATTTAGTCATATATTGTTGTTTTTGTACTAGCGATATATTGATTTGTTTACAAAGAATCAAATTTTTCTATATTGTTGAACAAATTCTTCTATTCCTAGGACATGGAATTTGGCGATCAAGAAGGGAGGAACAAACAGTGGTAGTAGGAATATGAACAATAAAGTCAGTAACTTTTAATCTCAAGCAAGGAAACACAGTTCCAATGGGGAAAGCTTAATCACGATCATGGTTAGAATTGACAATTCAATAAATAAAAGGAAGATCCTCCAATCAAAACAAGCATGAGTTGTTTTTGACAAAGTCTTAGCTGCTACAAACATACCACAAAGATACAAAATTTACCTAAACCTATTTTAATAATAGATTCTCTCTTACAACCTACAAATGCTTTTATTGATGAATTGATAAAGTAGAGAACACTGACCTCAAATAAAAGGTTATCTCATGGAATCCTTGAACGCTAGATATGCACAAGAATGAATTTGGTGAAAAGTGTTTTAGAAAATTTCAAACAACAACAACAAAAAATTGAATAGTGTGTAAACAATTCAGGCAATTTTGGGGGGCTTAATATACACTATAAATGTTGATTTTTACTTCTAAATGTCTGCCCATAACATTTAGCTAGCCTTGGAGGACAGTTTTACAAAATTAGTGATGCTTTTGGAATGTCTAGAAGCTAAAAAATGGCCCATATTTTTAATTATGGGATGGGGAAATTTTGAAGAGAACTCAATACCAATTCATGTGAATGCACATCCCATTGCTTACAGATTGAGCACAAATACAACCATGAGCTAAAAAACAAAGCAAATAGTACTTTGAATGAGTAAGTTTGCCAACAATTTATAAGATTTCATAGTGAAAATACATCGAAGTGCCAATCTTTTTGAGCAACTCATATCCAACACGAATAAAATATTTTTAAACAAATGGTTTTAAAAATTTTCAGCATACAAAATGGTCATTTTGGATTAGGGGAAAACAATACTCATCAGCTATTAGCATAATGTTTCAAATGTAATCCTGATAATGGAAAGTCTCACCGATGAGACTCATCGGCGTAAGTTATATCGATGTGTATTGATCTACACAAAACAAATTAAAAAAAAATTCATCAGGTATCGACAAAGGAAATTTAATGTTTTCTCAATAAGCCAAAGTTATGTCAATGAAGACCCTATCGACAAGAGTTATGCCAATGTGTCATTGCTTTTATAATATAAGTTTTAATTTAATGGATGAACTAATATTACACCGATGAAGTTCATCAGTGTAACCTTATACTATCAGGCATCTTTTGAAAGGGTTACTTCAACGCCCGATGAGGAAAATGAAAAATAATAAATCACCAACATAAATTATTACAAAAGGGAATAATGTCTTTCACTTTGGATTTAATGGGGTGGGATATTTCCTAAGAGAATAATATTTTCTATTGATGAGCAATTCACAAGAAGATGGATGATGAAAATATTTACACCAAGTAAGTCATTGTTGGGTATGATTCAAATGCACATGAAAGAGGACACATAAGTGAATAATTTTCTAAAAAAAATTGATTAATCTATTAAAGTAAAGAGATTTTGAAATAATGATAAAAAGGGACACATGCAAAATGGAATTATATTATGGTTATCATTTCTTGAGAAAGAAAATGATTTTTGTAAGTCAAAGAGCTCTATAAGGAAAAGGGTACAGATGATTATTTCTCCCAACAAACCCTAATGACAGGTAAGGTTTTATTTTTCTAAATTGATATAGATATATGATTAATTTATTTTTGATTGTGTAGGATCTATTAATCAAATAATTAACAACAAGGAGCATTGAAGTATTGGCAAGCAAGATAAAGTAGACAAAGACTTTATAAAGTGGGAAATCAAAAGCTACATTATCAAAACAATTTATTATGTCATGTTTTAGGTTTTTCAAGTTGTAATTTTCTCACAAACCAAAGGTTGTGTCATTTTGTAAATGTAACATTCTGAAGTGCTCCCTTGTGTTTATAAAAGGGAAATCAAGACCGACATATGCAAAAATCATCCTATCATTTTTTTCACAATACATAATACACAGTTGATGTTTTCTTCAAATCATATACTTAATTGTATGCAGTCAAATCTTCAAGTTTAATACAAGTCAATTCTTCATTTCTTAAAGGTGTGGATTTATTTTTCTAAATTGATCAGTTCTTTGTGATTTCTATTTTTGAGAAAATAGAAACTATATGAACCATCTTGTGGAATGTTTAGTTTGATTATATTGTCATTTAATTATCAGAATTGATATTGTTGTCATATTAGTTCCATCTGATTGGTGTTTATTAAATTTTGAAATTTGATTAATATTTGCATTCATAATATACATAATATATTTCAGCAATTATACATACATTCAGAAGCAATTCAAATATTAAAGTGTTCATGTTATTTGCAAATTATAAAATCTAATATCTCTCAAGAGTATATTTGCTAGTCTGAGAATTATTTTGAAGAATCAATTCAATATTCTATAAAAAGCCTTCAACCAATAGATAAGGTTAAGGTATAGGCCTACCCACCTTGGTTTTTCAGAGCCTAAAGTGCAGTGGAAGAGGATCATAATAGACCATTCCAATTAGTTGGCCAAATCCTATGGAAGATTTGAGCATTGAGTTTGGAAAGCTCATAGAATTTTTCAATCTATTGAGTTGGGAACAAACACCACACTAATCCAAAAACTGTAACACTGTCACTTCTTGAGCAACTAGAAAAATCAGTCTCTGATAAATCACCTAAAACTCACTCAAATCATAATGTGAACCTGTGTAAGTTGACATAGACTAACTATAGACATCCCTTCAACCATTTGCAACTTTGCAACATCTGATCTGCAATACAGTAGTTACACTGATCCAAATCTTCATTGAACAAACTAGGAACACTATAAAAAATAAATAAATATGTTAACATCAATGATAAAATATCAATGTCAACACATATATGCATGATATCTTAGCAATATCTAACATGAATATTGTTGTAGTGACTTGAATCATTGGGAAGAATTATGGATGCCTTTCATAAATGGCTAGATTTGCAAATACTACTCAAATATCCAATGTTGTTATGCTTGACGTCGCTTACCTTGAGAAGGAATCAATTCAAAATTATATTCATATAGTTGAAAGAAGGATCTTCTTGCATAATTAAGGTCCCCTCTACTTGGTCTTCAATGGGGGAAAGAATCTTTCTATAATGGAGAATATTGCCTTACAAAGATGCCTCATATACTTAAAATATTTCTTAGGATGATTGAGGTCATGTTTGTACACTATCATGAATGCTTGGTTGTAGTTATGAATTCTTGGATACTAAATGAGGAGAGGCGGGATGCTTATTTACCTCTCACAAGTATTTTTGGAGCTCAAAACTCAAATAGGACTGATAGGAATTTGGATTCCCCTCTTATCCATTGAGATCTTGTTAGTTATATGTTGTCATTAGTGTCACACATACAGTTGGTAAAGGAGACAAATGGGCTAGTCGGTCAACACACAAAGCATAGACACCAAGAAAAACACAAGGCATAATAACATAGTAACTGAGCACAGGCTTGACCGAGCACTCACACTAAGCAAAATGATTACTGAGCACTGAGTACAGTCATAATCGAGCATTCATAATATGACTTTTTCTATATGGGTGAACCCACAATAGTGGGTTACAATTTTTCAGAGGAAGGAATTCATCCCAAAAAGCATTTTCGGCAAAATATTCTTTACCAACTTTCGATAGAAACTCGCTTACACTGTCGATTGTTAGTACTAAACTTACGATCGAAAGTCCTTAGACATAGGACTTTCGATCGTAAGTTACTTTTGATCAAAAGTCTCTAATTAATGACTTTCGATTGAAAGTCATTAATTAGGGTTTTTTTTTGGCAGAAATATAACCACCGAAAGTGACTTTCATTGTCACTTTCGGCGACAGTGAAACCCGTGGGGACGGCTTCTGAATTTGCAAACACAGTTTTGAGGTATTTTCATATTTCATTTTTATTATTTTTAGTTTTTGATAGATGCATAAATAGTATATATGCATATATACATGTGTATATATGCATATATACACATGTCTATATGCATATAGACATGTGTATATATGCATATATACACATGTATATATGCATATAGACATGTGTATATATGCATATATACACATGTATATATGCATATATACATGTGTATATATGCATATATACACATGTCTATATGCATATATACACATGTCTATATGCATATAGACATGTGTATATATGCATATATACACATGTATATATGCATATAGACATGTGTATATATGCATATATATATGTATATATGCATGTATATATGTATATATACATGTATACATGTATATATGTGCATTTATATATGTATATATACATGTATACATGTGCATATATACACATGTATACATGTGTATATATGCATATATACACATGTATACATGTGTATATATATGCAAATATATACATGTATATATGCATATATACACATGTATACATGTGTATATATATGCAAATATACACATGTATATATGCATATATACACATGTATACATGTGTATATATATGCAAATATGCACATGTATATATGCATATATATACACATGTGTATATATTATATATAGATTTTTCTTTATTTAAAGTTTGTGATATACATGTGTGTATTGATTAAATATATAGATTTTTCATTATTATATATATATGCATACAATATGTATACACACACACACACACACACACACACACACATGCACATGTATATATATACATGTATATATGTATGTATATATATGTATATATATGTATATATATATATATATATATAGATATATATATATATAGATATATATATAGATATATATATGTATATACATATATATGCATGCATACATGCACATACATATATATACATACATATACATGCACACATACATGCACGCACACACACACACACACACACACACACACACACACACACACACACACACACACACACACATATATGTGCATGTATATGTATGTATATATATGTATGTGCATGTATGCATGTATATATATGTATGTGCATGTATATATATATATATATATATATATATACATGTGCATGTATGCATGTATGTGTGCATGTGTGCATGTATGTGTGCATGTGTGCATGTATGCATGTGCATGTATATATGTATGTATACATACATGTACATGTGTGTGTATATATATATATATATATATATATATATATATATATATATATATATATATATATATATATATATATATATATATATATATATATATATATATATATATATATATATATATACATGTGCATGTATGCATGTATGTGTGCATGTGTGCATGTATGCATGTGCATGTATATATGTATGTATACATACATGTACATGTGTATAGATAGATTTTTATGTATACATGTGTATGTACATAAGACCTAGATAAGACTAATTACACCTAATAAGACCTAGATAAGACTAATAAGACCTAGATAAGACTAATTAGACCTAACACTTGACTAAGAAGACATAATTATATACCTAAAATTAGACCCCTTGAGTAAATTGTGACCCATTAGGACCTAATTTTTAACCTATTACCTGACCTAATATGAGTAATAAGACCCAAATTAGGACCTAATATCATTAATAAGATGGGCCTTAAAGATGTAATTAGACCTAATACTTGACCAATTAACACCTAATAAGACGTGTAACTAGTCTCAAGTATACCTAATATGAGTAAGAGGACCCCTTAAGACCTAATTAGACCTTTAATTAGACCTAATTAGACCTTTAATTAAGACTAATTAACACCTAATATCATGAGTAATAGGACCTGCTAGTATACCTAATATGAGCAATATGATCCCTTAGGCATAATTAGACTAATTAACCCATAACAAGACCTTTAAATTATACCTAATTTTATAATATTTAATTTACCTTTAAATACATGTGAGTAATACATACCTAATATAAGTAATAGGAACTAATATTGAATAGTAATAATGCCTACTTAGGGACATATTTATGAACTTAATAGGACCCCTTAGACCAAATTAGTCATAATAGCTTGCCCTAATTATCTATGTAATATGAGTAATAGGACCCCTTCTAACCTTGTAATTAGATCGAATTTAAAGACTAATTAACACCTAATATACTCATACTACATGACCCTTTAAGACCTAATTAGACTCAATACATGCTTAATATGAGCTCTTAAGACCAAAGTAGACCTATTAGTTCACCTAATTAGACCTGCTTAGATGCAATTAGACCTATTAGGACATCATAATTCCTAGTTATCTAGGTCTATTTTAAGAGGTCTATGATAGGTTATATGACCCCTTAAAACCTTTTAGGACCTAATTAGACCCAATTAGATGTATTACAACGTAATTAGACCTAGATAAGACCTATTACAATGGAATTAGACCTAATTAGCACCTAAATAGACCCAATTAGACCTATTAGGACCTAATTCAACCAAATTCAACCTATTAGGACCTAATTTAATACCCAATTAAACCAATTATGTCCTAATTAAACCTATTAGGACCTATGATAGGTTATATGACCCCATAAGACCCCATTAGACCCACTATGAGTAACATGAGCCCTTAAGACCTATATTAAAGCACCTAATTAGACCCAATTAGTTGTTATGACCTAATTAGACCTATTAGGACCTATAATACTTGTTATATGACCCCTTTAATACCAAATTAGACCCACTATGAGTAATATGACCCCTTAAGACTTATTAGTGCCTCACCTAATTAGACCCAATTAGATCAATTGGGACCTAATCACACCCAATTAGACCTAATTATACCTAATTTAACCTATTATGACCTAATTGGACCTATTAGGACCTATGATAGGTTATATGACCCTTTAAGACCCCATTAGACCTATTAAAATGTAATTTACATTTAAATATGTAATTTATGTAATTGATTTTACTTTCAAATAATGTAGTGAAATGCACACATAGCATTTATTTTTATTTTTATTTAAATTAGGAAAATGCACATGTATATGTAGACTTTATTTGATTGTAAATAAAATCTTTTAGGTACATACATATTCTAGATCTATCAGACATATTATTGCACATCACACATGGTAGATGCACCGATTCCCCCTGCAGAACTATTTTCATGCACTAATAGAGAGATTCAACAACTGCAAGAATCTATAAATAATCTGTCTAGCTCTATTGTCTATAAGAGCATGTGTCAGTCCATACTTAATAGCTTGATTAGCATTAGGGATGACATTCATGGTACCACTCCCTGTGCCCCAGATATTATAGAGGCCATACTTGAGAGAAAGAGACAAGAGGTTGGCTCTGGTCTTTCTCTTAAGGAGGTACTGGCTTTAGTGCCCAAAGCGACCCTAAAAGGGGAAGTTTTCCCATCTTATGCAGATAAAAATTATGTGAAGGGGTATCATGTTACCAGGTGTGAGGATCCTGCTATATCAGCATTGATATACCCTAGATTTCTAGCTACCCATGGTCATTATCCGAATAACGACCAGATTCTACTATACTTTACATAATAATTTTTTGCTAAGGTTCGTTTAGGTCATGTTGTTAATTACACTAATTTTCCAACACATCTAGGATAGGGGCGTGGCAGGCTTGCTGGTAGAGATGCTTATCGTTGAGCTGATCGACAAAGACCAGTACACAGGGCCATTATTGGTCAGAGGGCACCTGCTATAGCTCCTTCATTGGGCCATGTTGCAGATGATGTTATTCATAGCACCCAGCTTTGAGCTATGATTGATAGTGTGGGGGACATTGCAGCAGTTGCCACATCCATATCTAGCGATCAGGTTGGTTAGTACCTGATGTCTCAATGACACTCCAGATCGTCAGGTGGTGCATCCGCTAGTAGGACCACAAATGACATGTACACTATAGCAAGCATCCCTTCACTTTCTATCCTAGAGGGACTTACAAGAGAGATGACATGTGTGACATTGACTAGCTTGGCTGAGGATCTATTGGATGCATATGCATTTATAGCAGCAGAGCATGATATCCCCATATTAGAGGTTAGATCTCATGTGGGTACTGTTAGATACACTCAGCCACATCCTTCTCACCTAGACCATGGCCATAGTGGTAGTGCTTGTGAGGATCCACCTATTGACCACTCTATTGCTACACAGGGAGAGGCATATTGTACAGACCCTTCAATCTGTGCAGAGCATCAGTTCTCTAATGTTGGCCTTGATGATGTTGAGTTCAGCATGACCACTACAGGTTATCTAGATTTTTTGACACATGATGATACAACTTCCATGCTATCTCATCTGGTTAGTCCATTGCATTCATCATTAGAGAGGCATGTGTAGTCTACTCATGTTGCAAATGCAAATTTGAGCTTGGACCAGACTTAGCAAAATCTTGATACCTTGGTTGATAGGATTGAGGCCAGGGAATCTGAGTACTATCAGTTTCCACCACCTACACAGGTATAAATCAGATTATATACATGTATTTTTAATGTTACAATTAAACTTAAATTTATTTTCAAAATTTCAATCAATTGAAATTTACATGCACATGCATGTATATATATGATATATATTTTTTGTCTACCAGGATATGCCTCTTGTTACTCCTTCTTTGGGTACTAATCATGTACATCATCAGGACTCACTCGATGATGACATCAGTAGTGGACAGGTGAGTTTTTAATTTATTATCTATGTTCCACACACTTTACAACATGTTTTCTTGTACAATGTTTATATATTTTAATTTATATATCTCTTTCTTTGTAGGGATCTGCACATCCTTCAGAGCATGATAGTCACTCTAGGTGTGACTTCTTAGTGAGGAGTCGACATGATGAGTCATAGGCACATTCATATTTGATTAGAGACATGTTTCATATTATATATATATATATATATATATATATATATATATATATATATATATATATATATATATATATATATATATATATATATATATATATATATATATATATATATATATATATATATTCACATGTGTTTGATGAACTATACTTCATTTCTAGACTCTACATGACCGATTGATGTGTTTGATGTTATATTTAATTTCTAGATGGGCTTTTGATAGAATATTTGACACATGATTGATTCATATGTTTCATATTTATAGTACTTGATCTACACACATGATTGATGTTTCATGCATGTTATATATATACTTTCACTCAAGATGTACGTGTGCATGTGTGATGAACTTGTAAATTTTCAATACTTTCAATAGATTACATACACATACATACATGTTTAATTTAAATTTGATGAACTTGATTTCAATAGATTACATACATGAATGATGTAAATTTGACACATGTGAGAGCTATATAATTGAGGTCCCTAGATGTTTCATTGAATTTTACTTATATATTTAAATGTATATTCGATATTAGTTGTGCATGTACTTTTAATTTAATGTTGTTGTACTTTAAGTAGATTTTATATTTAAAACATGCACCTCCTAATGTAACACATGCAAATTCAATGCATACACACATTCATATTCCAAAGTTAGAGTGCTTCATATTCAGGTAGATAATTAATATATCATATCCACTTGTAAGACATAAATTTGAGATCTATATATATTCTTAATTTTTAATTTAATTCAAGCTCCATTCACTATGGGCACCAGTAGGAAAGAATGGAGCTAAGAAAACCTCTGGTCTCATTTGTGAAAAATTTAGTTCAAATCATATTTCATGCGTGATTTAGTCCACATCAAGTGATTCATCTCTCTCTCGAATAACATTTAATATTCTCTCATGGTCGTCAGTATCAAGTCTCCACTTACGAATGCCATGTCCCATCATAGGAACAAGAGATAGGATGGTGGCAATTACAAGATGACTATACTGATAAACCTTATTGTTAGGTTGATAATCAATAAAATGAATCCCATGTTTAAGTATTTTGGTTTGCTTCAAATATGTTCCTTGCACGACAACTGAACCTGCACAATGTGTTCCTCAATGTTAAATATATAGATACATGATAAATACTAACCATATAAACAAACTTAAATACAATACTAGAACCTGTGGGAAACATAATTCCATCACTTGTTTCATTTTGTGTTAGCTTCATCCTCTCCTTGCAGCAACGTAATAAATAGTAACTAACACCTTCCACATTTCCAGGCTCTGCTACTACTGCAAAAATATGTCCTGCATTTAAAGTGAACTTTTAATTTTAGGAACTTGTAAATATAAATTAAAAAAACTTTATTTAAATGAATTGAGTTTATGAATCCTTTTTAAAAACATGTACATAAATACACACGTACCAATTTTGATCAAACCTGAAATATGGTCATAATCTGTAGAAATCAATGGAATGCCGTCAAAGCTTTCATCCTGAACGTCATTTGTGTTTGTAACATCTAGTGGAACCAAATTCCATTCACTAACATATGCACATTTTTGGTTGATACATTTGTCATAGTTTTCAGAAATGTAGTCATAATAAAAGCATGAATAATCTCTAGTGTACAATGACCACACATTACTATCCATACTCATAATTGAATGTAGGGATCTTGTTTTGTCTACTCTCTTGCATCCATGGATTGATCTTCTGTCAACACCTGAATAATAGAGAGGTCACATGTAAAAATTAAAGACATATATATTAGAAGTTAACTCAAACAATGATCAATAAATTTAAAATTAGTACCTGTTATCTCCTAGAATACTCAGAAGGGTATGACCCGATCTGATCGTGATGATGTGTTATCACGATTTGGCAACATAAAATGAATCTTGCACCACTCAACTACATCATGAGCATTATTTATATGATATCCCTGATAGTCCAATTGATACTTTCTTAAAGCACATTTAATACAAGCTCCCGCAACATCATACTCTCCCTTTCCATGTCCACTCTCAAAGAAACTCCAAATATGTAGTATCTTTTGGTATCGATGATATCTACATAGTGTGTAAAATGGCCTTGCTGATTTAAATTGTGCTACACATCCATCTGACCAAACAAAATGCTTTTCAATTTTGATGCCTTTGTTTTCCAAATATCCAAAAAATGTCTTAAAGCAATGCTCAACAAAATGTATGTCATGCTCTTTATCATCACTAATGTAAAAGTGATATTCTTTCTTTATGACTCATGCTTCATATGTACTTTCAACACCATCCAAATCTAATCGTGCATGTCGATAAGACACATGTACCATGATAGTCACCTACTCTGTATAGTAGTATTTTGCTTGAAGTTGTTTTTGAGATACAAAGGAGTAGTTCTCTGCAAAATCAACAACCGATAAAATCATTCCAACTGGAAAAGATTCTTTTTGTATTTGGAATTGTTCTGCTTGCCATTTAGCAAAAAAAACATGTCGTATGTATGGTTGAATCAATTTATGAAAATTCTCCATAAATGTTGCAACAGGTATCTCATCTTCTACATATTCCAACCTTTTTGATTCTTTCCTGACTTTTGTTCCAGACTTTATGTACTTGTATCTCTTACATTTTGTCATCCTTGCCATGTCAGTATCTTCAAGTCTCAAAGGAAATTTAGCCAAATCCCTGCATGTTTGACAAGTTCTTCTTATGCAATCTATTTCAGGTATTTCATGATCAATTGATTTGTTACATAAGATTGATGTTATGAATTGAGTTGGATGTTTAGGAAAATCATTTTGAGAACCACCACTTTCTTCTATCATCTTTCTAAACCCTTGGTAGTAGAGATCAAATTCAATGTGATATCGACAACAACAAGTTTCAAAAGATTTATTTATCTTTACAAAAAATGGCTTTAATCTTTCAAACATTGTTTGTCCAATCTTAATGTCAGGATTTGAGTTACAAAATGAGAGATACAATTCATGCTGTGTGGTGTCCAACCAATGTTTTGTGTGCTAGAAATATTCCTTAGGCCCAGTCCTCTTCTTGATAAGGTCTCTTGTATTTGGTGAAGGATGAGTATGATCAGTCCAAAATGACGTAACTAAGTTCCTAATTGTTTCATTAATTCTATCAGACCGAGGAGCTCTACACATTAGTGCCCAATTACCTTCCAATGTAGTATCATCCAAATTGATTCTTCTTTTCAAATAGTGTGTCATTGTCTTCCTACTGTACCTAATCTGAGATGAAAGTGAAGAAATTTGTCTTCTTTGGGACATGTTTTTATTTAAAATAGATGTCAGCATCACTCTTCTTGAAATGGACTTATCTGTAGATCTAGTTGTTTTCCCAATGGAATGCAAACCTTCCTTAACACTGTCAACAGTATTTTTTTGTACGTTACTTGATTTTAACTTTTTCAAACTTGCATCTACACCCAATAATTTTAATGGCTCTTTTAACTCATCTTTAAGAAGTGTAATTGATAACAGTTGAGTTTTTTCAAGTGTACCAAGATTCTCAAATTGTTTCATTATTTGCTTAGACTTTTTATTCAATGCCCTCTTCGTAATATTTATGGGTTGTTTAGCATAATCTCTCAATTTTTCCACATCCATTTCAATTAAATGATCTATGCTTTTACGATTAATTTTTCTCTTCAACTGTTGGAGTAGACTATCATTCACATATGTTTCTTGCATTTCCACTCCAAAGAAAATAAAATAAAAAATCTTAATATCTCATCTTAAGGGGACCTTCATGAAATACGTATTTACAAGCTCTTGAACATGCTCTACCTATAATAATTTATACATTAATGAGAGAAACACATACTTGTTTGACCTTGGGTTGAATCAACTTGGGATGCCCCTTGTCCAACATTTTCATCATCAAAGGCTGCATGTACACAACAAAAACAATAACTTATTCTTAGGGGAAAGACCCAAAATGTATATTCACCAATAAGAGACTAAATTGAGATAGTGACTAAATTGAGAGAGTTAGTGAGAGAAAGAGAGAGATGTGTACTTATTTGATATTCTGAGACTTGTGCTTGTTGAGCTTGTGATAACCCTTCTCCAACTTCTGAATGTTGGGCTTGTTGAGCTTGTGATGACCCTTCTCCAAATTCTAAAGGTTGGGCTTGTTGAGCTTGTGATGACCCTTCTCCAACTTCTGAAGGTTGGGTTTGTTGAGCTTGTGATGACCCTTCTCCAACTTCTGAAAGTTGGGCAGCTTGTTCAGCTTGTGATTCTTGAGCATTTCCTACACATGTATGAAGTATAAATTGGTCATAATTAGTATAAGTTGGTCCATATTAGGTCCTAATTGGTCCTAATTGAGTCTAATTAGTCCTAATTGAGTCTAATAAGTCATGTTAGGTCCTAATTGGTCCCAATTGAGTCTAATTGGTCCCAACTAAGTCTAATTGGTCCTAATTGAGTCTAATAGGTCATATTAGGTCCTAATTGGTCCTAATTGAGTCTAGTTGGTCCATATTAGGTCCTAACTAGTCCTAATTAAGTCTAATTAGTCCTATTTGAGTCTAATTAGTCCTAATTGAGTCTAATAGGTCATGTTAGGTCCTAATGGGTCCATATTAGGTCCTAATTGGTCCCAATTGAGTCTAATTGGTCCCAATTGAGTCTAATTGGTCCTAATTGAGTCTAATAGGTCATATTAGGTCCTAATTGGTCCTTATTGAGTCTAATTAGTCCTAATTGAGTTTATTAGGTCATGTTAGGTCCTAATAGGTCCTAATTAGGTCCTAATTAGGTCCTAATTGGTCCTAATTGTGTCTAGTTGGTCCATATTAGGTCCTAATTGGTCCTAATTGAGTATAATTAGATCTAATAGGTCATAATTGAATCTAATTGGTCCCAATTGAGTCTAATTGGTCCTAATTGAGTCTAATTAGTCCTAAGTGAGTTTATTAGGTCATGTTAGGTCCTAATAGGTCCTAATTAGGTCCTAATTGGTCATAATTGTGTCTAGTTAGTCCTAATTGAGTCTAGTTGGTCCATATTAGGTCCTAATTGGTCCTAATTGAGTATAATTAGATCTAATAGGTCATAATTGAATCTAATAGGTCCTAATTAGGTCCTAATTGGTCATAATTGTGTCTAGTTGGTCCTAATTGAGTCTAGTTGGTCATAATTGTGTCTAGTTGGTCCTAATTGGTCCAAATTGAGTCTAATTAGTCCTAATTGAGTCTAGTTGGTCATAATTGTGTCTAGTTGGTCCTAATTGGTCCTAATTGAGTCTAATTAGTCCTAATTGAGTTTAGTAGGTCATGTTAGGTCCTAATTGGTCCATATTAGGTCCTAATTGGTCCTAATTGAGTCTAATAAGTCTTAATTGGTCCTAATTGGTCCATATTAGGTCCTAATTAGTCCTAATTGAGTATAATTAGATCTAATAGGTCATAATTGAATCTAATAGACCTCCTAATTAGGTCCTAATTGTTCCTAATTGGTCATAATTGAGTCTAGTTGACCTCCTAATTGAGTCTAGTTGGTCATAATTATGTCTAGTTGGTCCTAATTGGTCCTAATTGAGTCTAATTAGTCCTAATTGAGTTTAGTAGGTCATGTTAGGTCCTAATTGGTCCATATTAGGTCCTAATTGGTCCTAATTGAGTCTAATAGGTCATATTAGGTCCTAATTGGTCCTAATTGAGTATAATTGGATCTACTAGGTCATAATTAAATCTAATAGGTCCTAATTAGGTCTTAATTATTCCTAATTGGTCATAATTGAGTCTAGTTGACCTCCTAATTGAGTCTAGTTGGTCCATATTAGGTCCTAACCAGTCCTAATTAAGTCTAATTAGTTCTAATTGAGTCTAATTAGTCCTAATTAAGTCTAATAGGTCATGTTAGGTCCTAATTGGTCCATATTAGGTCCTAATTGGTCCCAATTGAGTCTAATTGGTCCTAATTGAGTCTAATAGGTCATATTAGGTCCTAATTGGTCCTAATTAAGTCTAATTAGTCCTAATTGAGTTTAGTAGGTCATGTTAGGTCCTAATTGGTCCTAATTAAGTCTAATTGGTTCTAATTAGTCCTAATAGGTCCTAATTAGTCCTAATTAGGTTCTAATAGGTCCTAATAGGTCCTAATTAGTCCTAATTAGGTTCTAATAGGTCCTAATAGGTCCTAATTAGTCCTAATAGGTCCTAATAGGTCCTATTAGGTCCTAATTAGTCCTAATAGGTCCTAATTAGTCCTAATAGGTCCTATTAGGTCCTAATTAGTCCTAATAGGTCCTATTAGGTCCTAATTAGTCCTAATAGGTCCTATTAGGTCCTAATTAGTCCTAATAGGTCCTATTAGGTAGTATTTGGTTCTAATTAGTTCTAATTGGTCCTAATTGGGTATAATTGGTCCTAATTGAGTCTAATTAGGTACTAATTTACTATAATCGAGTCTAATTGGGTTTTAATAGTTCATAATTGGTTCTAATTGAGTCTAATTAGGTGCTAATTGGTTCTCATTGAATCTAATTGGGTCCTAATAGTCCTAGAATAGGTCCTAATTAGTCCTAATAAGTCCTATTAGTCCAAATAGGTCTATAATTAGGTCTAGTTAAGTCTAATATACCTGTACAATATCACATTTACATGAACATTAAGACAAGTCTTGACCATCAACTTAAAATATCTATCTAGAGACATATTAGACATACCTTGATTCTGACGATGATATCTTTTTGGTGATTCTTCACGTAGTCTTTGTTCAGTCTCTTCTGAATAATGTCATGTACTTTTGTTTAGCCTTCTCTTTTTATTTCCCATCACAACTTAGAAAATTATTCCGTGCCAAAATGTCTTCCTTCTCCTAAATGCGAATTATTTTACAGCTTTCAGATTTATGAAATGAAAAAAATATACATTTATTTATATCTAATTCTTATTACCTGGAAATGCCACCAAAAAGGCCGACATAGGTTTTGATTGAAAGTCAAATTTGACTTTCGATCGAAACTAGATGACTTTCGATCGAAAGTATCTTAGTATTGACTAAATTTTGCATTTTTTGCCAAAGTACTTTTGATCGAAAGTCAGTACTTTCGATCGAAAGTGCCTAAAATGGGACATGGTTTCAAGTTTTCAAGAAATTTTGAGAATTTCATGGCTTCAGGCCTCAAGCGCATTGATCAAATGGATGAATAAGAAGATGTCCTTTTGCATACAACAAGTACTCGAAACTAGATTTCTAACGATTATATATTTGACTATTTTTAAATTTATTATGTGTATGGTTTTTGACGTTAAATGAATGTAGGTTTTTTATCAAATATAAACCTCTGAGTTTGACGTTCAATGAAAAATAGTAAAACAAGGAAATTTTTTTTTTGAAAAATAACAGTGCCCTCCATATTTGAGTCTACTTTCTATTAAAATAATAATAATTGAAATTCAATAAATACACAATAAGTTATAAGCTATGTAGTCAAGGTAGGTCAAAATTTTGGTTTAGTCAACTTCAAATGTTAATAAAATATGCAATAATAGTGATAATGTCGTCAAACCAATTGCATGCCCTCCGTATGGATGTTAAAAAACTAAATTTGAAAGAATCACATCCATATCTATTTTACAAAAAAAGTTATGCTCTATGAAAACAACGTTACTATTTGAAAATGAGGTTTTCAGCACCATACAAGTTTTCATGGGAGAAAGAAAAAAGTATTCAAATAAATTAAAAATAAAATTAAAAATATATATATTTAGAATCTAGACAGAAAATCCTAAAAGACTCTAATTTACTTCATCCTCCGATTTTGAGCGGTTCAATGGCAATATGCATTCGAATCTGAATTTTTTCCTCAAAATGTAGAGTTCAGTGTCCGTTTAGGCTAAAAAGTGTAACCCACTATTGTGGGTTCACCCATATTGTTGAATAAATTCTTCTATTCTTGGGACATGGAATTTGGAGATCAAGAAGGGAGGAACAAATAGTGGTAGCAGGAATATGAACAACAAAGTCAATAACTTTTAATGTCAAGCAAGGCAACATAGTTCCAATGGGGAAAGCTCAATCATGATCATGGTTAGAATTGACAATTCAATAAATAAAAGGAAGATCCTCCAATCAAAACAGGCATGGGTTATTTTTGACAAAGTCTTAGCTGCTAAAAATGCACCACAAAGATACAAAATTTACCTAAATCTATTTTAATAATAGATTGTCTCTAACAACCTACAAATGCTTTTATTGATGAATTGATAAAGTAGAGAACACTGACCTCAAATAAAAAGGTTATCTCATGCAATCCTTGAACGTTGGATATGCACAAGAATGAATTTGGCGAAAAGTGTTTTAGAAAATTTCAAACAACAACAAAAAATTGAATAGTGTGTAAACAATTTAGGCAATTTTGGGGGGCTGAATATACACTACAAATGTTGATTTTTACTTCTAAATGACTGTCCATAACATTTAGCTAGCCTTGGAGGATGGTTTTACAAAATTAGTGATGCTTTTGGAATGTCTAGAAGCTAAAAAAATGGCCTATATTTTTATTTACAGGATGGGGAAAATTTGAAGAGAACTCAATACCAATTCATGCGAATGCACATCCCATTGCTTGCAGATTGAGCAAAAATACAACCATGAGCTAAAGAACAAAGAAAATAGTACTTTGAATGAGCAAGTCTGCCAATGTTTTAGAAGATTTTAGAGTGACAATACATCAAAGTCCCAATCTTTTTGAGCAGCTCATATCCAACTTGAATAAAAGATTTTGAAACAAATGGTTTAAAACATTTTTAGCATACAAAACGGACATTTAGGATTGGGAAAACAATACTCATTAGCTATCAACATAATTTTTCAAATGTAATCCCAATAATGGAAAGTCAGACTCATTGACGTAAGTTATACCAATGTGTATTGATCTACACAAAACAAATTAAAAAAAGAATCATCGGGTATCGATAAAGGAAATTTAATGTTATCTCGATAAGCCAAAGTTATGTTGATGAAGACCCTATCAGAAAGAGTTATGCAAACATGTCATTGCTTTTATAATATAAGCATTAATTTCATGGATGAACTTATATTACATCGATGAAGTTCATCAGTGTAACCTTATACTATCGGGCATCTTTTGAAAGGGTTACCCCGACGCGACCCAATGAGGAAAATGAAAAATAATAAATCACCAACATAAATTATTACAAAAGGGAATAATGTTTTTCACTTTGGAATTATTGGGGTGGAATATTTCCTAAGAGAATAATATTTTATATTGATGAGAAATTTACAGGAAGAGGGATGATGAAAATATTTACACCAAGTAAGTAACTGTTGGGTATGATTCAAATGCACATGAAAGAGGACACATAAGCGAATTATTTTCCACAAAAAAATTTGATTAATCTATTAAAGTAAAGAGATTTTGAAATAATGATAAAAAGGGACACATGCGAAATGAAATTATATTATGGTAATTATTTCTTGAGATGGAAAATGATTTTCGTAAGTCAAAGAGCTCTACAAGGAAAAGGGTACAAATGATTATTTCTCCCAACAAACCCTAATGAAAGGTAATGTTTTATTTTTCTAAATTGATAAAGGTATATGATTAATTTATTTTTGATTGTGTAGGATCTATTTATCAAATAATTAACAACAAGGAGCATTGAAGTATTGGTGAGATAAAGAAAACAAAGACTTTATAAAGTGGGAAATCAAAAGCCACATTATCAAAATAATTTATTATGTCATGTTTAGGGTTTTTTAAGTTGTAATTTTCTGACAAACCAAAGGTTGTGTCATTTTGTAAATGTAACGGTCTGAAGTGCTCCCTTGTGTTTATAAAAGGGAAATCAGGACCGACATATGCGAAAAATCATCCTATCATTTTTTTCACAATACATAATACACAGTTGATGTTTTCTTCAAATCATATACTTAATTTTATGTAGTCGAATCTTCAAGTTTAATACAAGTCGATTCTTCATTTCTTAAAGGTGTGGATTTATTTTTCTAAATTGAACAGTTCTTTGAGATTTCTATTTTTAAGTAAATATAAACTATCTGAACCATCTTGTGGAATGTTTAATTTGATTATATTGTCATTTAATTATCATAATTGATATTGTTGTCATATTAGTTCCATCTGATTGGTCTTTTCCATGTAAAAGTTAAATCCAATAAGACTAATTTCAATATATCAAAATAAACTAAACACAGAGGCCAGTTAGGTGACAGATTCATTCAAGTAGTGAATTAAAAAATTGTCTCACAAAGTTATACATAGGATCAAGAAGGAAAAATAACTCTATTACCCAAGGGAGAGAAGGCACCAATGTTTATGAAATTTTGAAATTTGATTAACATTTGCATTCATAATATACATAATATATTTCAGAAATTATACATACATTCATAAGCAATTCAAATGTTAAAGTGTTCAAGTTATTTGCAAATTACAAAATATGACATCTCTCAAGAGTATATTTGCCAATATGAGAATTCTTTTGAAGAATCAATTCAATATTCTATAAAAATACTTCAACCAATAGATAAGGTTAAGGTATAGGCCTACCCACCTTGGTTTTCCAGAGCCTAAAGTGTAGGGGAAGAGGATCATAATCGACCATTCCAATTAGTTGCCCAAATCCTATGGAAGATTTGAGCATTGAGTTTGGAAAACTCATAGAATTTTGCAATCTGTTGATTTGGGAACCAACACCACACTGATCCAAAAAATGCAATACTGTCACTTCTTGAGAAACTAGAAAAATCAGTCTCTGATAAATCTCCTGAAACTCACTCAAATCATAATGTGAACCTTTGTAAGTTGACATAGGAAAACTATAGAAATCCCTTCAACCATCTGCAACTTTGCAACATCTGATCTGCAATACAATAGTTACATCGATCCAAATCTTTATTGAACAAACTAAGAACACTATAAAAAATAAAGAAATATGTTAACATCAATGACAAAAAATCAATGTCAGCACATATATGCATGATATCTTAGCAATATCTAACATGAATTTTTTTGTAGTGTCTTGAATCATTGGGAAGAATTATGGACACCTTTCATAAATGGCTAGATCTGCAAATACTACTCAAATATCCAATGTTGTTATGCTTGATGTCGCTTACCTTGAGAAGGAATCAATTCATAATTATATTCATATAGTTGAAAGAAGGATCTTCTTGCATGATTGAGGTCCCCTCTACTTGATCTTCAATGAGGGAAATAATCTTTCTATAATGAAGAATATTGCCTTACAAAGATGCCTCAGAAGCTTGAAATCTTTCTTAGGATGATTGAGTTCATGTTTGTATGCTATCATGAATGCTTGGTTGTAGTTATGAATTCTTGGATACTAAAATTAGGAGAGGCAGGATGCTTATTTACCTCTCACAAGTATTTTTGGAGCTCAAAACTCAAATAGGACTAATAGGAATTTGGCTTCCCCTGGATTATCCATTGAGATCTTGTTAGTTATATGTTTTCATTAGTGTCACACATATAGTTGGTAAAGGAGACAAATAGGCTAGTTGATCAACATACAAAGCATAGACACCAAGCAAAACACAAGGCATAATATCACAATAACCAAGCACAGGCTTAACTAAGCACTCACATTGAGCCAAATGATTACCGAGCACCAATTATAATCATAACTGAGCATTCATTTATACTGAGTGTTAGTAAATTACCGAGTGATGAATGCAATGTATATTGAGTGAAACAAAAAACTACATAGAAGTTTTTAATGGCACAAAATACAAGGTAAACAGTTTACATCAAGCTAGAAAATGGTTTACAAAGATCGAGGTGAAGATTAAATGTGGATGCAATCTTTAAATGATTAATGATCCATATGTAATGATATTTTAGGTTATTTGTTTGGATCGTAGATCTTAGGTTTTTTAGATGACACCATAACCCTAATTAGGTCAAATCATTTTGATATAAGAACTGTCAAGATTTCATTTTGACAAGAGAGGACAACACACAATATCATGTCAAAACTGCCAGACATCCCTAAGAAGAAGGAAGAGGATAGGGTAAACCCTAAAGAGGTTGAGCTTGATGTGGTGTTTATGGTAGAAACATAACAAGCTTAGCCATCTACATTAGAATAGGGGCCAACAAAGAAACAATAATTGATAAGTGTGCCAGAAAAGGAAAGACAAAAAGCACTATAGATCCTGCCAGGTACTATCCAATACTTTACTGGAACAAGGAAACAATTTCTAGCTTCATGGGTAGATAAGGGAGAGAATGACCTAAATGAATTAGAATTGGTTATAGCTAGATTGGATGACAGGGTCATCCAAGCTAAAGAGTTTATAGATGATGAGTTCATCAAGTTTGATGGATTTAAAAAATTTCTCTTTAGAGTGAAGCAAAATGAATTGACACTTTCTTTAAAACCAGGGGAATCATAGGAAAATAGTGTTGAATTAATTGATAAATTGTAAGCCTATGATCCCAATAGTTAAACACTAATTGTGGAGGAGGCTAGAGACCTTGTGAAAAGAAGTTGTATGCTACTGGTTCCTGGATGGGACTTGGAGTCCTCTTTCTTTATTGACCAAATCAAAAGACAAGAAAAAGTTGTATCCTATGAGGCTTTTGGTCTAGATGGACTTCAAAGAGGGTCTGGATTTAATATGGACACCAAGCAATAAGTAGTACGGTGTGTGGCTCCTCATTCAAACAAGCCCAAATTGGTGGATATCTAAGACACAACATAGTGCAACCAATTGATATGGAGGTTGCATGACACTACTATATCATAGATAGCCAATCTCTTGTATCATGCATCTTCAATGAATAAAGTAGTTGTTAAAGATTTGGAAACTGGGATAACCAGGACTTTTAGGGATTATGTTGTAGTTAGAAAAAGGTTTGAAGAAGAGTTGAAGAAGAATTATGTCCTGGAAGGGATTGTAAAAGAGCTAAGGGATGAAATAAGTACCTTAAAGAATCAGTTCGGGTTATTCAAAGAAGTCTCTAATACCGGGTTCCAAACTAAGCATAAGGAGGGCATAGCTCCATAAAGTACAACTAAGCAAGTAATAATGGTCATTGATCAACATGCAAATACTAGAGTTGCTGAGAAGGAGACTTTGAAGAAAGTGTTATTACATAGGATAAATATTTTAAAGGGAAAGTAGCAGGCCATTCATAGTACTTTCATTTCTTTACAAGGTGTAGAACATAATTGTTCTAATGCTTTGTCATTACTAACTCCATTGTTTAATTCTTGGGGCCCATACTTGAAATTCTTTGATATATTGATTTTATTAATGGCAAAAAAGTTGGACCTACCTGACAAAATAATTGATGTTAAGGAAATGTTACTATTATTAAAGGAATTATATGCATTTTTCATTGGTAAGTTGCAGAACATCCAAGAAAAGCTAAAGGTTTTTTCTGAAGAATCTAAAGGATATATCCCTACTATTGTGGACATGAAAGGACATTTAAAGGATTGATAGGAATGGGTTGATTCTTTCAACCAAATTTTAAATGTTGATAAGGTGGCTTCTTATTTTGTTGGTGATGCTGACATCTCAACTTTCTATGAAGTTGTTGATGAATTATACAAACAAGAAATGGATATAAATAAGTTTATTATTGAGTCTTGAGCCATAATAGATGCCGAGTGGAAAAAATATCTTCAAGACTTAGATGCAGTTAGAGAAACAACTTAACCATCGAAAAGGGAAATTGTGGTGTGGGAAACCATTAGAGAAATTCAATCCCTACCACATGGAAGTAGTTAAGATAGTTCTAGTATTAGATGAAGAGACAATAGAGGGAGGTCATTTAATTCAAATATTTTATCTTACCTTTTCAATTCACCTGTTGTGGATACACCTATGGTGCAAACAGAGATTGATTCTAAAAAATCTGGGCTGCCAACTGTCACTTTTGTAACTACTTCAAAAGTTGTTCGATGTTGACAACTCCAACTTCTCCTACGTCTGAAGCTTTTTTCAATCCATCATTATAAATGGATTTCCAAGACTAGGACAAGGGATCGAGAATAATTTTTAAATGAGTTTTTCCTCCTGAGAATAGAAGTCTTTGTAGTCGGTCAAGTACTGTGTAGAGTTTTTGTATTTTTGGCTTGTGCAAAAAGATTAATGAAATAGATGGTGTTCTGATTATTTTGGTGTGTTATTTTGAGTCTGGTCCAATATTGTGATGTAATATTTTCAAGGAAATTAATACAAAGATTCAGTAGAAACTTTTTGCTCTAAATATTGTCTCCTCTTGTGATATTTTGTAATTTTCTGTGTCTTGTGAACAAAGAGCTCAAGATCACAGTTGCAATTTGTTTAAAATTGTATATCATATTATGCTTTTCTTTTGATTCAAGGAGTTAAGTAATTTCTTAGTATAACTTGATAGGATTATAGAGTGTTAGAGAAGGATTTGTCATAAGAAGAGGGTTTAAAGTAACAGTAGATTTTCATTTACAAGGTAGGTGAATAGATCATTAGTAATGATGAGGATTATTTCAAAGAATTCCTAGTGGATAAGGTACCGATCAAATTAAAATAATTTAAGCCGATATTCATTTTCTCTCATAGTTAAATATCAAATTTAAATTAAATCTTTTAAATTCAAGTTGTAGATATGAATTGTTAAGCCCCTTCTTAGCTTATAAGTGAGTTGATAGTGTGAATATCTCTCACATTATTACTTAAAATTCATAAGTAAGAGAAGGATTATGGACATTTATCTACTTTGTTAAGGATTAGTGAAAGGTGATGTTAATAAGTAAACAAGTCTAATCCTAGGTTTACCTACCTAGATTTTGTAAAGTTCAAAGTGTAGAAAGGTTAATTGCTTTGTTAGTTGGTTCTTGCTCCTATTTGAGTGTATTAATCATGTGGTTTAGCTAGCCCCTAGGTACATCTCTTCAATTTTCAAGGCGGTTGAAATTATGTCAAATCATAAGCCAACAAACATCACCCAAAGAGTGAACACTAGCATCAACTCACAAAATAGATATTCTGATGAAAACTTAAATTGATGCAGCATGCATCTTTCCTTAGTGAATATTGGATAGGGGAAGAACCCCTAATTTACCTCTAAGATACTCAAAAGCATCTTTTCGTAGTGGTTTGGTAAATATATAATCTATCTACTCCTTTGAATTCACATATACCAATATCACATGCTTGTCTTGAACTTGTTCTCTCAAGTAATGATACTTGATAGAAATGTGATTTGTCTTTGAATGCATTAGTGGATTCTTTGATATGTTGATATCACTTTTGTTATCACAATAAATAGTAATAGGATTAGTAATCTCTTCTTGCATAGCTTCAAGTAGCTGTTTGATCTACACAATATTTGAACAATTCATAGTTGCAGTAACATACTCAGCTTTGAAAATAGATTCTGAAATGAAACTATGTTTCTTGCTTAGCCATGTCACTAATCTTTCTCCTAAAAAGAAAGATCCTCCACTAGTGCTTTTCTTGTCATCAACATTACCTGCCCAATCAACATCAGTGTAAAATTTTAGATCAAAATCTCCATTCTTTTTATACCATAATCCATAGTCCTCAGTTCCTTTTAGATATCTAAATATTCTTTTGACTATAGACATGTGTGTTTCTTTTGGATTGCCATAAAATTTTGCAACAATCCCAACAACATGAGCAATATCAGGTTTGTTATGAATAATGTAACTTACCAATCATAGATCAATAGAGTATATCATTTATTTCCTTTGTTTCATCTTCCTTTGACAATTTACAACCAGTAGCCATCAATGTACCAACTAGTTTTGACTCTTCCATATTCAATGTCTTGAGGATCTCCTTGATATACTTTGATTGTGTGATGTAGATATCATCTTTAACTTGTTGAATTTTTAGTCCAATAAGAATTTTATTTCTCCTATCATGGACATCTCAAATTAATTTCTCATCTCTTCAGCAAATGATTTACACAATGACTCATTTCCTCCAAATAAGATATCATCAACAAATTTTCAGAAATCATAATCTTATCGTTACTATCACATTTTAAGCATAAATTATTGTTGTCACTTGTTCTTTGAAATCCAATCTTGATTAAGTATGAGTGTAATCTTTCATACCATGCTCGGGGTGCTTGTTTCAAACCATATAGTGTCTTGTGTAGTTTTCATATCATATCCTTGTTATAATTCTCAATAAATCCTTCAAGTTGTTCAATGTAAACTTCTTCTTCAAGAATTCCATTTAAAAATGTAGACTTAACATCCATTTGATAAACTTTGAATCCCTTATAGGTAACATATGAAAGCAAAATTCTCACTCCTAATATAGCAATAGGGACAAATGTTTCACCATGGTCAATACCTTCTTCTTGTGCATATCTCTTGCATACTAGTCTGGCTTTATTTCTGATCACATCTACTTTTTCATTGAGTTTATTCCTAAAAATCCACTTCATACCAATCACCATTCTTATCCTTGGGTCTTGGTACTAGTGACCAAGTGTTGTTCTTTTCAATTTGATCAATCTCTTCTTTCATTGCATTAATCCAGTCTTCATTTTCTAGTGCATCCTTGACTAATATTGGTTCAAATTCACAAATCAAACATGTATTATCTTTCAACTTAGTTCTTGTAATGACTTTTTCATTCTTGTCTCCAATATGTTTTTCTCAATGAGTGGTGTCTCCTTACATATTTTGCTAAAATTGTCCCGATAGACTGTTCATCGATATTTTCATCTCTTGGTAGAGGCTTAAATTGCTCCTCGATTTATTCTTGTTGCATCTCAGTTGCATTACCCAAAATACCTTCTTGTAAATACACAAATCTTTGATAATCTTTAGGTTCCTTTTTGATATCTTCTTCATTTCTTTCTGCAAATTTATCAATCCTCACATTTGCACTTTCCACAATTTTGTTAGTAACCTTATTCAGATAATTGTAAGCTTGTATTTTTGTGGGGTATCCTAGGAATATACCTTCATCTCCTTTACAATCAAAATTTCCATTCCTAGCATATTTTAGAATATAACACCTACTTCCAAAATATTTAAACTAACATTCGGTGTATGCCCATACCAGAGTTCATAGGGAGTTTTATTTTTGCCTTTCTTCAATTGTACTCAGTTGAGGGTGTAGATAGAAATACTAATGGCTTCTCTCTAGAATGTTTGTGTAATCTCTTTTTCAATCAATAATATTCTAGCATAATCAACTATTGATCTATTCCTTCTTTCAACTATGCCATTTTGTTGTGGAGTCCTTAGTGTAGATACTTTCCTTTTGATTCCATTCTTATTGTAGAAAATAATAAATTCATCAGAGATGAATTCACCTCCTCTATCTGATCTTAAGCATTTCAAATTCATACATGTTTCCTTCTCAACTCTTGCCTTATAACATTTGAACATTTGGAATGCATCAAACTTTTCTTTTAAAAATATTACCGACATCATTTTGGAGCATTCATCAACAAATAAATGAAATGCCAATCACCAAAATAGCTTTGTATTCTCATAGGGCCACAAAGATTAGTATGAGCTAGTTCCAAAACACCATTACAGGAGTAGGAATTTTTTGAGAAACTTGATTTTGTCATCTTACCAATATGAAATTTCTTACACATCACTTTATCAGGTTTTCTTAAATTTTGTAGACCTCTGACTCTATTCTTCTTACTTACTTTGATCATGTTATAAAAATTTACATGACAAATTCTTTTATGCCATAACCATACATCCTCAACTTTAACAAACAAGAAACTCTTTGTATCAGTATCAAGGTAGAATCAATTACATTTGTATTGTTCACTAGTTCCAATCAAATTTCCAGCAGCACCATAGATCTTCACTTTACTATTTTGAAACTTCAGTCGACCAATGTTGCTCAATTGTGCAACACTCAAAAAGTTGTATTTTAGACCTTGAACCCAATAAGAATTATCACATCTGATCTTTTCATTTAGAATAATGTATCTTTTCCTTTAACAGAACACATAAAATCATTGTCAAATATAAAAAATCCTCCATCATACTCTTCTAGGTTCTCAAACTTATCAATATCACTAATCATATGATGCGAGAAGCCACTATCAATTATCCATGGGTCAGTTTTGCTAACATGAGAAATATTGTCTTTTTCATCTTCTTACCTTTCTTCTTCTGAATCATCTTTCATAAAAAAATAAACAACTTCCACACTCTCTTCTATGTCATCAGATTCATCATCAGTTACTCCTTCCTCAGCTAGGTAGAAAGACTTCTTTCCTTTGTCCTTGTAGTCTCTAAACCTTTGGTATATGTTCTCCTTCTTGTCACTTTTTTCATTCATGTCATTATTAGGACATCTAGATGTAATGTGACCAATCTTATTGCAATTAAAATATTTCAAAGGCAGTTTACCTTTATACTTTCCTTTACCTCTCAGTAGCCTCTTAGTCAATAGTACTTCCAATTCTTCTTGTTCTTTCTATTTGGTTAATATATTGTCATAGTCACTTACACATGAGCTATTGTGATTCTTTATTTCTCTTCTTTAAATTCCAATGGTTAGAGATGAATTAAAAGTTATTTCAATAGTTGGTAGACTATTATCATAATTTCTAAGCTCAAATGTAGTCAACTTACCAATTAAGGCATTAAGAGTAACCATTTTATTTGGTATGGATCTCAATTCTTGAATAGAAAAGACTCGAATAACATATTTTTGTGTAAGAGTTTTGAGAATTTTTCTTACCACTTCTTCACTAGTTAGTGTTCCACCAGTAGCTTTGATAGCACTTACCACTTCTTTTATTCTAAAACTATATTGTACAATGTTCTCTTCTTCTTTCATTCTCATCTCATCAAATATTCCTTTCAGACTGTCAACCTTTTATTTTTGTACATGTTGATCTCCTCCATAAACTAGTACAATATTGTCCCACATCTCTTTTGCTGTAATATAGTCTTTGACATCATTGAATTCAAAATCATTCAAGGAAGAGACAATTTCAATCATTACCGAGTTGTGTTCCTTCTGTTCTTTCACCTGATCAAGTGTCATTGGTCTAGGAGGTGGTGGAGTGTAGTCAATATCCAAATGATTAAGCGTAGAATATCTAATCCTAGATAGGTATAACCTCATCCTTCTTTTCCATGTAGAGAAACTCTCATTGTTCAACTTAGGTACTTCTCTCCTATACATCTTTTGGATCTTTTACTCAAGTCTTTCAAACTTATCCTTTTAGAGTACTTAACTCTGATGCCAATTGTTGGATTACAGAGAGGGGGTGAATCAGTAATCATTGATTCTCTGTACCTTAATTTTTTTTTCTCTGATTAACTCGGTGTCAAATCGGTTAGACACAATTCAACTTTTACCAAAAACACTGAATAAACTTTATCAATCAACAATAACAATCACAATAATCATCCAACACATGTAACACCACTAGTATTTAACGTGGAAACCCAGTTATGGGGAAAACCAATGTGGGAATTGTCACCCACTAAAGAAATATTCTTCAGAAGTATGCTCGGTTAAAAGTCAATATGGTTAAAGATTACAATGCACACTCCTAAGTGTGACCTGATTAAGGGATTTACCTTAGATTTGTTAGGATATTCACTTTTTTAGGAGTGGCCTAGTTAAAGGACTTCAAACACTCTTCCTAGAATGTTACCTTTTACAAGGATTTTGCAATAAGACTGTTAGGTCCACTCCGTTAAGATATTTTTCTATTACAAATATTAATACACAACAATAGATAAATTGACTTGCAAATCTGCAACTATCCTTTGCATAATCAAATCCTTTGTGTGCTCTTCTTCTTCTTCACTTCAATCCTTTAATTTCCACTGGCTTCAAAATTTCATCAAATTCATCTTTCTAACTCAGAATTCAACCTTTTCCTTCTTCATTAGATCATTTGGTGACTCAATATCCCTTCAACTAGCCAACTATTTATCCATACAATTTCATCCTTTATATAGACCTTGTTTTACCGCTTAATCTCCTTTATCACATTTTCCTTTGATTGATTTCAACCATCTGATCATACTAATACATTAATTCAATGAATCTAGAGCTCGGTAAAACATTTTATCATCACCTTGGAACTTGAACTTTCTTGGAACTTGTACCTTTTCTTTTTACCACTTAGATCTATACCATAGATCATCATCTTGAATTTTCTTGATCATAGATCTCTTCAACTAACTCTTCCTCATCATTAGAATCTTCTAGCTCATCATAACTCAACATTAAATTTCATTTTGATCCTTGTATTTAATTTATATTCCTTTCTCAGAGACTAACTTCTTTCTTCAATTGAATTTTGGTTAACTGTGCTCGGTAACTGAAACCTTTTTCTCAATGTCTTGACTTCCCTTTTCTTTATCGAAACTTACTTTTTTATTTATTTTACCAAATGACTTTTTCTGCTCGATAACCACAACTATTTTGCTTACTGAATTGACTAATCTTTTTTATTGACTTGATATAATTTAATGTTTGGTAGAAAACAATTATATCAACACAACCTTAACATTGTTTGATGTGTATAAGTCACAAATTTAAGTTCTTCATCTTTACAACATTTCACTTCTTCTTCTTCTTAACTTTACTCAACTTATATCATACTCCGAATGATATGGAAACTCAATATAAATCAAAATCAATTTCTTGAAATCAATGAAAAGTTAATAACTGATCTAATCTTTCTACCATCTTATATACCTCTGATCTTATTCAATCTTTATGATCATTACCATCAGTTATAGTTACAATCTTCAACATCTTTGCATTCCATTTCTTTGTGTTCTTAATTTGAAGTGAAGTAACTTTTAATAATATAATCTTATTTTACTTAATTAAATCAATTAATATTAAGTCGTCATTTCTTATTTAATTTATTTTCGACAACTTAATAATTTAAAAATTAATTTAATTAATTATCACTTAAAAATTAAGGACATTACACACACACACACACTAATAAAATAACATAACCATGTCCATCACATTTTTTAATCACATATCACAAAATATCTAATTCTAACTATACAATGGGAAACTGGGGAGAGAAATGCAACATATAATCTATTAAGTGAATTACTTCCCGATTTCATTGATTGCACATTAGGAAGTAAGAATGCCTCCAATAGGCTCAAGCGGTGACTCAAGTACTAATTGGAAATTAGATTTTTCCTTACTTAAGGAATGAAATGAAAATGATTAGGTGATGCAATTGATCTATTAAAAAGGACACTAAAAAGCTGTTGAAAACATACCAAAATAGATAGATAATGAGTTGAAATTGACAGAAATCAAAAGCAGATGATGAAATAGACTTGTGATATAAATTTGAATAGAAATTGGTCTGGACAGGTCAAGTTTGGCGATGTGTACTTAAGACAAGTTGATTTTGGCAAAGCATCCCTAATAATTTTGGTTGAAACTTTCATGGAATTCGCAACTATTCATGTACTTCCCAGATATGAATCTATGGTTTCGTAACCTATTCACGCACAAAAAAAAATGAAAAAAAGTTGTAGAAAGGGGTTTTCCTTGGTGAAACCCTTGTTTAGTAATCAACATTGAAATATCAAATTAATTTCATAAATAAATGTATGTAAAAAGGAAAATTACTGATTTACCTTGCATAAAACCCTCATGAATAGATGTAGAAATTGCTCAAATCCATGAAGATTCTTGAATGTTCTTGGAACACAAAGAGTTTTCATGAAATGTAATGTAGTATCAAGGATTTCCTCACAAGTGAATAGATCTATGATTTCTACTCCTCAATCTTAAATTTAGATATGCTTGATAATCACTTACAAAGAGGAGAGAGAAGGTAGATGAATGAATTGGTCTTCTTGCTTGATTTGAGAATTCCTCTACTTGACCATCATGGGAGAAACATTTGCATCAAATGGAGAAGATTACCTTGGATTTGGATGATATTGAAGAATTGGAGACTTGGAGACTTGATCTTGGATGCTTGCCTTCAAATCTTGAATCCAATTGCTTTTGCTTGCTTAAAATTTTGATAGCTTGGTTGCCAAAATGCTTGCATATGATTGTGGATTATCTTGAGCTTGATAATGGATTTATAAATGAGGAGTGATAAGGGATTCTTATACTAACTCCATCTTTCCAAGATTCAAATCTAATCTAGGTTGACCACATATGAAAGTCTGGAAATAGGACTCTGACATCGGGCCCCGGGGAAAGTTAGGGCCCCAAAACCCAAGGATAGGTCTCCATTGCAAACATGTTTGAGGAAAATTGGGCTCAAATTTTAGGGGGTCTTGAGGAGAGATAAAAAAAGTGGGAAAATAAAAGGCTGCTTGCTAGGATCAAACATAACAGGCATTTTGACAATGAAATTGCCAAGATGGGGCCTAATAGGTCTTCAAGCATCCAATCATGGGTGCTAATTTTTTAGGAGTAAACATTTAGCCCCCAATTTAGTGGGGGTATGAAAAAAAATCATGCTCATGGTAAAGTAGATCAATGCATAAGAATGATCTTATCAAAGTTAAGGAGACAAAGAAACATCAAGCTCCTAAGTGACTCAAGTCTTCATCAAATACGAAACCAAGATAAGAGAGGAATCACTCAGAAGAGAGAGAAAGGATAAGGAAAGAGAGAAGCATGATCACTAGTCCAATAAGGGATTTACTTACTATGGATCACACACAAAAGGAAAGCACTACAAAAGATGAAATTGAGGTTCTACCAAGCTATGTTATGCTAGTCAATCCATAAGAAAATGATCAATCTTTATGGAAAGCATTGTCTCCATTAAGGGATTCGACAAGAGTGATCATTCCTTGTTGTGAAAACTAGATCATCCTATAGAGATAATATATACTCGTTTGATATTGTAGAATACAATTGCCTTCGTTATTGATTGATTCTACAATAACAATAGGGTATATGTATATATTGAATAGTCATGTAATGAATAGACATGACCGTATATACTTATGGTCATGTCACTTCATTACATAACTATTAGTTAACATATCTTAACCAATAGTTTATTCATACTTTGTATTATATATATATATATATATATATATATATAAGTCTACACATATGCATATTAATATATACTTACTTTTCAATTATATTATATAGTATATATATATATAAAAATATATCTATATTTATATGCATATCATGATTTCTCATCGTTTATTAAACATGAATGAACAATACTTTAACACTCCCTCTTGAGAGAGAGTTTAATAGAATTTGTAGAATCTTTTCATATCATGATATCCGGCACATCCGGGATAGACCCTTTCAGGAGTCGATCATGATAGGCGTCAAGATATCCGACACATCGGGGATAGACCCTTTCAGGAGTCGATCTTGACAAGTTATTACACACCAAGTAATAACATAAGCAACAAGATATCTGGCACATCCGGGACAGTCCCTTTCGGGAGTCAATCTTGAAGCCTGGTTAACTATTTTCAAGATCATCACCTTGAAATAGTAACCCAACACACATGAAAGATCGTCACCTTTCATAACACAAAATTAATGGGCCCATAAAGTCTACCATGACTTCCAACACTTCGGGACACACAATTTAATGTAGTCTCGTCATGAAAATAGACTTGAATATCATGATCTCTGCACAGTCGGGACACACAGTTAAGTAGTCTATCATGATATGGTTTCATTATTAGACATCTAGTAATAACAAGAGTCAAGATCTCCACAGAGTTGGGACACACAATTAAGTAGTCTATCTTGACACTTTGGTTCACTATTATCAAGTGAGGAAGGCTTCCACCTTAAACTTGTCTATCAAAGACAAGAATCATTTAAGATACAAAGTGATAGATCACTAAGGCTGAAAATCAACATTAGGAATACTTCCTCTAAATTAATATGACCACGATCCTGGGTTGCCATCTTAATTTGATCTTCTAGCTTCTCCCATTGACATGAAAGCATAGCCTTCTCACATGGTAATTCATCATAATTCTCTGCTATAGTTTCTTGATCACTAGGTAACCAACAAAACATGGTCTACTCCCTCTAAATCAAGATCTTTGAATGTCCATTGATGCAGATCCTTTCGCTTCCTCTTCTGTCATGGAGGCATACCCTATTTATATGCTCATCTCAGTGTTACTACAGGATGTGACTCCATACCTTTCTTCCTGAGAGAATCGATGTCTCATACATGAATAATCTGAATAGAAATAAGGTTGTTGACTCACATTGATTAGCATATGATGCATTTTTATCTTTTTCAAGGCCACAACATTAATACTCCCTCTTGGACTTGAGGGAAGATAATAAAAACCTCTAGTGTGATGTTCATCTCAATAACCTAAAGTCTCAAGCTGTATGAAATGACTCAATCAGAGATTCTATCCATGTGCATCTCATCGGTGATTCTATCCATGAGTTTCCACTTCTATAGCCTCATAATTGTTTCACCTTTAGCAATGATCACCCTCTCAATCAATATGATTGATTTTGTCACAAGTTGACAGAACCATCTACTCCCTCTGAAGCTCAAGTTCATCAATTCTTAAACTTTCTGAAGATGTCAGGACTCCCTCTTAATTTGAATTTCACATGCTTTCATCCTTTTATATTCCCTTTCGTAAGGTGAGCCCAAAAAATATTTTGAAGAATCCATCTTGCTATAGTCCAAAGGTTGTACACAAATCCATGAGTACTTATTATGAAATTTCACTGTCATAGTGTAATCAAAATCTAGAGTAGTGTAGTTGTAGGAGCTTGTTAGTGCCACATGTGCAACGGACCCTGCACTCAGTAGTCCATAGGTACTTTGGATCAAAGAATCACCCTGCACTTATTATAGTACGGAACAACCTTGCATAATGCCTTGATTGCATCATTCTTCTTTTTCTACAAGAACATTCTTGGAGACAAATGAAAAGATCAAGGCAAATAGCTCTTATAGTACAAACATGAATACATATAAGAAAATGACTACAAAATTATAAAAATTTAACTCAAGGATGAATACTTATCTTAAGTCTCACATATTTCTTTCTTTAAAGTGAGCCCATAGTCACTTGATATCCTTGATTTTCTAATAAGGTGATCATGCATCTATAACCAGGTGTCACTGAAATCTGCTATAAGATTCCTTATATAAGTCTTCAATTTTCTTAATATTTCAGCTTTGAGAGTTTCATACTAATCCTTGTCTTCTCACAACATGCCATCATGACGTAGTCTTCATTCTAGATGATTTTTAACTCTTCATATTTTTAAGTAGTGTTGATACGTTCCTTTTAAGACAATACCCTTTGTATTGTTGCCCCTTAGTTTTACAAGTCTAAGTATCAATTAAGAATTAGGATAATGTGATATGTCAATTTAATTATGCGAATGTATAGGTATCACTAACAACAATATGTTGCTATTTCAGATTGATAATTGAGTGCCCGCAACTTGAAAATATAGTTTTCTTTATGATATACAACTTCAATATCTGCAAATGCTTGGTGCCATCACTAATCTGCACTATTGTTGCTTTCCACTAATAGTGCCACAAGACACTCTCTTAGAGAATAGATCCAAGTGGAATTAAAAAGAAAGAGGTAAAATCCCATCATCAACGGAAGTTGATATACTCATTCTAAATTTATTATCATACATTCCAATAATATCCCATTATTGGTTACAATACTTCTCAAACTAAAATTATCGGATGCTATCATGTATGAATCTATCGCTGTCTTTGATCATTGTTTGTCTTATCGATGCAGTGGCTTCCTTGAAATCTTATCATGGGGCTAGCTTTCATCTTGATTAGATCCCCAATATTGTTGTCATCTACCTCAGCATATCCATAATGTTCCCTTGCAGTGTTACTTGGTGATCGCATATAATTCTTTATTGACAATCCCATCGTCACTAATATGTCATTCCATTACTTAATTCTATGAATGGTAGAAATAATAAAAATTTCCTGTAAGGTGTGATGTAATAAGAGAAATAGAAGATGTTCCATGATTCGACGTAGTATTCTTCTCCCCATGGTCGACTAATATGCCTTAGTCAGTTATAAGTATTAACATTTCCCTCCTAATATATGGACAATTCTCTCTCACCATTATGGAACTGATCGATCTCCTCATCAAGTATATCCCTTGTGATCCTTCCTATCATGTTCTTTGATGCCTCTCTGAATACTCCTCCAATTTTCCAGACGTCTGCATATATCCCGCAAGGGATTGCTGGTAAGATCTCCCTTGTTTTATCCGTGACTGCACTTACTGGTTCGCTGAGTTAACTTTCTTGCTTGCTTATGATATGTGTATCTTCTCCCATTACCGTAGATGAATACATTTGCTGCTTATGATTTTGATGGATGGATTTTCTTATTGTTCCATTGATGATCATTGTTCTTCTCCTGAAGATGATAGTTTGAAAGTCTTGATGTATCTTGCAATTGAAATGATTGGTTGTGTTCTAAAAACATGTCTAATGTCTCTTTATCATTTCCACCTCTTAATACTAATCATATCACTTTCACGACTATTGTTTATTATCGATTAGGCTTCACAATTACTTTTATTTTAATCGCACCATTCCATGACTATTGATTAGTCTTTAGCTTATAATAATGGATTGTTGCTTCTGTGCCTCTTGGATATCAATTTCTTAATTGCCATTAACTAATCTCAATGACCCGGGTGATGTTATCTCTTATATACAATGGATCATATGAAAATATTTAGGCTGTCTAGCATCGACTATATCAGGTATGTCAATATCAACTGGCTTTAAACACTGAAAACATCTCCAATATGACTTTATATAAGTATGTCCCGATTATGATGTCATCTCTGTTATGGTCGATAGGCACTTGCATTGATGGTTTCTAGAGACAACACAATGATCTAAATAGGAAGACCCGCGACTGCATATATCGGTCAATATAATAGCAATGGTATCTCGAAGTGTAGAGATATTGAGCACAACAGTAAATGGATATCATATACGATGTGTAGGAACAGTCTTCCTTATTCTACTTATTGATCTGTATATATATATATATATATATATATATATATATATATATATATATATATATATATATATATATATATATATTCTCTATAGGTTAGGCTCTGATACCATGTTGTGAAAACTGGATCATCCTATAGAGATAATATATACTCGTTTGATATTGTAGAATACAATTGCCTTCGTTATTGATTGATTCTACAATAACAATAGGGTATATGTATATATTGAATAGTCATGTAATGAATAGACATGACCGTATATACTTATGGTCATGTCACTTCATTACATAACTATTAGTTAACATATCTTAACCAATAGTTTATTCATACTTTGTATATAATATATATATATATATATATATATATATATATATATATATATATATATATATATATATATATATATATATATAAGTATACACATATGCATATTAATATATACTTACTTTTCAATTATATTATATATATATATATATATATATATATATATATATATATATATATATATATATATATATATATATATATATATATATATATATATATATTTATATGCATATCATGATTTCTCGTCGTTTATTAAACACGAACGAACAATACTTTAACATTCCTAAGGAAAGAATTGTCTCCACAAGTATCAAGAATAGAAATTAGACATAAGGAAAGATAAGGGATCAAATAAGGAGGATCATTCCTTAAGGAAATCTTTTTCTCCATTAAGGGATGCAATGGAAGGATAAACAAAAAGAAAGCATTGTCTCCTTGGTCATTCACAAGGGAGGTTGCATTGAATTATTGTGTGTGTGTGCAAAATGTGAAACAAAGAGAAGAGTGTATGCCCCCATGTTAAAGCGATTGCAAATATCTTAATGGGAGAAAATGGCTTTAATAGAGCATACATGCACCCACAAGAAATGTTTCCACTACAAGATGCCCCCAAGAAAGGACAGATCAAGGGAAATGGACACATGCAAAAAGAGAGAAAGAAAGGGATATACTAACTATGATAAGATGAAATCAATATGATAATACATGAGAAACAATATTAAAATAAAATATCATTATCCCCCAAAGGTGGTAGAACTACCAGAACAATGGAAGAATTTTACATAAGAGTTACAAAGAATAGTGTTTTTGGGTTGGCATCACGAAGAAAAAAAAGAATAGGTAGCTACTATTTTGCATCATCCCCAATATCACAACAAAAAGACACATTTATGAATAGTGTTACATGCATGACATAATGTGTAACAACATATAGAAGAAGTGAGCTACAAATAGAGGAATGCCACAATATTTTGATTTTTTTATCACCTTGCACCAATAGAGAAACAAGGGTCATTTAAATAAATCTAAACAAAACATATAACATGCAACACATAAGGGAGAAGCACATTACAATAGGAAAACACATAAAATCCATTACACAAGAGAAGCTAATCAAGTGTATCACCTACCCCCCATCTCGGTCTGTAGTATTTAGGGAAGGTGGAAAACACACAAGAGGAGAAACATCAAGCACAGTAGATGGAACAATAGCCAATTTTTAACAAGGATCATGTTGTGAAGATGTGTCACTTTTCTTGTCACTAGGATTAAAAGATATTTTTTGTAAAATCATATCTGGTAAGTCATTATTAACATCAATTAGGTCAAACATATCATCATAATCACTAGCATGAATATCATCATTAGTTGCATTAGAAACATAAAAAGCATCATCATCAAGAGTATCTTCTTCATCCAAATTAATTGTAATAGAATCCAAGATATGAATAGAATTGTCATGTTTTTTCAATTTCATCATTTTCAAGTTAACTTCCTCCTTTGGCTCAAGCATAGGTTGGTCAAAGGGAATCAAGGTATCATTGGGTGTTTTAGGTGAAGCAATGTTTTGGGAAGCATGTTGACGAGATCGAGCACAACATTTATGATAGTGACCACGAGCACAACAATTATGTTTGGTTTTCTATAAACTAGATTTGGTTTAGGATCAATCAACATAGAGTCCTTTTATTTTTTAGAGGGAAGAATGGAAGGAGCCACAATAGGTTAAGAGATATCATTGGAAAAATATTTATAAGATATGGGGGTGGAACTGAAGCATATACAGGAGGTGTAGGAAGAAGTCCATGTCTAGGGAAAGGAGATGGAATATCATTAGGCTCACTAAGTTCACAAATATTTTGGATCTAGTAGGCTTGATATGATTGGAAAAGGTTATCTCTATAGGGTCGAGTTGGTTGAGGCATGGAAGACCAAAAAATATAAGGTCAATAGATTCTCAAGGTATGGAAGGCTAATAAAGGATATGGTTAATAGTCATGATTTTTCCATTAGGAGGAAATTTTGAACACTTATGAATTGGAGAGGATACAAATTTCATGGAAGTAAGCCAAGGAAGACCAAGTTTGAATCAAAATTGATTAGAAGTTGGTGTCACAGTAAAGGTAACATCTAAATTTTTACCACCAACTTCAACATGAAATGAAATGGAACCATGGGAAGGATAAAGGAAAATATTGCAAGTTTAGATCATAATATCATATTTATCATTAAAATCACATTGCATTTTCTATTGAAAAGATGTTATTTAGTTATCACAGTCACCATGCATGTAGGATTAATAATGACACCACAAGAATGAAGGCCATCAACCTTTTCCATAATATAAAGAGGACCATCAGATGCTTTAATTGTCTCAATAGGGGAAAAGATAATAAAAATCTCAGGTTCAGATTTAGGTTTAGATTTTTTTTGATAAATTTGGTTGACAATATTATTGGCTTCATTACACTTATCATCATTCTCAACAACATGAGTGGAAGAAGACAAAGGTTGAGTAGACTCAATCGTATTGGTAGAATGGTTTGGTATATATTTACAAGTTTTGGTTGGGAGGTGCTATGGATTTGTTTTCTTGATCATTAACACCCTGAACAAATATAGCATTAGAATCAATGAGATCTTGAATAATATATTTCAAATGATAACACTTTTTAGTATCATGACCAGGTTGATGATGATATTGATAGAAAGATTTGTGATCAAAGTGTTTGGGTAAAGGTTTGGATGTGTCAATTGTCTTAACATGAGGAAGAGTTAACACTTTAACATTAATTAACTTCAACATCACAATATGAAAAGATTCATAAAGTTGAGTAAAATCACAAGAAGGTATAAAAACATATGACAAAGGAGCCACACCTTTGAATGTTGTTGCCATTTTCTTATCAACATTGTTGATTGAATTATTAATCTAAATGAAGTTCTTTAGTTTCTAAAACTTGTCAAAATTATTTGATGCAGTATCACTATTATCAATTGGAGTCATTGGAGAAGTGCTCTCAAATTGACTCACTTGAAGCTGATAATTATGAAGCACTGCACATAATTGAGTAAAAGAGGAAAATTCATAAAGTAGAATCTTATCTCTAATGTATTTTTGTAAATTAGCAATGAAAATACATTGCACACCAATGCCAAGTACATGATAAGAAATTTGAGCATGCAAATTATTAGATCTACCAATTAAATCAACCACTTTTTCTCTAACACCTTGTTTACAATGCATTAAATTAGTTATAGAAATATTAGGACCAATGTTGTTTTGAAATTGTTGGATGAAAGCATTAACAAACTTTTGGAAAGAATCAATAGAGTAAGGAGGCAAAGAGCAGTACCATTACAAGACTTTATCTTGAAAGGTTCTAGTAAATAGTTTAGCCATGAGCCTATGATCATGAGAGAAATCACTACAAGTCTTGACATGAGTCAAAGGATCACCTTTACCATTATAAGTATCAAGATGTGAGATCTCCATGTATTGTGGAATAAAAACATGAATGATATCCAAAGACAAAGGACTTGCAATATCACAAGTATGAATGTTGAACTTGGATTGAGTCATTGAAGTAATTTCTTGTTGCAAAGAAGATATGGTTTGAGCCAAGCTATTAATCATATTAGAAAGAATGGTAGGAGGAGATATGTTTGAAATGTTTGGAGAATTGTGAGAAATAGAGGGAACAGTTTAATATGAGAAGGGCACACTATTATAAGAGGGCATTGACGAAGGTAAATAAACACATGACACACTTGAAGGGATAGTGGAAACAATAGGGTTAAGAATGCTAACATATATAGGATTGAGGTTTTGAATTGAAGTTTTTATGATAGACAAAGCATAGGTGGACACACTAGTAATTGAGGTAGAAATAGGCATAGAGGTCTCAATACTAGTGGTAGGTGGAATTAAACCTAGCTCTTGAACACAATCTATAATAGGTTTGACATTGTTATCAATGAGATGAGAGATACTATGCAAGATGTTAAAACCATGTTCATCATTATGAATTAGTTTCCTTAAGCCCTCTATAATAGAAATGGCTTTGAGATTAGGGTTTTCTTATCATAACCATTGTTCAAATTTCTCAAAGTCATTGGAAAGTTTTTGAACTTGCATAGGAGGGACTTTTAGAGCTTTATCTTCATCATGAGAAGGATGGGAAGAGTTTTTATTGATGATAGGGTTGATGTCACTAGTATGAATGTTGGTCCCATTAAGATTCCTAGGAAAAATAGAAGGCTCAGGATCAAAGGAACCCATAAGTCTATGACTTCTCCTAACTAGAATGCTATAAGTAGGACTCAAAGTTATAAAACTCATGCACAAGGGAATGAGAAAAAAAATGAATGTAATGCAATTTCAATATTTGAAAGAGATATGCAATCCAAGAAAAGAAGATCTTTTATGAAAGGTGCATCTAACTATAAAATTCAATGATGTAATGTAAAGTATGAATAAATAGATCTAGATCTAAGTATGAAAATGAGAAGCATGTAATTCATTCAATGTAGATCTAATAAAGATGATAAAAGTATGATATATAGACACTAAATTAGATTTATAAATGGATAAACCAATAGATCTAAACACATACAATGTGATAAAGATGAGATCTAATATAATGCACACAAGGACATCTAGACACCAAATCAGATTTAGCATGTAATGTTGGGTTCACCAAAGTGTACAATGGGTGAACCTAAGAATACAATTTAGAAAAGATTTATGTAAATATTTTCTATCACATTTCATACAAAGGAGATCATGCAAAGAGGATCTAACCACCAAATCAAAAGTATTGTAAAAGGAGTCAGGTTCACCAAAATGTACAATGGGAAAATGGGGAGAGAAATGCAACATACAATGTATTAAGTGAATTACTTCCCCATTTCAATGATTTCACATTAGGAAGGAAAAATGCCTCTAATAGGATTAAGAGGTGACTCAAGCACTAATTAGAAACAAGATTTGTCATTCCTTAAGGAATGAAATGAGAATGATTAGGTGATGTAATTGATCTATTAAAAAAGACACTAAAAAGCTGCTAAAAACAAACCAAAACTCTATGTAGAAATTTGCTAGGATAGGTCAAGTTTGGTGATGTGTCCCTAATGTTTTCAATTGAGACTTTCATGGAATCTACAACAATTTCTGTACTTCCTAGATTTGAATCCATGACTCCTTCACAAGGGTTTCACTTAGTGAACCTAAATCATAGCACGTGCATTCATGACATACTAAAGAATCCCCATATTTTTAAAAAATATTGCCCCAAACTCCTCTTTTGTCACCCCCATCTAATACCCATCAAATATCCCCCACACCTTTTTTCCTATATAAACCCCTACCCCCCTCCCCAAAAAACACCCCTCCCCACTATTTAGACAATATATTGCCTCCCTTTTTTGCCCATTTTAAACCCCCCAATATGAATGCACATGATATTATATTGACCATTTAATGAAGACCTTATGGGATCTGTAACTTGTTCCTACACATAGAAAAATTAGAAAAATATTGTGAAAAGGGGTCAAACCCCTGTTTAGGATTCAACCTTGAAATGTGAAAGAAACTGCATGAGGAAATGTATGTAAAAAGGAAAATTGTTGATTTACCTTGCATAAAACCCTCATGAATGGATGTAGAAATCACTCAAATCCATGGAGATGCTTGAATGTGCTTGGAATCCAAATAGTTGACCTTGGACTGTAACGTAGAATCAAGGATTCCCTCACAAATGCATAGATCTATGATTGTCTCTCCTAGATCTTAAATGTAGATATTCTTCATAATCACTTGCAAAGAGGAGAGAGAATGTAGATGAATGAATTGATCTTCTTGCTTGATTTGAGAATTCCTCTACTGGACCATCATGGGAGAGAAACTTGCATCAAATGAAGAATATTACCTTGGATTTGGATGATCTTGAAGAATTGGAGACTTGGAGATCTTGATATTGGATGCTTTCCTTCAAATCTTGTATCCAATTTATTTTGCTTGCTTGAAATCTTGATAGCTTGGTTGCCAAAATTCTTGCATATGATTGTGGATTATCTTACACTTGATAATGGATGTCAAATTGAGAAGTGATAAGGGGTTTGTAAACTAACTCCATCATTTCAAGATCCAAATCTTACCTAGGCTGACCATAGATGCAAATATAGAAATAGGAGCTTGACATTGGACCCTAGGGAAAGTTTGGACCCAAAAACCACGAGACGGGTCACAATTGGCGACATGTCCCAGGCAAACTGGGCTCAAATTTTAAGAGGATCATAGGGAGAGAGAAAAGAAGCAGGAAAAGAAAATGTAACTTGCTAGGATCAAGTATAACAGATGTTCTAACCTTGAAATCACCAAAACGGGGCCTAATAGGTCCTAAAGCATCCAATTATGGGTGCTAACTTTTTAGGACTATACAATAACAATATCATTAATCCCATTAAACATAATGCACATAAAAAAATGAATCCATCAACATGGTACCAAAGATGGTATAATAGATCATGACAACAGAAGAGAAATTTTAGTTTCAAATTCAAAACATCATTATAAAGATATGAATGCATCCAATCATCATCATATAACATCATGACTTCTACTGGCATACCGATCATGCATATATGATCACTAATGAATCACCTAAATAATCAACTACTCACATCAACAATGACATCATAAGAACAAAGGAATATATAAGTAATCAAATGTATGGCACCATAACATCTAAGAGTCTAGCTTGGATCAATACAATAGATACACAACAAGATGGAAACATAGTAGGAACTAAAAGAAACCATATATTGATAGAAGTTTTGTGCATTAGAGAAAGAAAATAGGGGATAAATTGCTAACTACTCCATCCCCAGTAGAGCTAGTCTATACATTATGCCATATTATTTTATATACCCTCTATATAGACATAATCATTGAGAAAAAACACCCTTGATATTATGTATTATCATCCATCCTTCTAGTTAAGGCCCTGACCCAGTTGGAGCACCCTAGGCCACAATTTAGGGGTTTGATCTCTCCTGCATTGTCATCATGGAGCTCCACATCCACTGTAGATACCAAGTCTTCCTTGATTATTCTATTGGAAGTTGATTCATCCTCCTCATTATCAAGCCCCTCATTGCATAGGAAATTCTTGATCCATATGTCACCTTCATTCAACATAAACCCATACAACCTTTTCAAGAAAATAATATTATGAGTAATGGAGGTTCTCCTCTCCTCAAATTTTATTGGCTCTATAGAAGAGACCAATGCAAAAAACCAGACCTCCCTACCTTGGCACATGACCACATAGTAGTCCTAGGACAAAAAAGTCATTTTATCTTGTTCACATTCTCAAGGATGCCCACAATTTATCCCCAAAACTAGCCTTTGAAGACCTCTTTGCAAAGCATCCTTGCACCCATCTTTGGCTCTCCCATTTCAAATAGGATAGCCAAAATCATTAAGGTCACATTTTTGTTGACCCAATTTTTATGGTAGGATTGTATAAATTCCTCTCTAAGGATGACTTCAACCACATGCACTATTAGGCTATGTATGAAAGAGAGTACACACTTTAACCTTTTCTCAGATACATCACCAATTAATGACATCTGCCTCCTCTTTACTAGGATTCAGATTGGAGTAACCATCTAGCAATAGTTACACACAACACCATTTTTTTGTAAGTGAATCACCATTTACTAAAAGGGCATTAAATAGGAAACCTTAACTTGTAGTGACACCAGAGTAGAAAATATCAAGATTAACTTGAAATGATGTCAGAAAATCTTGTCAGGAATAATAGTCCACAATACAACTGAGAGGGGGGTGAATCAGTTGTATGACAGATTACTAAACTTTAAACTTTAAGCACCACAATATCAGATCCAATAAATACAATGAATGCCAACACAATAACATAATATTTTGGTCTCATGGAAACCCTGTTAAAGGTAAAAGCCCCGGTGGGAATTAGCACCCACAAATGATGTACTAAGAGTATAGTTATCCTTGTTAGAAGATATAGCCCTGTTAGGAGCTTATTGAAACATTATAGTACATAGTCCTTGTTAGAGGACACACCCTACTAGGAGTCAAGAACAAAAGGGAGGGCTCACTGCCCAAAGAAGGTTATATCCACCTTCAGAACTCACTGTTTGGAACACAAGTATATATGAAGAAATACACAATCTTTTGAACTGTTTGCCAGCAATTGGCTTTGCTTGATCAGTTCCAATGAAGTCCCCCAGTAAACCTCTACTGTAGATGTAGCAAACACAAGCTCGCAACTTTCAAAGCCTCTCTATATCACCTATATTTCATCCATATCTTTTCCAAAGAAAAGATTCTACATATATACCTTATTACATTTTACCATGATCAGGTCGGCCCATGAGGCTTTTCTAATTTACAAATGATTACATAAAATCTTGCTAAGATACACATGGTATCTAGAACAAGTATACAATGATTACAATACAACAATTAAGGACCGACATCCTTAATTCATGCTCACCAAAAAAAACACACGCTTCCTTTCCTGAGTCAGCTTCTAAATAAACCATATTTAGAACACACACCATATATGACATCACCAATCACTCTGTACCTTGCACTGACCAATGAACATCCTTCAATACCCTATCTTGAATCCTTCAAGTTGGCATACCTTGAATCCAAGTCTTCTGAAAGATATACCAAAAACCCAAAGACTAACTCTCTCAATTCTCACTGTCACAGTCCAGTGATGAGTCTTGATTAAACCATTTGTATCTCTCTCAATATGAAACATCTAAAGATGAAATCTCAGATATAAGATCACAACATCCACTTGAACTCTTATCCAACTTCACAGAATCGGAAACATCCGTACTGTAGTACCCCACCCCTAGTCCAATTTTTATAAATGTTATTATTATTTTGGGATGAAAGATTATATGTTAGGAAATCATTGATACTGATCCCATACTTGCATGTGTATGGTGTTTATGTATGCTTTTATATTTTTTCTTGATGTGCTTGATGTGGTTGAGGGATGGAGTCATAGTTATTTGCTTGCGAGATCCACATGATCGGCCGATCCTCGCCATTGTCTGTTATATCTCTATATATATGCACATGCTTGTCTCTTATGCAAGTTTGTAAGTACCGGGCATCGACTTCCCTAAATTGTCAAGATGAGCGTGCCCTATCGCTAGTCTCAATGGTAAAAGAGGGGAGATAATATTCAGTTCCAAACCTTAACCTAAACCAAAAATTGTCCTGAAATAGCAGACAAGATTATGTGTTTCCACCCTTCTAAACTCATCCAATTGGCAAGAGTTTATACCTATGTCCTGAGTATGAATGTGGGTCCTTAGGTCTTTTTGATTCTTTGATTTGTGGCGTTTAGTGTGATTTCTATTTTTAGATCATTCTATTTTTAGCTATGGAATATTATTTAATTGGTAATTAAATAGATGTATTTATTTAGTTTAATTATTATTTTTATTGTATAGTGGTATCAATAAATTAATTGGAAATTAATTATATGCAATTATTGAGTGTGGTTGAAATATTTAATTAATGAGAATTAATTAAATATCTTCACCTTTGAAATATTTAATTATAAATTTAACCCTTGTGCAATTAAAATGTATTTATTAAATTAATGGTTAATTTAGCACGTGGTAATTATGTTAAATTAAATGTTCTTTTTTTTTTTCAATTATTTAAATGTATTAAGTTGCACATTCATAATTGAATGAAATTGAATTAATAATAATAGTTAAAGTTTGGTTAAGTTCTTTTCAACAAAAGTCAAGTGGAGAGGAGACTCTAGTTCGACTGAACTGAACTGTAAACGAAAGTTCATTTTCATGCAAAGCCCTCTTGGAGTTGAGTTTGAACTCATGCATGTGAAAGGAGATTCCTTTATGTATTGGGAATTTTTGTCATTATTGGATTACACGGTTTTTGGAGGAGGAATTTTGGAGATAGGTTTGGAGAGAGGGTTCTTCGAAAAGCTTGGATTCTATTTTATTTGTTTTGGTCTTCATCAAATTTTCTCTTCAGTATTGATTTGAGGTAGGTCTCGATTATTATGGAGATTCATGTTTTAGCAATTTTTAAATGACTGTATTCTTCGTGCCTGTATGTGATTGTCTGTCTGGACCTCTATCCTATTCTTTGTAGGTTTCTCTCTCTCTTCCTGTAATTCTGAAATCTAGATTGTAGAAACCCTTGCTGATTCATATCCTATTTGTGATTTATTTATTGGTTGAGTTCTGGTCAAACTATAGATTTTGTTGGATAACCGGCCGATTTGAAGAGTTTTACGATTTGCTTATATTGGAATATGGCTCTTGTATCCCTTTAAGGAAAAATTATATGTTGCAGAAATAAGAGCTTATAAAAGGGATAGTATTAACTGTTAAAAAGAAATTTAGTAAAAGCTTGTTGTACATTATCCAAGAATTATATATTATATATGTATTTTATATTTTATAAAAATAAAATATAAAATAAAAATAATTTATATAAAAAAAAATGTTTTGGAATTGAAAGTTTAAATAAAATTTTAATGAGGAAAAATTTATTAAATTTCAAAGTTTTATTGGAGGGGTCTAAATACCCCCTCCCCTTATCTTTTTTGTTTGGAGCACCCATAAAAGGGTTGCCGTGCGCAGTACCTCAGGGGTACTGACGCACGATAGTCCCCTAAAGGACTATCGTGCATCAGTACCGCAGGGTACTGATGCATGTCAGACCCTACAGAGGGAGGGGCTCGCGTGCCAAGGCAGGGGTGTGGGGGCGTGTGCGCTTCCCACTCACAGTGTTGAGTTTTGTTTTAAAACTTTTCGTTATTTGTTTTTAAACATTAATATTTATTATAAATTTTATTTTTGAAATTATTTTTATTTATTTATTAAAATGGTTTAAATTGATATTTGTAATTATTATTTATGTTTAACTATTAAATGAAATTAATTTATTAAATGGGTACTCTTAATTTGATTTATTTGTTTTATTGTTATTTTGAGTTAATCTTTGGTTAAGAAGAACATGTAAGTCATGTTTTGTTTTTATAAATTATGTTAAATGATTTGTTTTTTTTAGGGTATTATTTGGAATAAGGTTTTAATATGAATGAATCTTGGTTTTGCCATTGAATTATAGATGTATTTTGGTGTTGTATATTTCTATACTTAGATGATTTTCTAAGTTAAATTTAATTCTTTTATATGGTATAATTAAATGAATATTGTATAGGAAATTTCACAATAGAGATTGTTTTTTTTATTCGTCTAGTTGTTTTAGAGATTAGTAAATTTTGTATGTTCATTCTTTAATAAGCATGGATGGTCGTTTGGCACTCATGTTGCTTTTAGGCAATATGTCTTGATTTGATCATTTGGGAAATGTAGTTGACTTTTGGAATGTAAACCAGAAGGGGGGCTTATCAGGTGTTTGGAATTGTATCTTTTGGTTACCTAGCTTACTCTGTTAGATTGTTTGAGATGTTCTAACCCTAGGTGGGTTTGTTCTTGGTGTTTTCAGGTCTTGCATGTTGGATCTAGCTATTGAGATTCATGGGTTGTGTTAACTCAGAGTTCTTATTGATCTTGTGAAACCCTAGGTAGGTCATCTGAGTGTATAACAGGAAGTGGCTTGTAATTGGTGCCAGACCCCGGAGGTGGCTACCAGGAGATCCTATCACAAGTAGCTTAATAAGTGATAATTAATAAACATTGGGAATTTAAAATGAACCTAATAAGATATTATGTGCCTCACCCATGCCTGAGTTCCTGATTGAGTTTGACTAGGATGGGAGTGAGAAGATGCTTGCCACCTTTGTGGACTGGATATGGCATAGGTAGTACCTTGTCTACATGAAAGGTTACTATAACCACATAGAGTCACTAGGGCACCAGGGTCTGAAGAGACTATCAGGATAACCTTAGAGTTGGCTTGTGTGATGACACTTCCTGTATGCATCTTAGGTTTCCTATGTGTATTGGTTGCCTCTGGTTAAGTATGTTATACCTTGTTGTACTTTTTGTACCTTTGAGTTAGAAGCTTTCAGGATCTCTTCCTTAGCTTGTCCTATTGTCGTTTGTTATCCGAGTGGGATCTGATGTTATCTCCTTAGCATGGTGGGAGTGGACCATTTAGGTTCATGAGGTCAGGTGGTAGTGATTCTTTTACCATTTGAGATTCCAATGTTCGTGTACCGAGGTTGGATGATCCTTGTGGTAGTTTTTCCTTCTTGATCTTCATTGATGAAGATGTGCTCTTGTTCTGATCTTGTGTCATTGTATCAGAGGTTCAAAGATATCATGTTGTACTTCTATTCAATTATTATCTTACATACCCTGCAACATGTGCAGTGGATGCTGATTATTATGGTTACCTTATGGTGCCAATTGTATTATGTTATCATGCATATGATGTTGTATTTATCTTTCAGATGTATCCTTGGAATTCATAACTGTAACTTATCTTCATTAATTTATTTAACTCTTTCGTAATCTACGTCAAGGAATCCTTGAGAGTTGTAACCTATGTGAGTTGTTCATTTTATTGTATTGCTTCCACATTGTAAGCCATTGATGTTTATCTTGTTTGTTAACTTTTACAAAAAAATTTCTCTGCAAACTTAGTTGCATGTTTAGGTTAAGTTCTCTTGGGTTCCCTGGCGGGGCATTACACGTACAGTGTCTGTACACTGTGATAAACAACCCGGTCTTCTCTCAAAAACATATGTTGACATCAGTGACAAAACACAAGTGACAACAATATGAATGCTCATTCAATAACGTAGTGATTAAACATATTAAATGTCTTAATCACCTCTCCATGCATTAGCAATATCCAAAAATCTCCCCCTTTGGCATTGATGTCAACATATGGGAAAATCCATCCCAAGATTTAATTGTATGCACCCTAAAATGGTTGCCTAGACTTTGGGCCCCCATTCATCAATTTATCATTTTCTGAATCAATATTTTACAATATTTTCAATTCAAATCAATTTCCTTGATCAAATCGTAATTATTTCAATATTTCCTACGGTTTGATCATTTTATCCTAAGCCTCATTTGATTAAAAGAAAACTTCCCTTTTAATTAAATAAATAATCTTTTAAAAATAAAATTCCTCTTTTAATAAAATCCCCACTTAAATATCTCTTTGTGTTGAAAAAGGAAATAAAATAAATAAATAAATAAATAAAAATCCCTTTTTCTCTCCACTTTGAATGCACATACTTTTAAGTGGTGGACCTTTTTCATCTTTTTGCCTCTTAAAGAATTTTGAGCACATGGATCAACCAAGATTTAATCTCTACCATTGCTCATTTCTTTTTGCCTCTTAATCTTGACCGTTCACTTTTCTTTATTAGGAGCCCTCTCCTTCTCTTTTTCATGATAGAAGATTTTTGTATTGTTATGTTGCAGGTTTGGAGAGTGATTTTGGAGAAGATTCTTGAGCACTTGAGCTTGGATATTGCAACTTCTCTTTTCTTGTCTTCTTCTCTCATGCCCCATGACAATCCATTTAGATTAATCTTGTACTTTCATATTAGATTAGATTTATATTTCATTTCATAGAATAATCTTGCATAAGCATTTCCTTTCATACATTAGTTTTCTTTCATGCATTGTTATCATATAGAATAGCTTTCATTTTCATTTTCATGCATACTTGATGATCATGGAGACTAGCATTCTTTCTTTTCATCTTTGAATATCTCATTTTATGGTGTACTTGCATGGGCACAAACTAGGTCTAAGCTGAGGGCCTCCATCATAAACCCTTGCACTCCATGAATAGAGAGCTATGAGTCACCATTTGAGACCTCATTCCTGAGCAATCTTTGATTTAATGACTCATAGAAGTGTGAAAACTTTTTAGCACACATTTTTGGCACCCACCGTGGAGTAGAAAATTGCATTTCTTGCCTCATCTTATTTTATTTTATTTTTCTGACAATTTTTGTGCACTGTCTGTACTTCTGTGTGTCTCTATTACAGATCCTCATGCAAAGTTTCTCACTGTATCGCATGAAGTTTTGCTAGTATTAGCATTTTTGTGTGTGACAAAGGTGTTTTATTGCATGGGCCTATGTACTTTCTCACTTGGCTCTATGCACATTCTTGCGCGAGCCTGACATTTTCTCATGCGATATTTCATTTTCTCGCACGATCCCTAGCATTTCTTCATGCGGGACTGCATTCCCTCGTGTGAAATTATCTTGCAGTCTATCAAATCAGTGAGCTATTTGCTATCAATTGCCAACTTGCTATTTGCTGCCCTATTATTTCTAGTCTTCCTTGGTCGGTCCGGGTCAAATCTTAGGTGCTATGACATGTTGCTCAACATCCCAATGAACTTAAATGGTATCAAGTTGCACAAAATGACTCTTGGTCTTCTTTCTTCCACATCTCCCATTTTCATCCTTTCTCTTCTTCCTTCACGCTTCTTCCTCTTCTTCCTAAACTCTTCACATCTTCTTGATTCTTTTCCTCTTATTATCTAGTCTACCTTCTTCTATTCATTTCTTCCATGCTTGATTTCTCCTCTTCCAGAACCATGAATTTCAACTATCTTGTTATGGAACCTCTCTTGAAAATAGATGATCTTGAACTCATTACTCAAATCAAAGAGTATATTTATTCCTCCAAAAATTGCATGAGTGATAAACTTATGACAAAAATAAAAGAAAAATTGATTAAATCAAATGCCTTTGCTAGGATCATACACATGATCCTGTCACAACCTCCTTCTTCCAAACATTTTTTATCTTCTAATTCTTCTCATCCTTCCTCATCTTCAAAGTCTTACCATGACTCTTCTAGATATTATTCGCATTCCTCATTATCCAAGTCTTCTTCCTCCACTAGGTCTTCACTTTCCTCTTCTTCACGATCTCGTTCCTCTTCTACTTCTCCCAAGAGTCTTACTCCTCGTCTCAAGACATACCATAATGAGAAATGTGACAATCCTTGTGATACCTCTTCCACGAAGAGTGACACACCCATCTTTGATTACTATGATGATGGACAATGTAGTGATACCTATGACACCTCTATTCCTAAGAGTCCTCCTAGTCGTGTGCTTGTGCTTACTAGAAATGGGTCATCACATTGGATAGATCATGATGGTGATTCATATGATTCTAATTTTGAAAGAGACTTTGATGATTTCTGTGAACAATACCTAGATGATACATCTACTTCACTTGAGGAAGAGAAAGCTTACCGCGCTGATTATAAACGTAAATAGTATAAGAATCTCTACTTTAAGAACTCTCATGCTGAAAATAAAGATTACACTCTTAAGAAAGATTATGTTAATGATGTACCTTTGTCTTGTGATGGTTCCCTTCCATCCCTTACTTCTTCCAATACCCATACATTTACTAAAGCTTCCAAGTCTTTCAAATCTTTCACAAATCCTTCACCCAACAAAAGTCCTAATACTTTTCATATGGTTCCCTATAGTTATCCTCAAGGGATACCTCTTAAAGAAACTCAAGCTAACCTTCACTTGGCTGCAAATACTTTCAATAATGCTAAACCTAAAGAGCCTAAGCCATTATACGCTATAATTCCTACTTCAGCTAGTCCTTCACCATCTCTTCCAAAGTCTTCCATACAATTCCAACATACTTTCTTGTCCTTAGAAGTGGCTCCATGTCAAGAGGACTCTAAAAATGATAAAGAAAAGAACATAAATAAAGATCAAGATCAAGAACCCTCCATGTCATCCAATCCTTTTCATGATGTCTCTTATCCATTTTATGGTTCTTTTGATCCTGTACACCCTTTCTCATTCATTCCACCAAGTCTTAAGTCTTCTCCTAAGCAAGATCAAGCTACTACTTACACCGATGAACTTATTGACAATCAAAATAACCTTACTATACTTGCACTTTCCAAAGATGATACTTCCATTAAGGTTATTAAAAATAGTGTTGTTACTTCCAATGTTAAGCCTATTGAAAATCAAGAGAAAAATTATATGCTTATACTATCCAAAGCTCCTTGTCAAGATCAAAGCCTTCCATCTTCTTGTTCTACCACTCCATGTTCGTTTCTACTTTCTACTCTTCCTAAGTCTTTTCAAGCTCTGAACAATCCTATCAAAGAAGTTTCTCCTATTCAAGATGTTCATGATCCTATTGCAAATCCTAATGCTCACTCTAAAGATGCTGATGTCCCTGGTTTTCATATAGATGTTGATGAACTTATTGATTATCCTTTTGCATCTTCCACATCCATCCTTGGACCTCCTCCACCAATACTAAGGGCTTCACTTCTTCCTTCCATCTTGGGCCCTTATGTCCCTTCACTTTCCCCTCCTAACTCTCCTAATTCATTATCCATCTTGGGTCCTTACGTCCCTCCATCTCCTATCTTTCCTCAAGATCAACATAGATGCATACCCTTGAATCCTTTTCATCCACCCAACCATCTAAACCAGTCATATCCTCCTTCCACAAGTCCCAAGTCTTTTGTAAGTAACTTGAATGTTCAATACAAGAAAAAGAAGCAATACAAGAATCCATCAAAAAAAGAAGATCACCATGTCTCCTCTAATCAACATGGAGGCATAAAGTCAAAAGAGATATCTAAGAAGAAAACTACAAGATGAGTATGGGTTCCAAAATCCATCATTGAAGATATTCTCTCTAAATCATAAAAAATAAATGAAAAGCCTATGGCTATATGGATTCCAAAGTCTCTCTTGAAAGAGTCTGATGTTGAGCAACAAGTGAAGTTGACATTCAAGCTTCCAAAGGCTTTCACTTCATCTTCTTCTAAAAACATTCTTCCATTCCATGCACCTAAACCACAACCTCTACTATCCATTCATCATATTCCTTCATGCATTCCTTCATTCACATTTCCTTCATCCTCTCACCACCCTTCAAGGTGTGTGTTGATGTTGATCTTGCCTTCCTTTCCATCTACCCTTTCAAAATCCTTCAATCGGCTTATCTTTGTCTGATGTGTTCCTGTCTATCGATCACACGTCTAGGTTGTTTTGTGATCCCAAATTGATCTCACATTTCAACTTAATTCTTTGACTACATGTGTTCCCATGAAGATCACACATTATCTAAAGAGGGGCAAATGTATGCACCCTAAAATGGTCACTTAGACTTTGGGCCCCCATTCATCAATTTATCATTTCCTGAATCAATTTTTTGCAATATTTTCAATTCAAATCAATTTCATTGATCAAATCATAATTATTTCAATATTTCCTAAAGTTTGATCATTTTATCCTAAGCCTCATTTGATTAAAAGAAAACTTCCCTTTTAATTAAAAAAATCATGTTTTAAAAATAAAATTCCTCTTTTAATAAAATCCCCACTTAAATATCTCTTTGTGTTGAAAAAGGAAATAAAATAAATAAATAAATAAATAAAAATCCCTTTTTCTCTCCACTTTGAATGCACATACTTTTAAGTGGTGGGCATTTTTCATCTTTTTGCCTCTTAAAGAATCTTGAGCACATGGATCAACCAAGATTTAATCTCCATCATTGCTCATTTCTTTTTGCCTCTTAATCTTGACTATCCGCTTTCCTTTATAAGGAGCCCTCTCCTTCTCTTTTTCATGATATAAGATTTTTGTATTGTTATGCTGCAGGTTTGGAGAGTGATTTTAGAGAATATTCTTGAGCACTTGAGCTTGGATATTGCAACTTCTCTTTTCTTGTCTTCTTCTCTCATGCCCCATGGCAATCCATTTAGATTAATCTTACACTTTCATATTAGATTAGATTCATATTTCCTTTCATAGAATAATCTTGCATAAGCATTTCCTTTCATAGATTAGTTTGCTTTCATGCATTGTTATCATATAGAATAGCTTTCATTTTCATTTGCATGCATACTTGATGATCATGGAGACTAGAATTCTTGCTTTTCATCTTTGAATCTCTCATTTTATGGTGTACTTGCATGGGCACAAACTAGGTCTAATCTGAGGGCCTCCATCGTAAACCCTTGCACTCCATGAATAGAGAGCTATGAGTCATCATTTGAGACCTCATTCTTGAGCAATCTTGGATTTAATGACTCATATAAATATGACAACTTTTTAGCACACATTAATCAATCCAAAAGTTTTCTGAAACCATACAGTGCTCTCACAGTAATTCTTCATATAGCCTCCCTAATCAGTAGGGATTTTCTCATAGCAATACTCCCCCTTTGACAACAATGGAAAAGGGTGCCATGAGGCTTTGACTGCCTTCACAGATAAACTTTCTTCCATAATCACTCCCCCTAAGGAGTAGATCCCTGCATCTAGTCTAGATAATGATAAGGCTCTGAATACTTCTGGACTGATGCATCTCGACATCATTTAGTTCTGACTAGGAGGGGCCTAAAACCCCAACATACCTCTGAGATATTCAAAGGTATCTTTTGGTAGTGGCTTTGTGAAGATGTCTTTAATTTTCTCTTTTGTACTAATATATTCTAGTTTGATTTCCTTTTCTACCACCTTGTCTCTCAAGAAGTGATACTTGATAGAAATGTGTTTAGTTTTGGAGTGCATCACTAGATTCTTTGACATATTTACTATACTGGTGTTATCTTAATGGATAACCACATGCTCATCAAAAGTTATTCCAATGTATGTCAGCATTTGTTTCATCCAAAAAATATGAGTGCAGTTTATAGCAACAATGACATACTCTAATTCAGCAGTAGATTGTGCTATACGATCTTGTTTCTTACTTAGCCAAGAAACCAACTTTTTCCCAAGGAAAAATGCACCACCACTAGTACTTTTTATGTCATCAATATTACCTTCCCAATCAATATCAATATAAGCATGAATTTCAAAGCTATCATTTATGTCATACCATAAGCCATAGTCTATGGTTCCTCTTAGATACTTCAGTATTCTTTTCATAGCAGCTAGATGAGTTTCTTTGGGTTCTGCTTGATATCTTGCCACAATTCCAACAACATTAGCAATATCTAGTCTGGCGTGAGTCAGATATTGTAATCCTCTAGCCATTGATCTATACAAAGTCTAAAAAGCACACTTTGATTCATCATCATTTGTTATCTTGTTACCAGTCACCGTAGGTGCTCCTACTAGTTTACAATCTTCCATTCCAAATTTCTTGAGAAATTCTTTGAGATACTTGGTCTGAGAAATGAAAATACCATTCTCATTCTGAGTTATTTGCAATCCAAGAAAGAATTTCATTTCACCTATCATGGACATCTCAAATTCACTTTCCATTTCTTTAGCAAATTTCTTACATAGATCATCATTACCTCCAAATATAATGTCATCCACAAATACTTCTATTATCAGGATTCCATCTTCACTAGTTCTTAAATATAAATTACTCTCCGCATTACCTTTTCTAAATCCAAGACCAAGTAGATATTTGTCTAACCTTGCATACCAAGCCCTAGGAGATTGCTTCAGCCCATACAAAGCTTTCTTAAATTTGCACACCATGTATTTATCTTCACATAGAGGAAATCCATTAGGTTGTCCTATATAGATTTCTTCTTCAAGATCTCTTTTCAGAAATGCAGATTTTACATCCATTTGATACCTTTTGAAGTTTTTATGTGCAACATAAGATAGGAACAATCTTACTCTCTCTATTCTAGTGACAGGAGAAAATTTTTCTTCAAAGTCTATGCCTTCTTGCTGTGAGTATCCCTTACACACTAGTCTTGCCTTGTTTCTTCCAACAGTTCCTTCTTCATCCATTTTGTTTCTAAAAACCCATTTTGTTCCTATTACATTTTTTTTTTAGGTCTAGGAACTAGTTCCCAAGTATTATTTTTCTTTATCTAATCTAACTCTTCTTTCATAGAATTTATCCAAGATTCATCTTTAAATGCTTCATCTGAAGGTTTAGGTTCAACTTGACAAATCAAACAAATTTCTTCTCTAACCTTTGATCTAGTTAATACTCCCTTACTCGTATTGCCAATAATTTAATTTTCATGTAATGCTTCTAATAACGAATTCTAATCTAATCCTTCATATAATGCTTCTATTCTATTTCAAATTTCATGTGCTGAATCTAAGTCTTTAACTTCAAGGAACTCACCTTCAGATAGTGCGTTGATTAGTGCTTCCCTTGCGACCATGTTATATGAGAATAATTTCTTATCATTATCAGTAGCAGATGCAAAATTATTCTTAGTCTTCAGGTTTACCTTCTTCTTTGTAGTCATCCAGTAGTCTATGCCCAAACACAACAAGTGTGTTCGCATCTTGTTCTTCCAACTGTCAAAGTTCTTAGGATCAAATTTGGGACCATCCTTCCTATAGAGTGCCATCTCCAAGATCACATCAAGCTATTAAGATTTTTCTCTGAGGACCACAAGCTCTGATACCAATTGTTAGGAATAATAATCCACAATACAACTGAGGAGGGGGGGGGGGGGTGAATTAGTTGTATGATAGATTATTAAACTTTAAAATTTAAGCACCATAATATTAGATCCAATGAATACAATGAATGCCAACACAATAACACAATATTTTGGTCTCGGGGAAACCCTGTTAAAGGTAAAAACCCCAGTTGGAATTATCACCTACAAATGATGTACTGAGAGTATAGTTATCCTTGTTAGAAGATATAGCCCTGTTAGGAACTTATTGAAACATTACAGTACATAGTCCTTGTTAGAGGACAGACCCTGTTAGGAGTGAAGAACAAAAGGGAGGGCTCACTGCCCAAGGCTCACTACCCAAGGAAGATTATATCCACCTTCAGAACTCACTATTCACAACACAAGTGTATATTAAGAAATACATAATCTTTTGATCTATTTTCCAGCAACTGTCTTTGCTTGATCAGTTCCAATGAAGTCCGCCAGTAAACCTCTACTCTACATGCAACAGACACAAGCTCACAACTTTCACAACCTCTCTATATCACCTATATTCCATCCATATATTTTCCAAAGAAAGGATTCTCTATATATACCTTATTACATTTTACCATGATCAGGTCGGCCCATGAGGCTTTCCTAATTTACAAATGATTACATAAAATCTTGCTAAGATACACACAGTATCTAGAACAAGTATATAATGATTACAATACAACAATTATGGATCAACATCCTTAATTCATGCTTGCCAAACAAAACACATGCTTCCTTTCTTGAGTTGGCTTCTAAATAAACCATCTCAAGAACATACACCATAGATGATGTCACCAATCACTCCGTACCTTGCGCTGACTAATGAACATCCTTCAGTACCCTGTCTTGCATCCTTCAAGCTCACATACCTTGAATCCAAGTCTTCTGAAAGATATGCCAAAAACCCAGAGACTAACTCTGTCAATTCTCACTGTCACAGTCCAGTGACCAGTCTTTATTAAACCATTTGTATCTCTCTCAATATGAAACATCTAAAGATGCAATCTCAGATATAAGATCACAACATCCACCTAAACTCTTATCCAACTTTGCAGCATCTGAAACATCTGTACAGTGTCTGTACACTGTGATAACCAGCCTGGTCTTCTCTCATAAATATATGTTGACATCAGTGACAAAACATAAATGACAATAGTATGCATGCTCATTTAGTAACGTAGTGATTAAACATATTAAATGTCTTAATTACCTCTCCCTGCATTAGTAATATCTAACACTTTCCCCCTTTGTCATTGATGTCAACATATGGGAATATCCATCCCAAAATTTAATCAATCCAAATTTTTTTTGAAACCATACAGTGCTCTCACAGTAATTCTTCATACAGCCTCCCTAATCAGTAGGGATTTTCTCATAGCAACACTCCCCCTTTGACAACAATGGAAAAGGGTGCCATGAGGCTTTGGCTGGCTTCACAGATAAACTTTCTTCCATGATCACTCGCCCTGAGGAGTAGATCCCTGCATCCAGTCTAGATAATGATAAGGCTCTGAATACTTCTGGACTGATGCATCTTTGCATCATTTAGTTCTAACTAGGAGGGGCCTGAGCCCCCAACACACCTCTGAGATATTCAAAGGTATCTTTCAATAGTGGCTTTGTGAAGATGTCTGCAATTTTATCTTTTGTACTGATATATTCTAGTTTGATTTCCTTTTCTGCCACCTTGTCTCTCAAGAAGTGATACTTGATAGAAATGTGTTTAGTTTTGGAGTGCATCACCAGATTCTTTAACATATTTACTGTACTGGTGTTATCACAATGGATAACCACAAGCTCATCAAAAGTTATTCCAATGTCTGTTAGCATTTATTTCATCCAAAAAATCTTAGTGCAGTTTATAGTAGCAGCAACATACTCTGATTCAGCAGTAGATTGTGCTATATAATCTTGTTTCTTACTTAGCTAAGAAACCAACTTTTTCCCAAGGAAAAATGCACCACCACTAGTACTTTTTCTGTTATCAATATTACCTACCCAATCAACATCAATATAATCATGAAGTTCAAAGCTATCATTTATGTCATACCATAAGCCATAGTCTATGGTTCCTCTTAGATACCTCAGTATCCTTTTCATAGCAGCTAGATGAGTTTCTTTGGGTTCTGCTTGATATCTTGCCACAATTCCAATAACATTAGAAATATCTGGTCTGGCATGAGTCAGATATTGTAATCCTCCAAGCATTGATCTATACAAAGTTTGAAAAAAACACTTTGATTCATCATCAATTGTTAGCTTGTTACTAGTCACCATAGGTGTTCCTACTAGTTTACAATCTTCCATTCCAAATTTCTCGAGCAATTCTTTGAGATACTTGGTCTGAGAAATGAAAATACCATTCTCATTCTGAGTTATTTGCAATCCAAGAAAGAATTTTATTTCACCTATCATGGACATCTCAAATTCACTTTTCCATTTCTTTAGCAAATTTCTTACACAGATCATCATTACCTCCAAATATAATGTCATCCACAAATACTTCTATTATCAGGATTCCATCTTCACTAGTTCTTAAATATAAATTATTGTCCGCATTACCTTTTTTGAATCTAAGCCCAAGTAGATATTTATCTAACCTTGCATACCAAGCCCTAGGAGCTTGTTTCATCCCATACTGAGCTTTCTTCAATTTGCACACCATGTCTTTATCTTCGCATAGAGGAAATCCATCTGGTTGTTCTATATAGACTTCTGCTTCAAGATCTCCATTCAGAAATGCAGATTTTACATCCATCTAATACCCTTTGAATTTTTTATGTGCATCATAAGATAGGAACAATCTTACTGCCTCTATTCTAGCGATAGGAGAAAATGTTTCTTGAAAGTCTATGCCTTCTTGTTGTGAGTATCCCTTACACACTAGTCTTGCCTTGTTTCTTACAACAGTTCCTTCTTCATCCATTTTGTTTCTATAAACCCATTTTGTTCCTATTACATTTTTGTATTTAGGTCTAGGAACTAGTTCCCAAGTATTATTCTTCTTTATTTGATCTAACTCTTCTTTGATAGCATTTATCCAAGATTCATCTTTAAATGCTTCATCTGAAGTTTTAAGTTCAACTTGAGAAATCAAACAAATTTCTTCTCCAACCTTTGATCTAGTTAACACTCCCTGACTGGTATTGCCAATAATTTGATTTTGAGGATGGTTATTCTTTACATACCTTGGTGTTTTAGGAGTCTTAGTAGCCTTACTTGTGCTAGCATCACAAGCCTCTATTTCACTTTCTTCCTCAACAAGTTCTTCTTTTGCAACAGTAGTAGTTTCTTTTCTCTCATTATTCTGATTACTGTCATACATTCTTTCTTGTATCTGAACCTTCTCATCTATTCTTACATTATTACTTTCAATCATCTTCCTCAATCTCAGATTGAAACATTTGTAAGGCTTGCTTTTAATAGAGTAACCAAGGAAGATTCCTTCATCACTTCTAGCATCAAACTTTCCTATCTCATCATCTCTCTTAATATAACACTCACTACCAAATATTCTAAAATATTTTACAGTACGAGTATGATCAAACTATAACTCATAGGGAGTCTTACTTGTACCTTCTCTGATTTGAATTATGTTCAATGTATACACTACTATTCCAACGACTTCTCTTGAACGTATATGAGATACATTGTCTTCAATCAACATTGTCCTAGCAGCATCAAGTATAGTTTTGTTTCTTTGCTCTGCTATCCCATTCTATTGTGGAGTCCTAGGAGCAGATGTTTGTCTCTTTATCCCATGCTTTTCACAATATGAATTGAATAAGCCTGAAGTAAACTCTCCACCTCTGTCTGACCTTAAACACTTAATCTTTAAACCTGATTCATTCTCTACTTTTGCTTTGAACAACTTGAATTTATCAAATGCTTCTGATTTCTCTTTCAAATAAGCAACCCACATCATTCTAGAAAAGTCATCAACAAAAAGTATAAAATACCTTTCACCATAGTATGACTATATTCTTGTAGGTCCACACAAATTTGTATGTACTAGATCCAACTTTCCATTTGATGTGTATGCTTTGCTTTTGTGACTACTTTTGGTCTATTTTCCCATAACACATTCTCTGCATACAGTATTAGATGGCTTTACAATCTTTGACAAATATCTTATAGTATTAGCCATACTTGCCTTCACAATGTTATCAAAATTAACATGACAAAATCTCCTATACCATAAACAACTATCATCTACCTTTGCAACAAAAAAAGAGGCTCTAGATGTGTTTAGTTTAAATATATTACCTCTAGATTTTGAACCGGTACCAACCAGTTTTCCTTCCTTGCTTCTGATAAAACATTTACCATTAACAAAACTTAACTGAAAATCTTTATCCATTAACTGTCCAACACTCAACAAGTTATGTTTTAGTCCTTCAACAAGTAATACATTGTCTGTATTAGTATTTCCATCCAAAGTAATGGATCCTACTCCTATGATAGATTTAGGGAGATTGTCCCCAAACCTCACAACACCTCCATCATAATTTACTAATTTAGAAAACTTGTTCTTATCACCAGTCATATGATGAGAACAACCACTGTCAATTATCCATTTAGTTTTCTTGTCAACATGAGATACTAAATCTTTTTCTTTATTTACTAGTTCATCTCTAATAGCAACAAAACCAATCTCTTCACAGTCTAAATCATCATCATCAGAGATTCCTTCACTAGCAAGATAACATTCTCTGTCCCTTTTAATCTTTTCATAATCAGGTTTGTACTTAGAAACTCTTGTAGGACATCTAGATGCAAAATGACCTATCTTATTGCATGAAAAAAATTTCAAGGGTAATTTGCCCTTACCTCTCTTTTCTCTTCTAGCAATCAATGAAACAAGTTCATCCATCTTTCTTTCCTTTGCCATTATTTGTTCCCATTCCTCAGCATATTCTCCAAGCTCTTCTTTTAGGTCTTCTTTGCTGGTGCTCGGAAGTGTAAACAATTTCTTGTGTGTGGATGCCTGAAATGCAGATTCAACTTTAGGTGTAGCTTCTAATTCCACAGCTTCAAAAGTAGTTAGTTTTGTAATCAACATTTCTCTACTAAAGTTCAGAGTCAGAGGTGTTGATATTTTCCAAATTCTACCTAGGAACAAACAACCTCTAAAGATTTTTCAATACTAAGCATAGGATAAAGGAAATGATTTAAGAATAAGGTAAGATAGTACCCAGATTGATCTTGGAATTGATGTTCAGATTAGTCCCTCTTTGGTGAATGAAGTAGTCTGCAATCTGCCTTGAGATTTGCTATAGAATTCTACTCCAGAATTTGCTTCTATGTATACTGCAATTTAGACTGAGATTCAAAGTTGATGCCCTTCTATGGAAGACTTCACATTATCTACAATAGCTGAATTAGCTATTGTTTAATGGAATCTAATGTTGTCCCATAGATTTTGGCATTTACTACAGCCTTAAGGAAGATCGCTTCTATCCTAGATGAATTCGTAGCTACCCTGAATAATTCACTGCTTTCCTAGATGAATTTGTAACTGCCCTGAATAATTTGCTGTTGCTGCTTTCGCTTTTAGTGATTCTTGGGAGAAGAGACACGTTATGTCTTGGGTGTTCTTCTCTCAAGAATCGATCTCCTATATGTAGGAGCCAAGAGGTGATTTGCCAAGGGGGCCAACCTGATTTAGAATTCCAAGAAGGCCGACTTTGGGCCCAAACAAATAATCCAAAGCATAACTCAAATTTCATAAACAATAGATATTAAATATATTACATATTTAATATCATTATTTATATATCGATATATCTATTCTCTTAACAAGGTAAGTAATGTTTGGTGCTATTATTTTTTCCGTCAAGGCCATAATCTCAACACTCCCTCTTGGACTTGAGGCAAAGATCAACTCAATGATCTCCCTTTATCAACCCTTGATAGAGAGATGCCAAAGACATAATCAACATGGATTCCATATCCAATAGAATCATAGATCTCATATCTATGATAGGTAGAACACATATGTTCTTACTTCATTTCCAACCATAGATTTCATATCCAAATGAAAATCATGGTAACAAAATATTTACCAACTGAATGTGGATTTCCTGAATCCGCGAGTCTCTGAGACTCAAGACATAACAAAAAATGGATCCCTAATCGAAAGATGCCATAGATCTCTATCTACAAGACATAATGAGAACACAAATGTTCTTCATAAACCATACATCTCATATCATATGATGCTTACCATCCAAATGAGGATCTCCTAGACCCAAGAATATTAGTCCATGATATCAAATATCCAATCAATTTGTGAATTTCCTAAATCCACTAGTCTCCTTGACTATTTTAAATATCAAGTCCATGATATTAAAGGTATCATCAAGTCCATGATGTATACCAGCCAATTGGATAAATAAATCCACGAGTCTCCAAGACTTAAGAAATGTCAAATCCATGACATCATACCAATATCAAGTACATGATGTTTTACTATCCAGATGTGGATTTCTTAGATCCACGAGTCTCATGACTCAAGAATTTATAATATCAACTCTATGATATTCATGATATCATCAAGTCCATGATGTTACCAAATACTAAATTGTGGATCCCTGATCCATGAGTCTTCAATACTCAAGGGATATCAACTCCATGATATCAAGAGCATTGGTCTCACGAATATCAAGTCCATGATATTCACCAAGTTCTCAAAGCAATGGTCTTTTGACATCAAATCCATGATGTCTCACCAATTGCTTGGAGTAATGGAATTTTGACATCAAATCCATGATGTCTCACCAATTACTAGGAGTAATGGACTTTTGACATCAAACCATGATGTCTCACCAATTACTTGGAGTAATGGACTTTTGAAATCAAATCCATTATGTCTCACCAATTACTTGGAGTAATGGACTTTTGACATCAAACCATGATGTCTCACCAATTACTTGGAAATGGATCCCTAATCCACTAGTCCCCTGGACTTGAAGAACATTAGATGATATTCTTCAATTCATAAGAATAACTCAGCCAATATGAAACCACATAAGTATAAGATTAACCAATATGATGAAAAGTTCACACATAGAACCACATGTATTTAGTAAATGAAAGAAAGTATGATCCATTCATACATAATATTAAAGTATGCTTCACAAGCTATACAAATGATGTATGCCCCATACAACCAGTATAATTTATCTAGCATCTATGCATAAGAATAATCACATAAGTCTTCTTCACCTAAGGATAACCAACATTTAACCAGATGTAATGTGAACACAACAAGATGCAATATAGTTTTCTATATGAATGTTCTTATGTAGATAACAACATTAACTCTAACATATGCCAATGTAAGGATGTTCCAACCAATAATGTATGTACCTATGCATAAGGAACATAGTAACTAGCAACCATCTAGCAATCAACTATGATTTCCCATAAATGAGTCAGAGAAGATATACAAATCAATGCTAACATAAACCAAGAGATGTATTTACTCATAAAATTTCCTAATATGTTCACACATGAACAACATAAACAAGGTAATGTGAAAATAGAGAATATGCCAGTCAAAATATTATAATGTATGTTCCTATACATAAAATATACCAAGTATCCCAATAGTTATGAATGTTGCCACTTATACATCAAATAACAAAAATATGACAGAGCTGCAACATAAAGTATAAACAACATATACAAGGATGTAGATGTAAGAAACTAGCAGAAGGAGTTTATAACACGTGAGCCCATTTGTAAACTCCCTCTCAAATTGCAACTCCCTCTCAAAGTGCAAAGTGCTCTAATCCGGGTACATTTACCTCCACAAAGGATGCTTGAAGGTTGTTCCTCTCAGGACAATTTACAGCTATATGATCAAACTTCTCACATTTAAAATATTTAGTTTTAGAGAAGTCCTTGAAAGGTTTCCTTTTCTTAAAGTGCTTCTTTCCCCCTTTGTCCTTTGAACTTCCTTCATTTTTGTTCTCTTGAAAGTCCCTCTTCTTTTTGAATTTTCTTGACCCCCCACCTTTGAGTTTTGGGAGAAAAGAACTTGAATATCTTCCTTGAAGATTGAGCCTCTTGATATTAATCTCGCTTCTTCCTGAAGACAATCAGTCTTTAGTCTATCAAGAGTAGGTAATTTGGAATGAGCTTTAATCCCCTGAATGAATGCTTCCCAAGTAAGAGGTAATCCATTGAGAGTTGTTACAACAAGCTCTTTATTATCATAATTGAACCCAATTGATGATAGTTGATTCCTTAACTCATTGATCCTCATGAAGTATGAAGTGATGGACTCCCCTTGATTCATTTTTATTTGGGAGAGGTTATTTTTAAGGGCTAGGACCCTATTTTTACTGTTGATTTGAAACATGCCAAATAATGAGGTGAACATCTCATATGCATTCTCTAGATTTGCAATAGTTGGCACAAGGTGGTCTTTAACACTATCAACAATTATCCTCATTTCTTTATTGTTGTTTTTGTTCCATTCCTTCTTTTCATCATCGTCCATATTTTCTTTAAGAGGACCTTCAATGACTGAAATAATTTATATTTCCCTTAGAATGATTAATAATCTCATTTTCCAAGATGTGAAGTTAACATCTTGACACAAGGTAGGGAACAAGAGGGGCCAAGCAATGGTGCACCCTAATGATCCAAGCCTGCCCAACACACGCGGAAGAAAACAAACACAACAGTGAGAGAGAGAATGTAGAGACTTTCATATAGTTCATCAAACATAACCATACATGCCGGGTTGTAAGGCCTTCCCAGTAAGGGCAAAATATTTTAATGAATTATAGAAGTCCTCCAACATGTGAGGATCTATCAAAATCTCTACATCTATCTTCTACCAACTCCTATCAACTAAAATTGTCCCCCTAAACTCTAAACCAACAACTACATTTATACAAGAAGCTATCAAACTGAGTCGGCCTTCAGATCCATAATCAACGGAAGGAACGGTTAGATCTGGGACCACACGCTTGTCAATAATGGATTCCAACATTAAATCCATGATCCAATATAAATGCACAAGTCGGCCACAACAAAAACTAAAACTAAACCCGTCGGTGAGAAAGATAACCGAGCAATAGTTAGACAATGCCGAGCGCCAGTGAAACAACTGACCGCCCAGGAGATAACTGACCACACTCAGTGACCAAAGGAAATCGACCAACTACCGACCAACTCGGTCAAAGCAGAAACTAAGCAACACAAACAAACTCCAAATTGTTTTTGGTGACACAGGATTGCCAAGGACCCGAGATGCTCTTGCATCAGATACCTGGGGTTATTTTGAAATGATTCTCTGAATCATTTGGTACGTCTAGTCTGAGCTGGTAACTAGACATAATAAATCGACCAAAATAACCTTGGACACAATAAATCCGCCATAATAACCCAAGGACACAATAACCCAGGGTCCAAATAAACCATGGTCAAAATAACCCATGATCAAAATAACTCATGGACAAAATAACCCATAGTCATTCTAGATCAAGTTAGTATGCTTAAAAAGGGATTGTGAGGTACCATAGAGGATATTTAGGTCATTTTTAGACCATATATCCATTATATATGTAATCAATGCATTTGAAATACTTCTACAATCTCCTTATTATATAGAACATGAGGAGACTTTGCAACCCATAATTGATTATTTTGAAGACACATGGATTGGAAGACTAACTAGAAGAGGCAACAGACAGTCACCCAAGTTTCCAATTACAATGTGGAACTGCTATTCAGCTATTCAAGATGATCTTCCCAAAACCAATAATTCTATTGAGGGATGGCATAGAGGATTTAGTGAATTGCTTCAATCATCACATAGCTCAATCTGGACATTCATCAAAGCAGTGAAAAAAGAACAGGGTCACCAAGAGAATAAAATAGAGAAATATATGGTTGGACACACTACACAACCAAGCACGAAAAAATTACTGTGAACTCAAAGAAAGACTAAAAAGACTAGTTGATGGTTATGACAATAATAATATTTTAGATTATATAAGAGGCATTGCTCATAATTTGACACTTTAATTGAAAATTTGAATAATTTTTTTTTATAGAAATATACTTGTAATTTATAAATTTTGTTTTCCTTTCTCTATAATCTTATGGGGTTATTTTGTCCATGGGTTATTTTGACTCTAGGTTATTTTGGATTGGGTTATTATGACCCTGGGTTATTTTGTCCTTGGGTTATTATGGCTGGGTTATTTTGTCCAGGGTTATTTTGGTCGGGTTATTATGTCCTGTAACCGTCTGAGCTGCATCCAACTTAGACTATGAAATCCATGAACTGTCTTCCATCGGTCTATTCTTCCACTTAACCAGATATTCCATATATTGTTTTCCTCTTGTACTTTTGCCAACTCTTTCCTTCAAAATCTGTTCAACTTCATCATTCTACTTCTTAGGTTATTCTGTCGGTACTGTCACTTCTTCATTAGGTTCATGATACTCATACAAATCAACAATGTTTAAAATAGGTGATATGTCCATGTCATCAGGTAACTCAATTTCATATGCATTTCCACTATCAAATTTCTTCAGAATCTTGCAAGGTCCAAAATTCTTCATCTTCAGCTTCCCATATGTTCCAACAGGAAATTAGTCTTTATTCAAATGAACCATCACTTCATTATCAACATCAAAAGTTTTATGTCTCCTTGATCTATTAGCTCTGTCTTTGTATTTCTGATTACTGTCTTCCAGCTTCAGCTTCACATCTTCATGCAATGTTTTCATGTACTCAACAAACTTTACTCTTTCAACACTTTTCTTATTCTCATCAGCAATGTCTCTCAAATCAGATATTCCTCTTGGTCGTGTGTCATTCACAATCTCAAATGGTGTTTTTCAGTACTTCTATTCATTGAATTATTGTATGCAAACTCTACTTGTGCCAATACAGAATCCCAATTACTTGGTGTGTCTCCAACTAAACATCTTAAAAGATTTCCCAAACTTCTGTTCACAACTTCAGTTTGTCCATTGGTTTGTGGGTGAAATGTAGAACTATATTTCAACTCAGTGCTAAATTTCTTCCAAAGGGTTTTCCAAAAATATCCAACAAATTTATTGTCTCGGTCATAGATAATACTCCTCGGTAATCCATGCAATCTAACAATTTCCTTAAAGAAATGATCTGCTACATGTACTGCATTTGATGTCTTTCTACAAGGTATAAAATGTGCCATTTTTGAAAATCTATCCACAACAACAAATATAGAATCATTACCTCTTACTGTCTTTGGTAAGCCAAGAACAAAGTCCACACTGATATCAATCCAAGGTTTCTCAAGAACAACAATTGGTGTATGCAATCCAGTATTCTGACTTACTCCTTTTGCAACTTGACAAATTCCACAACTTTTCAAAAATTTCTGAACATCTTTATACAACTGCAGCCAATAGTACTTCTCCTTAAGCAAATTCCATGTTTTATCAATACCAAAATGTCCATCCAAACCACTACTATGTTTCTCATTTATCAAATTAGATCTCATTACTCCTCTCAGTATACACAACTAAATACCTTTAAACAACATACCTTCTTGAATAAAATATTCATCCCATTCAGTATCTTGGTGATCTTGAATAGGTGCTCTGCACTTTCTCCATGGCTCAAAAAAATCAGGGTCAAACTCATAAGAATCTCTCATCTCATCAAAACCAAGAACTTCAACTTTCATCTCGGTCATCAAAGATCTTCTTCTACTCAATGCATCAACAACTCGGTTAGTGACTCCACTCTTATGCTTAATCACAAATGTGTAACTCTGCAAATACTCAACCCATTTCATATGTCTCTGATTCAACTTATTCTGACTACCCAAATATTGTAAAGCTTTATGATCAGTATACAACACAAATTCACTCGGTATCAAATAATGTCTCCATTTCTTCAGTGCTTGAACAATAGCATAGAGTTCTTGATCATACACATAATATTTCCTTCTAGCATCATTAAAATTTTTGCTAAAGAAAGAAACAAGTTTACCTTCTTGACTCAACACAACTCCAATTGCACTTCCACTTGCATCACATTCTACTTGAAATACTTTACTGAAATTGGGTAATACCAAAATAGGCAATTCAACAACCTTCTGCTTTAGAGTCTCAAAATTTTTGTTAGATCCATGTGTCCACTTGAATTCTCTTTTGTCTCCTCTCATAGTCTCAGCCATAACATTACAAATTGAACTGAAATTCCTTATGAACTTTTGGTAAAAACTTGCCAAACCATGAAATGATCTTACCTCACTAGCATTCACAGGTGTAGGCCAATTCAAAATAGCTTCAACCTTTTTAGGATCCATCTTCAAACCATCAGCTGAAATAACAAATCCCAAATACACAATCTCCTCTTTCATGAATGAACACTTTTTTAGATTTATCAGCAGCTTTTCCTCTTTCAATCTCTGCAAAACTTGTCTAACATGCAACAAATGTTCTTCTCTGGGCTTACTGAATATCAGAATATCATCAAGATATACAATAAAAAACTTACCCAAGAATCTCTTCAAAAATTCATTCATCAACCTCATAAAAGTACTCAATGCATTAGTTAAACCAAAAGGCATAACCAACCACTCATACAAACCTTCTTTTGTCTTAAAAGCGGTCTTCCATTCATCACCCTCTCTGATTCTGATCTGATGATACCCACTTTTCAAATCAATCTTTGTGAAATACTTTGCTCTAGTCAAACTGTCCATTATGTCATCCATTCTCGGTATAGGAAACCTATACTTCACTATTATCTTATTGATTTCTCTGGAATCAGTACACATTCTCCATTCTCCATTCTTCTTCGGTGCCAATACAACAGGTACTGCACAAGGTCTCAAGCTTTCTCTGATCAAACCTTTCTCCAGCAACTCTTGAATCTTTCGGTTCAATTCTTGATTCTCAATAGGTGTCAACCGATGAGGTGCCTTATCCGGTAAACTAGCTCTAGCGATTAGATCCATACAATGATGAATTCTTCTCTTCGGTGGCAAACCATCAGGTACGTTATTAGAAATGATATCACTGTACTCGGTGAGTAACTTATTAATCTCCTTAGGGACATTATCTTATGTTTTCTTACTCAGTTTGTTAGGGATCATAGAAAAACATACATCATTCTTCTTCAAAGAGTTAACAAACTTTCTTCCCTCCATCAAACAAACTTTCACAGATGTGCAAACATTACTAATAGGTTCTTCCATCAATGGTAACAAGATTTGTTTCTTTCCATCAGCCACAATATATAGCAATCTCCCATCATATATAGCATGTCTATCATATTTCCAAGGTCTACCCAACAAAATATGACAACAATCCATAGGCATGATATCACATAGAACCTCATCATAGTACTTTCCAATCTTCAAATTCACATAACATTGTTCACTTACCAGGAGTGTATGCTCATCTTTGATCCATGAAATCTGATAGTGCTTAAGATGTTCCAACCTTTCCAACTACAATTTTGTGACCATCTCTTGAGATGCCAAATTCTTCGAGCTACCACTGTCAATGATTACCTTCCAAACTTTGTCAAAAACTCTACATCTGGTCTTGAACACACTTTTCCTTACCGAATCTTTCTTCTTGCTTTGATTCCACAATTCTCTCCTTACCATCAAATTATTTTCTTTCTCAGGTTCATTAGGTGACTCTTCTTGCACCAAAGCATTTCTACTACTACCAGCCTTCTTACTTGCATGTGTACATTCAAAGGATCTATGCCCTTCTTCTCCACAATTGTAACAAGTTCCTCAGAAAATTCCTCTGCCATAACCACCTCGGTAGTTACTGCCTCTACCTCTAGATGAACTTTCACCTTTCCACTCGGTCTTACCTTTTTCCAAATATGTCTTTTTTGGTTTAGATCTACCATTTTCACCATTAGATCTACCTCTTCCTCTAGGGAATCTACCACCTTGAACTCTTTGTCTTTGTTCATGTCTTTTGTTCAATTTCTCCTTGGCCTTCAAAGCAAATTGATAAGCCTTTTCAATGTTCTCCAAATTGACCATACTAATTTCCTCTTGGATGGAAACTCTCAAACCATTCAGGTATCTACCAATTATTTCCACATCATCTTCATCATGTCCAGATCTGATATCTAATCTATAGAATTCCTCAGTATACTCTTTTACTGAGCTATCTTTCTATCTCAAGCTTTGCATTCATCGAACTAGGTTAATCTGATAATCAAAGGGTAAGAACTTTCCTTTCAATTTGTTCACCATTTTATTCCATACCTTGATCTTGTCTTTTCGTTTCCTCTTCCTATCCAGTTGTAGATGTTCCCACCATAAGGATGCATGACTTTTCAACTTTGTTCTTGCAATCTTCACCTTCTTATCCTTAGAAATGTTTTCATACTCAAAATACTTTTCCATCTCAGTGATCCAGTCCACCAATTCATTAGAATCTAGCTTTCCACCATACTTAGGAGGATTGAAATGTGGTGTTGACTTTAGACTTGTCAAAGCCTTCAAAAATATTTCTTCACCTTGATCCATAACAGGTGTAGGTTCTGCATTCACCTATTCTTCTTCAACTTCATCATCACTAACATCTTCAAGATGTCTGCCTCTTCTCTGGGCTATTTCAACAACTTCTAACCTAGCAGCAATCTACCTTAGGATATCTACCAATCTTGGATCTGCATCTCACCTCCCACGAACCATCTTGACAACCCTCCACAATTGTAGGTCAGATTGCAATCTGCTACCCTACAACAATCAACTAGGGCTTCAAGAGGAACCTACAAACCTAGATCCACAGACCTAGATCAAGATCTCACCTCGCTTTGATACCACCTGATGCAAGGCAGGGAGCAAGAGGGGCCAAGCAATGGTGCACCCTAATGATCCAAGCCTGCCCAACACGTGCAGAAGCAAACAAACACAACAGTGAGAGAGAATGCAGAGACTTTCATATATTTCATCAAATAGAACCATACATGCCGAGCTGTAAGGCCTTCCTGGTTAGGGCCAGATATTACAATGAATTACAGAAGTCCTCCAACATGCGAGGATCTATCAAAATCTCTACTTCTATCTTCTACCAACTCCTATCATCTAAAATTTTCCCCCTAAACTCTAAACCAACAACTACATTTATACAAGAAGCTACTGAACTGAGTCAGCCTTTAGATCCATAATCAACGGAAGGAATGGTCATATCTGGGACCACATGCTTACCAATGATGGATTCCAATATTAAGTCTGTGATCCAATATAAATGCACAAGCTAGCCACAATAGAAACTAAAACTAAACCTGTCGGCGAGCAAGATAACCGAGCAGCAGTCAGGCAATGTCGAGCGCCAGTGAAACAACCGATCACCCAGGAGATAACTGACCACACTTGGTAACCAAAGGAAACTGACCAACTACCGACCAACTCGGTCAAAGCAGAAACCAAGCAACACAGACAAACTCCAAATTGTTTTTGGTGCCACAGGATTGCCAAGGACCCAAGATGCTCCTGCATCACATCTCCCTCTAGCCTATCTTCAGGTCTAATCCTGATAGACATGATTACCAACTTAGTTGAAAGAATTAGTTTGAATTCCTAAATCTAAAATGGATCTTTTCTCTACTATAGCTCTGATACCATGTTGATATTTTCCAGATTCTACCTAGGAACAAACAACCTCTAAAGATCCACTACAACATTTGGGGTCGAATTTCGACGCCGATTTGCGATTCCACTACAATTTGTGTATTTTTTAAATTTTTTTTTGCAAGTGCCCCTAACGGTGTCGTAATAGAGATTCTATTGTCGTAATTGCGACACCCATTTGGTTATAAACAAAAAAGAAAGAAAAAGGAAGTGTCATTTGTAATTTGTGAATTCAAAGAGCTACCGTGAAGATGACACTGCATTTTTGTGTGGCATGAAGAGGACATCTGAGTTTAGCGTGCGCAAGTGAAGAGGCCAGCACCATTTTGGAAGAGAGCACTAGCACTTGAGGTAGGCATTCAAGCTTTGTCTTCTCATTAACTCAATTTCAGTGCCATTATTTATTTGATAGTATTGTTAATAGTGACATTGTTTACATCTTAATTAGCATTTGGAATGCTCGATGACCCACAAGCTTAGAGAGATAGGGCATCATTGCTATTACCTTCAAGGCATTGTGTGAAGTGTTTGATCTCTCTTTATTTGTTTTGATGTTGATATTCACTATGTGGTACTCCTTGTTTGTGATCATTTCACGAGGAAATGTCTTGATGGCTCGCGGGCTACAAGCTAGAGCATCATACATTGTTTATGAGCTCACTGTTTAATAATTGCATTGTTTACATCTTATCATTTGGAATTCTTGATGACCCGTGAGCTTTGAGAGCTAGGGCATCGCTTCTATTACCTTCAAGGCATTGTGTGAAGTGTTTGATCTCTCTTTATTTGTTTTGTTGTTGATATTCACTATGTGGTACTCCCTGCTTATGATCATTTCATGAGGAAATGTCTTGATGTCTCACGGGCTGCAAGCTAGGGCATCATACATTGTTCATGAGCTCACTGTTTAATACTGACATTGTTTACATCTTTTCATTTGGAATGTTTGATGACCTGCGAGCTTTGAGAGCTAGGGCATCATTTCTATTACCTTCAAGGCATTGTGTGAAGTGTTTGATCTCTCTTTATTTATTTTGTTGTTGATATTCACTATGTGGTACTCCCCGTTTATGATCATTTCATGAGGAAATGCCTTGATGGCTCGCGGGCTGCAAGCTAGTGCATCATACATTGTTCATGAGCTCACTGTTTAATACTGACATTGTTCATAAGCTCACTATTTAATATCTAGCATTATGCAAACATACATTAATACACTTACTATTTTGAATTTGAGCTCGGGCATCATTCAATGTTATTACTATCATTGCATGCTTGCTGCTACTGTCCACCACATATTATTTTATATACTGTTTATTTCATTGAGACCGTGAGCTTGGCATTTGTAATGTATTTTCTGTTATTGGATCAATGCTACTATGTTGTTGAGTCTGTGTATGGCTTGACTATGCACATGCATAATTATAGACAAGGATCAATAATATGATGCCAGGCATTGCTTAGATCCTTTGGATCTAACCCCATATTTTCCTTCCTTGCAGGTTTTGGATCATACAAGAGCATACTGGATTGAACCCCGGGTCAACACTTCATTACTTCAGGCAATGTTTGGTACCTTCATTATTTATGTTCATCCACTTATGTATGTTTGCATTCATTCATATTCTTTTGAAAGTTGGCTATTAGTGACCATATAGGACCATTCTTGATGTTTTTGGGTCATTTGATGAAAATATGTAAATAGGGACATCAATAATAAAATAGGGATATTTTCATAGGGATATATTAAATTAATATTGTAAGTAAAAACATTACACAGTGGCATTCAGACTAAGTATAATATGAATTCACATGCCTTTAATTATAATATACTTTTGAAATTATCACTCATTGGTCATTTTCCAATTCAAGATATAAGTATTAGAATATAAACTATTGCAAAAGGAAGAAACCCATATGTATCTATCATCATTTAATACAAAATATAAAAGTATCCCACAGACACACAGTTGCTATTATAACAACCATCCTCTAATCCCATGGTGTACTAGTCTCAAGGTAAGAACAATTTACTTAAGCCATCATATAAGTATCATCCTAAAGTTTAAACAGACATTGACTATGGATATACAACACTGAGCCATAATAAATCACAGAGTTTCACTGCAATTTCTATGTCCAGTTACAATCATCCTACTACTTACACTACAATTTCTATGTCCACTGCCATTAAAATATATCACTCCTCCTGTTATATAGGCATCCTTCTCATTAAGTGTTTCCATTAAAATATATCTTTTGTTATATAATGTATATGCATACTTGTTTAAAATGTCATACTTTTTGCTCTTAAATATTATTACCATTTCACTCAAATTTACATGACATTAAAACCAAGCCCAAAATGTATACATACATGTAAGTATAGGATAAGCTAGATTCTGCAACTATTGAAAAAAAAAAAACTATACCAATAGCAGCTTATGAGAAACTATACTTGTGCTTACCACAGCATACCTCAACATCATAATGCTTATCATTTTCACACTTGAGAGAAGCTTCATACCAGGCACCGTTCACAGATTTGTATGCAACACTGATTTAGACTAGAGGTAAACTACATGTGTCATGTAAACAACATGGTTGAATGCAATCTCTTTTGCGCATTTTCAAGAGTTTTCCCACCAATACAAGCGTAAATAACACATTGAACGTAATCTGTGAACAGTGTGTGGTATGAAGTCTCACTGAAGCTTGAAATATATCCACTCCTCATGTTATTGTCAAAATTAAATTCAAATATTTTTCAAAACATTTATTCTTGTAGAATTAAGATATCCTTATCTCAATAATAAAATAATCTTCCATAATAGCTTTTGAATCACATTAACACACACACATGTTCTGTAGCATAGTTTGTTTTAGAAGTGTATGGCTGATGTGAAGTGTGAAGTGTGAAGTATTTGATCTCTCTATTTGTTTTTCTATTGATATTCACTATGTGGTACTCCCTATTTATGATCATTTCATGAGGAAATGTGTTGATGGCTCGCGGGCTGCAAGCTAGGGCATCATGCATTGTTTATGAGCTCACTGTTTGAGCAACTCATGTCCCTGTTTGATTGGACGGTGCTCTGTTTGTTATATTGAGTTTACATCATATATTTAGTCTTAATAAATATCTTATAAAACAACATAAAACTAACCCAAAATACTTTGTCTTAATAAAATTTTAATAAAACAATATATGTAATCTCAATAAAATCTTATAAAACAACATATATCGTGTGAAGTGTTTGATCTCTCTTTATTTGTTTTTCTGTTGATATTCACTAGCTATGTGGTACTCCCCATTTATGATCATTTCATGAGGAAATGTCTTGATGGCTCACGGGCTGCAAGCTAGGGCATCATACATTGTTTATGAGCTCATTGTTTAATACTGACATTGTTTACATCTTTTCATTTGGAATGCTTAATGACCCGCAAGCTTTGAGAGCTAGGGCATCGTTGCTATTACCTTCAAGGCATTGTGTGACGTGTTTGATCTCTCTTTATTTGTTTTTCTATTGATATTCACTATGCGGTACTCCTCGCTTATGATCATTTCAATAGGAAATGTCTTGATGGTTCACGGGCTGCAAGCTAGGGCATCATGCATTGTTTATGAGCTCACTGTTTGAGCACCGGCCAATCAAATAGGGACATGAGGTGCTCAAACAGTGAGCTCATAATGACATAAACAATGCATGATGCCCTAGCAAAATAAATAAAGAGAGATCAAACACTTCACACAATATATGTTGTTCTGTAAGATTTTATTCAGACTAAATATATTATTTTATTAAGACAAAGTATTTTGGGTTAGTTTTATAAGATTTTATTAAGACTAAATATATGATCATACATTAATACACTTACTGTTTTGAATTTGAGCTCGGACATCATGCAATGTTCTTGCTGTCATTGCATGCTTGCTGCTGTTGTGAACCATATATTGTTTTATACACTATTTATTTCATTGTGACCGTGAGCTTGGCATTTGTAATGTATTTTCTGTTATTGGATCAATGCTACCATGTTGTTGAGGCTGTAGATGCATTAAATCACCACTAGCATTCTATTTTAGTAGCAACAATATAACAAACAGAGCACCGACCAATCAAATAGGGACATAGAATGTGGGTAGATGCATTGAATCACCACTTCCATTCTATTTTGATGAAGATGAACTATGCTATAAAATTTCAAGGCATGAAATTTTATAACTGTACATATATTTTATGAGTATAACTGTACAACAGAAGAGCACCCACATGCCTTGGTTTTTATTGGTCTATGGAAGGTTTTGGTTTGCCTTTCCCAATTGAGATGTCATCCTAAGATTCAAAAGGACTACAGTACTGGTGAGGGCACCTAGGTAGGGTTTTTTGGTACCTAGTGTTCCTAAATTTTGGCTTGTAGTGGCCTTAGCCAAGCCACTAGGTTAGGGAGAAGCTTATTTGGTCTCTCTAGGTGTGCTAGCTAGTGTTTGTTCTTCTTTTTTCTTTTGAGTCCTTGGTGTGTCTTTTGGAGCCTGGTTGTAGCAATCTTAGCCAACTTTGCTAGGTTGCCTGTCATAGGACAGTGTTCTAAAGTTGAACAAATGGCCTTTTTAATGTTTTAGAGGTTTGAAAATGGCCTTTATGACCCTTACTCAATCAAGGATTGAGTGCTTTTGAGGTGTGTGTAGGTGGTTTTTCTATCCACCAAAAGTTTCTTGACAACTTCGAAAGTTGTCATGACAAATTTTCTTGCAAAAGCATGTAACTGGCTTAGAAAGTGTTCTAAAGTTGAACAAATGGCCTCTTTAATGTTTTAGAGGTTTGAAAATGGCCTTTATGACCCTTACTCAATCAAGGATTGAGTGCTTTTGAGGTGTGTGTAGGTGGTTTGTCTATCCACCAAAAATCCTCTCTTAACACAAAAATCAGGATATGCGATATGCATCATCTTCCACATAAACAGTACATGACATGCGATATGCGATATGCGTGTACAACAACAATGAGTTTTACCTTGTTGCCTAATTTTCAATCACCCGTCATTTTTCCATGTGAAGTTGGTCGAGTCTAGGTCTAAGTCTTGCTTAGGTAGGCTTTCTTTGCCAGGTTTCCCTATCATTGCTTTCCTTCTTTGAACCGGGTGGGCTTTTCTGCAAGATCTTGTAACATTGGGTAGGTTATAGACCCCATCCTGGCAAAGAAGATGTGCTCTATTGATAATCTTGTATATCAAGATGGATGGTGTTTGTTCTTTCAGAAGAATCAAGAGGAAACTTTTTCTGTATGGAGAGTGCTAGAATTGCCGACTCGTCTGATGATATTATCAGTAGCAAAGGGTGGACAGTCATGGAGTTGATGGTATTAAAAATCTTCCTGTCACGTTTTAGAACCTATGGCAGAAATAATATAACAGGCACCGAGTTCACATGCATGTGTCCTGCGCGTTATCCAGATGCATATCAGAATTGCCTAAGTCTTTACGAGCTCAGCACAAGAAACGGCAGGTAATCTGGTTCGATAATCATGAAGTTTCAGGGTGGCGGAGATACGATAACCTAAATTTTGCATCTACGGTTCCCGTTATTCCTCAAAAATACTGAAGACTCATACAGGGTTTGCGGAGATCTTGCCATCTGTCAAGTCTTTTCTCTCGCGGGCCCGGTCCCGTTCTTCAGAAGTTAAACGTCGATCCAATCTAATGGTTATCGCATTACCTCAATCCTAAGATGCAAACGAGTTAACATCACGGTGTTGCGATGGCCGTTCGATCTCCTTGTTTGAAAGACTGTCTTGATGTCAGAGGGGCCCTGCTGGAATCCATGTGTACCAATGAAGATGCAGTCGCATGATCGCAAGGAATAAAATAATGCTATGCGATCATGTGACAATGAAGTCTGTTAGGTCCCACAAGTGCCAATGATGCAGCCAACGTGTACCAATTAGAAAGGCCGTCGCATGATCGCATAGATTAAAATAATGGTACACGATCATGCGACAATGAGAATTTGAGAGCTGACTGTGTCGCTGGGACCCATATGCACTGATGATAAGAAGATCTAGACAGATGGACCCCGCAGGAATCTACGTGTACCAATGGTAAAGCGGTCGCATGATCGCATAGATTAAAATAATGGTATGCGATCATGTGACAATGTAATTAAGGATGCGACAATGAGGTTGCTGGGCCCCGCAAACGTCAGCAAGCCAGAACATCTTAAGATTCCAAATTGACGGACGGCGCATGATCTTATGGAATCTTGTAAGCTCTTACAATCATGTGACTACCGTCGGATCTGCCAAGTGTGAAGAAGTGGGTCCGGGATGTTTCACGAACACATAAGCTAGTCTGTGGTTGGTCCACGAGATAATGAGTTGGCGGATTGTCAGAGGGACCTGTTGGCATATTGTCAGAAGGGTCCTAACATTGGCAGAGAATCAACGGCGGGCGTGTTTTCGCAAGGGATGTGTCAGACATATGCAATCTTCAGACAACCGTAGATCTTGCTTTTTCAAGAGTGAAGAAGTATAAAGGGGTCCACTACAGGAAATCTATGGCTGGCGCATGATCACAAGGAATATTCTTCCTTCTTGCGATCATGCGACCACCGTCCGATGAGAATATTGTCAAGGAGGCCAGAGACTTAAGGAAATCAAATGAGATGGTGACGCGTGTCAAGCATACAATAAAAGGATTAAAACTTATGATTTTAAGGATCTCGGCGGTGCTTGAACGTTATAATAAAAGGTGACAGAAGAGAATTGAAAAGAAATAAACGTCGATTTCTTTTTCAAGTCGACTGTCGTGGTAAAACAGAAAGCGTCTGTCACGGAGTATGTCGAAGGAAGAACAGAGAAAGAGATTGCATGATAACAGATGGTAAAGTTCTTGCCGATAGATGGCGTCTGTTCACATTCTCAGGACAAATCAAAGTTAAGTGACTCCAGAAGCCCAATGAACTTTGGCTTGACAGGTGTTGATCGAGAGGTTGAGATATCATGATCGTCTTCCATACCCTCTCATTGAAGATATTCCTGCTTGTTGTATAGTCTGTTTGCATTCGTGGAAGCTGGAAGGTCGTGAGTTCTGACGAACTCTATGTATTGTGAAGTCTATAAATACTGGGAAGAAACTCATTGTAATGGTCGGCAAACTGGATATTTGAGCAAAGTAATTCCATTTACTATAGCAAGGTTTCTAGTTTTGTTGTTCCACTGGTAGTCGATCATATGCATTTGAATAGAAAGGACAGTTATGTATGAAGTTGTGATTACGTCTTGAATTCCATTTCATGTCTATGGTTGCAGTAAGTGATTCCATTTACTTGTCATATGTGATTCTTCTCCTATTCATCCTGTTAGTTAAATAGTTGCATACTGGACAGAAAGTACAGTGGTGTGTAGAGCTGTGATGTATGTGTGGATTCCATTTCATGACAGAAGTTGCAGTTAAAACAATTCTATTTGTCTCCTATGCATGATTCTGCTCCTGTTCTCTTGGTTAGACTTTGCATGGTTAAAATAGGTAGATTAGAGTTAGAAGATAATAAGCATAAATCCTTGCCTGAATTGTTTGTGCCTACAAGCAATTTGGTTAAAACACATCAGAGACAACTTGGTGATCAAGATAAAAACACATTCATTGTATATCATACATAATTAGGGAGCTGTACCTATCAATGCAGAGGGCAGTGATAGAAGACGTACACTGACCCAATTGTTGGTGACATCCTTTTGTTCTCTCCCATTGGGTAATTTAAGAGTCAAAGATTAGAAATATTGAAGAGGACAAACTGTTAACCAACATACCTGTTGGGAAGAAGAAGTCCCATGAGAACTATCACCATCGTGTGTATCCTGTGGCTGTTGATTCATACTATAGCTCTGTATTTAAAAAAAAATCATTCAGACATGTTAAAACACGTGTTCTTATTCTAAGTTACGTTGAATAATTGACAATTATCAAAATGTGTACCACCTTGTCCATGATAGTGATGGGGTTTTGTGTATCTATGTGATTCAAATTGTAATTGATAAGCAACTCCTCGCCTCCACGTATTGATTTGATCGCACATACAAATACATGATTTCCCTCGCGCACCTCAAATATGCAATTGGGTTGCTTCTTAATTGACATAGCTCATGTACTATTTATAGCACCGTCTTCATGTCAACTAAGAAGCAACCCAATTGCATATTTGAGGCGCGTGAGGGAAATTGCGTATTTGTATGTGCGATCAAATCAATACGTGGAGGCGAGGAGTTGCTTATCAATTACAATTTGAATCACATAGATACAAAAAACCCCATCACTATCATGGACAAGGTGGTACACATTTTGATAATTGTCTATTATTCAACATAACTTAGAATAAGAACATGTGTTCTAACATGTCTGAATGATTTTTTTTGAAATACAGAGCTATGGTATGGATCAATAGCCACATGATACGCATGACAGTGATAGTTCTCATGGGACTTCTTCTTCTCGACAGGTAAAACTCATTGTTGTTGTACAAATGCACATACAAGAAAAATGTTAATGTGTATTTTTGTTATGTTAATGCGTATATTTTTTTGTTCTACTATTTTGGATTGCTTTTAAATAAAGGGCTAATAATATTGTTCTCACAAACGAGTGTTGATCAGAGAAAGGGAAAGGAACAAGTAGTCCATGAGGAGCTGCAGAATGAGCATGATCCATTCGATGTTGATTTTTTATCAGAGGTTGATCCTGTGGTTGCACTGGAAAGGGTCCTTCGTGCAATATCAAAAGAGTTAGCTCGAATGACAAATATTCAACCTCACACTCTTGAAATACAGAGGGCAACAGATATGTTGATTGGTTGTGTTCAGAACTATAGAGTAAGTATTAATGTAGTTTTTTATTATAACAAAAAGTTCAATAATGATTTTTATAGTATATTATTTTATTTATGTCATTAACTAAAATATATATGTGTTCTCTTTACAGGGGATGCTAAATAGATTAAAGGGCATTACCTTAGATGCAAATACTTCGGATGGTACATCGCATGTTTTATCCTCCATCTTGTCCATGGTTATCCATATTTTTTTATGCTCTAACAATATTTTTGTTCAGCACTTGCTATTGAACCTATGTTGAGTACAGCACCTGGTACGAGGATCAGATCCACAAAGGTAGTTCTACCTAAAATGTCGGCAAGTACACCTACTATTGCTAAGTAGACTCCTCTTTTTCTCTCTTATTTATCATGTGTTTATTTCACTTGAACTATATATTCTTTCTTAGGGGGCATTTTGTAATATTGGATTCATTTTATGTATGAGGTGATGACACAATTCCTGGATGTACTCATGTTAAATGTACGGGAATAATACAGTGTGATCAATTGCTCGTAAGCAATGAAGATGGACTTCCCTTGAGAGTAGCCCAGCTTCCAGGTACTTTAAAGACTGATCCTTTCTTTTACTATACAATATAATACTCATAACATAATGCACTAACCCCCTGTGTGGTCCCTTGCAATAACTAATTATAATAATCTTGTAATTATCTTGCAGGGAATAATCTATTTTATGAAAAACTTAATGATGAATGTTTGCGCATTTTTGGGCCGACCATACACACATGGTATCATATTTTGATTTCATTGCAAGATTAGATTTCATTTCATCCCTTTCTTCAAGTATATTAAAAGGTAGCTTCACTTCATTTATGAATCTAACAATTTTTTTTCTTGAAAGGTGGTCAACACAAGATAAAGGGTTAAAGAATAAGCTCATTGACTCTATGACAACACTTTTTGGACCCGAAGTCTTTCATAGACTTAGACTCCTTGACAAAGCGGGCACTATTTTGAAGTATATTAGGGACAACTATAGGAGCCAAATAGAACACAACCCTTATTACGAGCGGCCTCCCTATATTCCTATTAATGAGTGGGAGGATCTTAAAAAAGATGCACTTGAGAGAAGTACAAGACATAGTGGACGAGTAGTATCACCTGATGAAAGAAGGTACGTGATAATGTTAATAATGAAATTATGTACTATTTACTTTTTGTACTTATGTGATCTAACATACTTCAAACATCACATAGGTTGCCTAACACAACAAAGACAACAACAACAAGAAAATAAAAGCACGGACAACACAAGCTTGGCTCGGGTGGATATCAAAACTTGTTGCACGAGTTGTAAGTATTAGTAAATGAAAAATTGTATGCAAATATTTATAATTAAATTGCAATCAATTTAGTTTTGATGAAATTCACTACAATAAAAATTCATGATACCAATAAAAAATGCAGGCCTTGGAGTTCAAAAAACCGATTACAGAAGAGGACAAAAAATTAGGCTTCAAACAAGGCTATAAATTCGTGGCTGAACGATACCGAGCAATGAGTGCACAAGGTTCTTCTGCTAGATCTATTGATCAGGTAAATAAGCCAATTGATTTTTATTTCAAGTTGAAAACTTTACCAATTACCGTATTTGATGTTAAGTTCCAACATAAAGTGAATATATTTGTTTTAAGTAAGGAAACACTGATTATATATTGTCGATAAATACACTAATTATTTACATTGGAATGCAGCCTACTGATATTGATACTGCATCGGCCGAGCACGATGGAGGCATCGATTCTAATGTGAATTGTAGTATTCAAGGTATACATTTTCTATTCAAATTTTGATTAATGAATATTTAATACAAGCAAACATGTTAAATTGAATTTGGAGTAGTAATAAAAATTTAATTATAATGTGTTGGGATTAATAAAACATTTTGTATTGCAGTTGCAGGGGATGTAGAGGATGTTGTTCTCGATGAGCGTGTTGAGGCTCAAGCCGCCGAGCAAGATGATGTGGTTGTACAAGGTAAAGAGCATCACGTTTATGTTTTTTAATGTATTGAAATGCTTGTAACAATAATGAATATATTTTAAATTAACTCCAATTATGATAATATGTTTTTAATTGAAGCCTTTTATTTGTTATTGCAGAGGACCCGCCTTTGCAAAGGATAGTGAGATCACGTGCACATCTGAGAAGAAATTACGCTCTGGAGATGGATACACCTCTGCAACAATATAAGGAAGCAGAAAAAAAAAGAGAAAGCAAAAAAAAAAAATGATTCTCATTTATGCAACTTATTTGATAATGACTGATGTTTATTTGATAATGACTAATGTTTATTTACACGTGTTTGAGCTTAGTTCCATGTTTAGACACTGAGTTTCCTTTTATACACTGTTGTAATGTTGGAGGGGTTTTCACTAAATTTTAGTGGATTTCATATTTTGGGAGAAATTAGTATTAGAATGTTCAATGGGTTCTTTTCTAAAACACAATACTTAAATCATCATATTGTCTAGAATGGTTAATCAATTGTTTAAGGTGGATTAGTTGTGATGATGAGATGCGCCATTTAGATGTTAACTGTGACAGTCTCTTGGTTTTAGGCAATGCAGAAGGAGACACTTAGTTCAATATGCAATCTCAATTCATATACATAGGATATCAGGTGGAGCTGAAAAACACAACAGGGTCGCATTTTTTATAGAGGTCTTTAATTGCGCATTTTAAGTTATAGACCATCGCAAACATTGTAATTTTGACCTATTAAAAAAATGCAAACGTGTTGTGTTTTTTCAACTTCACCTGCTATTTGTGCATATTCTGCTTGTGTTGCACGTGCATTCTCGATTCAGAGTGGGAAAAATCTTATTTTCGATATGAGGGAGAGAAGCCATACACATAAGTGATGGAGTTGAGGGGAGATGAAGGAATACCAAATATTGAATTTGGAATTTTTCATCAGAGAAATTGCAGTGGAGGTCTGATCAATAGAGAAGATAGTAATGACCGCAGGAGAATGAATAGTGGTTACAGTTGTAGTGGGGAAGATAGTGGAGGCCATCCATGAAGAAACTTGCCGATAGAGATGGTGTACAAGAAACAAAGGAGAAAAAAATGTAAATGTGTTGGGTCTTCTTAGCTCCACCTGCTATCCGTGCATATGCTGCTTGTGTTGCACACACATTCTCAATTCAGAGTGGGAAAATCTTATTTTTGATGCGAGGGAGAGAAGCCAAACACAAAGAACATGCAAATAAACACGACAACTACAAAACATAAATGTAGGTATCACAACAGCTAAGAAACATAAATGTAGGCATCATGGTCCCAATTGTTTGGAGACACAACATAATTGAATGCTATACTCAAAAAATGCAACACAACCACTACTCCTGTAGTTCTAAGTTAACACTGTGGGATCCAAAAACCACATATAGATTTCTTATCTTTGGTTTTTGGATCCCGCAGTGTCAAATTAGAACTATAGGAGTAGTGGTTGTGTTGCATTGTCTGGGTATAGCATTCAATTATGTTGTGTCTCCAAACAATTGTGACCACGATGCCTACATTTATGGTTCTCAGCTGTTGTGTCTCAGGACCCCTTATGACCCTTTACGACCCTTTACGACCCCTAAGAATACACATCTTAGAGGTCTTAAAGTGTCGTAAAGGGTCATAAGAGGATCCTAGGAGGGGCTAGATGAGCTTCCACCTTCATGCGGTTGGCCCTGTTAAGTAGAGAATGTTAAACTATTATCGAAACAAAGAGAAGCTCAATAATTTAAGATCTCAATCAACGTACGACATATATATATATATATATATATATATATTATTTTTTATTTTTTTAAAAAAAAATAGTGTGAGTCGTCGTAATTACGACGAAAACCAAATAATAATCGATGAAAAAATTAAAAGCGACGACTATCTGTCAGAAACATCAATCACTTCAAAGAGCAATGATCACTTCAGCTTACCTCAATAAGTCTTGACCCAAGATCAAGTCATATCAATTCATCTCAATGGCTACCAAGAACCAAGTCGCAAAGAAACACTACAGACTGCACTGCGAACCCGCTGTGAAGAGGCATCCAATGTCTCATAAGTCGTATCAAATGACCCGCTTTCTGTAATCCAAGTCTCTTAGCTCCGTTCACCTAGAAGAAGACTTCTCCCAAGTCATCACAGACACTATAGTGATCTACAAATCCAAGTCTCTAGACTCGACTTAATAATGTACGAGCCGCTACCGAATCTACTATAAAGTCATCTCCGAATGACAACCAAATCTGAAAGAACACCAATTGAGTCAAACTTGATCAACAAATTTATATTTTTTAAAAAAAAATTGTGATTTCCGTCGCAATTACGACGGCCTCAGAGAAGTGACGACAATCTATCAGAAATTATCGACGGATAACCGTCGCACCAATACCATTTTCGTCGATATACAATCTTCCAACGACAGATAGGCGTCGAAAGAGTATGCCGGTTACCCATCGCAGGTACAACATTTGCGTTGGTAACTAACTAATTCCGACAGAGATCCGTCGAACGTGGGACGGCTACAAGTAGATCCGACGGGTATATTCATTGTGTTGAAACCCCCTTTTGTGACGACTATAGACGTCGCATGTACGACGCCTATCGTAACTGTCGATGTTTCTGACTGCAAAATTGCGACGTCAAATGGTGTCGCTTAATTGATGATATACTGTCTGAATTTAGATAATCAGCTATCAGAAAAAGGTCTCAAATGTACTAGTGATCTTTCAATACTAAGCATAGGATAAAGGAAATGATTTAAGAATAAGGTAAGATAGTACTCGGATTGATCTTAGAATTGATCTTTAGATTAGTCCCTCTTTGGTGAATGAAGTAGTCTTGAAGTAGTTTGTGATCTACCTTGAGATTTGCTATAGAATTCTGCTCTAGAATTCGCTTCTATGTATACTGCAATTAAGACTAAGATTTGAAGTTGATGCCCTTCTATGGAAGACTTCACATTATCTACAATAGCCGAATTAACTGTTGTTTAATGGCATCTAATGCTGTCCCACAGATATCGGCATTTACTACATCCTTAAGGAAGATCATTGCTATTCTAGATGAATTCGCAGCTACCCTGAATAATTCGCTGCTTTCCTAGATGAATTTGCAACTACCCTGAATAATTCGTTGTTGTTGCTTTCGCTTTTAGTGATTCTTGGGAGAAGAGACACGTTATGTCTTGGATGTTCTTCTCTCAAGAATTGATCTCCTATATGTAGGAGCCAAGAGGTGATTTGCCAAGGGGGCCGACCTGATTTAGAATTCCAAGCAGGCCGACTTTGGGCCCAAACAAATAATCCAAAGCATAACTCGAATTTCATAAACAATAGATATTAAATATATTACATATTTAATATCATTATTTATATATTGATATATCTATGCTCTTAACAAGGTAAGTATTGTTTGGTGCTATTATTTTTGCCGTCAAGGACATAATCTCAACAGAGGTATAGTTTCTTGAATAGACATAGACTTGAACTTGTAAGCAGGTGTTAGTGATCTGAGGATCTTCGCAATCACTTCTTCTTCATCATAAGTGCCTCCACAATTTTTGATTCCAACAACTGCTTCTGTGACCCTTTGAACATATGCCCTAATGCTTTCATCCTCATTCATTTGCAACTTTTCCATCTTTGTTTTCCAGTTTTGTAACTTTGCTTGCTTGGTATATTTGTCTCCTTCATATAATGCTTCTAATCTATTCCAAATTTCATGTGCTGAATCTAAGTCTTTAACTTCAATGAACTCACCTTTAGATAGTGTGCTGATCAGTGCTTCCCTTGCGACCATGTTATATGAGAATAACTTCTTATCATCATCAGTAGCAGATGCCAAATCATTCTCAGTCTTCATCGTTACCTTCTTCTTTGTAATCATCCAGTAGTTTATGCCCAAACACAACAAGTGTGTTCACATCTTGTTCTTCCAACTGTCAAAGTTCTCAGGATCAAATTTGGGACCATCCTTCCTATAGAGTGTCATCTCCAAGATCACCTCAAGCTATTAAGCTTTCTCTCCGAGGACCACAAGCTCTGATACCAATTGTTAGGAATAACATTCCACAATACAACTGAGGGGGGGGTGAATCAGTTGTATGAAAAAATATTAAACTTTAAACTTTAAACACCACAATATCTGATCCAATGAATACAATGAATGCCAACACAATAACACAATATTTTGGTCTCGGGGAAACCCTGTTAAAAGTAAAAACCCCGGTGGGAATTATCACCCACAAATGATGTACTAAGAGTATAGTTATCCTTGTTAGAAGATATATCCTCGTTAGGAGCTTATTGAAACATTACAGTACATAGTCCTTGTTAGAGGACAGACCCTATTAGGAGTCAAGAACAAAAAGGAGGGCTCACTGCCCAAAGATGGTTATATCCACCTTCAGAACTCATTGTTCGCAACACAAGTGTATATGAAGAAATACACAATCTTTTGAATTGTTTGCCAACAACTATCTTTGCTTGATCAGTTCCAATGAAGTCCACAAGTAAACCTCTACTCTACATGCATCAGACACAAGCTCGCAGCTTTCACAACCTCTCTATATCACCTATATTTCATCCATATCTTTTCCAAAGAAAAGATTCTACATATATACCTTATTACATTTTACCATGATCAAGTCGGCCCATGAGGCTTTCCTAATTTACAAATGATTACATAAACTCTTGCTAAGATACACACAGTATCTAGAACAAGTATACAATGATTACAATACAACAATTAAGGACCGACATCCTTAATTCATGCTCGCCAAACAAAACACACGCTTCCTTTTCGCTTCTAAATAAACCATCTCCATAACACACGCCACAGATGACATCACCAATCACTCCATACCTTGCACTGACCAATGAACATCCTTCAGTACCATGTCTTGCATCCTTCAAGCTCGCATACCTTGAGTCCAAGTCTTCTGAAAGATATACCAAAAACCCAGAGACTAACTCTATCAATTCTCACTGTCATAGTCTAGTGACCAGTCTTCATTAAACCATTTGTATCTCTCTCAATATGAAACATCTCAAGATGCGATCTCAGTTATAAGATCACAACATCCACTTGAACTCTTATCCAACTTCGCAGCATCTGAAACATCCGTACAGTGTACGTACACTGTGATAACCAGCCTGGTCTTCTCTCAGAAACATATGTTGACATCAGTGACAAAACACAAATGACAACAGTATGAATGCTCATTCAGTAACGTAGTGATTAAACATATTAAATGTCTTAATCACCTCTCAATGCATTAGCAATATCCAACAGAACTTACTTTTAATCACCAAATCCATAAATATTTGCAAAGATGCCGCAAATAATAAACTTCCATTAATTTGTCCAATGCCCATGGTACCATGGATGACGTAATAAAGATGGTGCGGTAAGGGGGAGTGACACCTCGACATGATATCTAGAATACCACCCCACTAACAATTTTATGATGCCTTTTCATTATGACCCTTGACAACTTGCTTGTCCTTCCAAGTTCCTCCAACTTGGTGTCCACCTGCTTACACACATATGTGCTCCTATTAAGTGCCACATGTCCACTCTTATGACCTCATCAATAGAAAAGCTCTAATCCAACTATCAAGTTCCCATAATCATCCAACATGCATCTTCAAAGACCAATATGAGGTGTAGCGAAATGATTGAATCCTTTGTTTTTGATAAAGTCCCTTAGAATCTGAGTTTGTGCCATAACAAAAGCCTCGTCACTCCACTATACTAGAGGGTTCTTTAAGGTCGATTTGACAATCTCATCTGCAAATCCATTCCCCTCACAATAGATATGGAAGATTTTAAATTCTTAGACCCTGCCAATTAACTCTCATATTAGTTTGTGTCATCTTTCAAGTTTCCACTTGGGAGTAGTATTCTACCTAATGGCATTTATCCTTATGAGAAAGTCTCCCCCAAGGTGTAAAAACCTTACATTCAACTCCAAACCCAATTCCAATCCAAGCAATGCTGTTCTAAATTTTTCTAGAATGTTAGTGGAGATCCCCAAATGCTCAAATCTTTCAGCCAACTTGGTGTCCCTATGGTCCTTGCAATAGAGCCAGCCTTGCTTAGTCCTTGGTTTCCCCTCGTAGCACCATCAAGATTGATTTTTGACCTGTCCATGTTTCAGAGGAGTCCATTTTACTACAATTTGTAGATTGAGAGGAAGATTATCAATCCTAAATCCATTAGCAAAGGAACATGGATAGGTATTTTGTTGCTTGTAGGGTGTGCCAAATTGCAAAAGGACAAACAAATATTGGCTTATAAAAGCCCTTTATTTGTGCCAAATGAACCATGAACTGATATTTCCATGATTTTTCTCTTGGGGTTGCTACAAACCCAAAGAGGACATGATTCAATATTTGTAGTGGTGGACCACTTTTCCAAAAAGGCCCATTTTGTACACCAATAAGAGGACAAATGACATGAGTCAAGTTGCATATTTGTTCTTTAGCAAAGCAGTGTGATTGCTCATTGCATGGTATTTCAAAACCTATAACCAATGACAGGAACACTGGAATATTAATCCATTTTTGGAAAGCCTTGTGGAAAAAGTTGGACAGCAGGCTCTCATTTAGTTCAGCATACCACCCCCAAACCAATGGTCAATCTGATGTGGTTTGGAACTTAGGCAATATATTGAGGTGCTTAGTCAGTGAAAATCCTCGACAATGGGATTTGGTGTTGCCTTAAGCTGAATTTGTGTATAATTTAGCATCAATAGGTCCATATGTATGTTTGAATTTCAAATTGTGCATGGTAAAAATTCTAAAGGAACTGTGGACTTAATTGATCCACCTATAAACCCACATATCAACAAAGATGATACAGATTTTGTTGAAAGTATTCAAGTGGTACAGCAAGTTAGACACAAAGTGAAGGCAATGAATGAACAATATAAGAAAAATGTTGCTTTGTATAGGAGAAACAAAGTCTTTTCGGATGAGGAATGGTCATGGTACATTTGCACAAGGAGAGATATCTTCGAGGTGCCTACAAGAAGTTGAAACCCAAGTGCCCATGAAAATTGAGCCTTCTAAAATGATAAAGAGGATAAATGACAATGCTTACCTGATTGATCCCCTGGGGACTTGGACACCAGCCCAAATTTAATGTTGCTGACCTTCATTCACATCCTCCTGGAACAAATGATGATCAGATGAATGATGCACAAAATGAGAAAGATGACTGTTGCGCAATGTGAGAAGGAAATGTTTGGATAAGCATTTTGCTGAAAAGGAAAAGAGAGCAGGGTGAGTGACTGTTAGATACTGAATTGGCTGCTACAAAGTCCAGGGTACATAAACTGTATTTTGTTAAATGAAAAGGTCTGCCAAATGCCTACAACACTTGGATCACAGAGGCTGACTTGCTTAAGTACAGTCAAACAACTCCATCGTATGACTTTGAACCAGGAGGTTTAGAACTTCTAAGAGATGAGAAAAATGATATGGAGCACCTTCAATAAGGACATGTTCCACTCTCCCTTGATTTGCTTTTCAGCTGTCTTTTTAGGATTTTAGTTTACTAAATTTAGCAGATCGTTTGAATTGCTGTCTTTGTTGAGGAATAAGAGAACAACTCTTGACTGCTTTGTGCTTTGGGATTAGAAAGTTGAATAGCGTTCATCATTGTTATACAGCTAGACAAAAGTTAAGGTAGGCCTTTCTTTAAATTATTTTTAAGTTTTTAGTTGCTGGGAGATAGGGAAAAAAGCACATGATTACTTTTCCATAGAGAAGGAAATATCAACTATGTTGTTTGGCTAATATTTACAGGGTACATGTTTCCAAGAACTGGTTTGTTTTTGTTTTATCTGTCTGCTCTTGAATTCAAGCCTTTTGAACCTCCTTGTGACATTCATAAAGTGTTTTTTTTCTTTTCTAGTCCTCTGACGTTTTAAACTTTCCATATTTTGAATGTTAAGTGGCTGAAACAGGGCATTTTTGAGTTTAACTTGCAGGTTCAGAAAAATAAATCTGCATCACATAAAGGTAAAATTCAAATGACAGTTTCAGTTTGGAGGGATCAACTTTCTGGGAGAGGAATACTAATTGCTATAGTCGAGGGAATAAGGTTATTTGAGCCTTGAGGCAACATCCAACAATTGCTGCTCCAGTTACCAACTCAAAGGGGATTGTTGCTCTCATCAAGGGATTCCTTTGTTACCAAAATGCTTGCATTAGTAGCTTCCAATGTGATATAGTTTGTCAGGCTGTGCAAAGTATTCTTTGTTAAAAGGAGATGTCAGAATGTGTAAATTTTGTAATGCAATGACAAAGATATAACAAAAACAAAAAGAGACGCACAGGATTTTTATAAAATTTATACTTCTGTGAGAGACATTAAGTTGCTTAGCAATATAATCTAAAATAAAGATAAATGAAAACTATATTTTCATCTTTGTGTTCAAGTTTGCCTTTTTAAATGTTTAACAATGACAATTATGTACAAACAAAGGCATTAAGTTGGATGGTTGAGGGTGCAAGAATTCCACAAGTCCAGGAAACTTTTAATTCCATTAGAATAAATTGTTGCATGGTTTCTTACAATGCGAACATGGATATCTCAACCTCGACTGCAACAAATTTCCAATCCACATATAGTACATTGCAATGGGCATAATCTTCAAATCAATAAGAGAACCATGCATAATTTTATAAGTTTAATAATCTTTGACTATTTCAGAGGGTCTTTGGGCCATATTTGTGACCAAGCAGAGATATCATCCTTGTTCATCAATTTTCGGATGCCTCCATAGAATCCATCTGACTCACTGCCAACTTCAGGAGCTCTATTTCTTCTCATTTGTATTCTTCTCCACCTTGAACCTATGGCATACTGCCTGAATTCAAGACAAACCTTTTCTGCATCATAGCCCAATAAGAAGTCAGATGACTGAAAACAACAGCCCATAAATGGTTTTACTGAATGGAAGTACAATGATTGACTGCATATGCTTGAGAGTCTGGAAAGTACATAAATGTCCTGCTCACATAATGTAAGGTAGTTTATGATGCCAAGAAATACAAAAGAACTTACCATCAAGATGGCATTTGCAGTTCTGATTTTCACTTCTACAATAATCCGCATGGCCAACAATTCCATACCACCACCCTGCACATTGGATAAATATTCTGGCTCAGAAAAATAAATCAAGCCTTGGCTCCTAAAAAGACAATACTGAGAATGTTATAACTAGACAGCAAATCAGGTCAGGTCAGATCTTGTACAGATTATGAATGCACTGAAAGAGTTCGCTTGTACTATTGCTAAAATATCTGATGCCATTCTAAAGGTTTTAATCTAAATTCAAAGTTAATTCATGGACATTTGTACTGGTTACTATTTCATTACTAATAAAAATCAGTCTAGTTCCAGACAAAAAGAGAAGCACTTTAGTATCATTCTTGACTTCTGTAAGGGTGGAGTAAAACACCGTAAGGAAAGCTTGGACTCTTTTTCCATTGGACTTCTATATGATCTCCAGGTCTCAGTTCCTCTGGAACATCTGGAAAATATAGCTCACTGGGAGATGTCGTAACAGGCGGTTTCCTAATACGCTCCCACGATATCCCATCCTCAATGACCAGCGAATTTGCAGAATGGGGCAAGTACCTGTAGTTCATTATCAAGAAATCAATAAATTTTGTCTTAAGGTACAAATGCTAGTCCTGCTATGAAAAGTACAAATGTTTGAGTAAACTAAAAATGTTGTGAGATTAAACATCTATTCATAGAAGCCCAAACACTACACCTATACCAATAGGGCTCCCATTGTCTTAAGAAAATAAAGTGACGTGGATGAGACTAACTATTTCTCTATGTTCACCCGTGTAGAAGCTTGAGAAAATCAAAGAAAGCGATGGAAGAAAGTAAGATATATAATAGTCAATGATCTTTTGCATATTCATTCAATAAGCGCCTTTTAAAATATAATACTAAGAGCAAAGACAAAGACATGCAAGAAATTTCATGCCTCCATCCTTTTGTTAGAAATTATAATTGCTAGTGTGATATGCACCTGACAACTAGGCATCTTTCCACCCCATCACCAGTCAGATGACTGAACCCAATTTCAATTAGTAAGAAAATCTTTTTCATGTTCATTGAATAATAATTGTTAAAAAATTTATGCTAAGAGAAAAAACAAACATAACAGGGTCAAAACATGGAAGAATAAGATAGATAAATTTCATGCCTCCATCCTTTTTTAGATATTATAATTGCCACTCTGTGATATGCACTTTGTCAATTAGGAACCTGTACTCCCCATTGCTAGTTACTTGATGAACACAATTTCAATCAGTAAGAATACTAATAACATTTGATATAAGGAATTTAGATCTGTCAGGAGCTTGAAATTCAAAAGACTAATTTCCTGAATGGATAAAGTTATAAACACTTCTACTCAAATTGGAATAGAAAGTATAATTGCCAATGAGTGATTCGGACTTGACAACTAGGCGCCTATCCACCCCATCACTAGTCACTTGACTAAACCCAATTTCAATTAGTAAGAATTCTAACAACACTTAATATAAGGAATTTAGATCTCTCTGGAGCTTGAAATTGAAAAGACTGATTTCTTGAATGGATAGACCCTTGTATCAAAAGTTCAGAACTGGATTAGAATTAGATCGAGACAATTGAAAGGCAAAAGAACTGGTACTATTTAAACATCATTTCAATGTTAGAAATTCAACTGAAAGACAATCAGCAGGAGTTTGGAGCTTTGAAGTACACTAATATTGGTAAATCTACCTACACATACATAATCATAACCCCATACACACATGTATTTATATCAATTGTGTGTGTATGTGTTCAACAGACAATAGGGGTACATATATGGGTTTGGGGTCCATCGCCGAACCTGAGTTTCCTGTTGATCTTAGAACAGAACAAACTAAATATAAAAGCAATAAGTTTGCATTCTTTACCTGGCACAAAAGGTGTCAGAATTTCGGTCATAATTTAGATCTGCATCATAGCATGACAGCATAAACCCAGAGTGACCATGCTGGAAGACAAGAAAATGGTATTAGTGCAAAGAAACGCAACTTTTCAAACAAGTAGAAAATCAGTACATCATAAATAAAATTTCCATTTTATTAAAGCTACACCTTCTGTAAGATCTGAAACAAAGATTTCAATGACACACATGATGGTAAATCTGAAATGCTTAATCAACAAAATGTTAAAAAAAACATGTACAAAGAGAATTACAGCAAGAAACGCACACACGAAAGTACAATATATGAACAACTTACATGAATGGTACAAAATTAATAAATTAAAACTTAAGAAACGGAAAAACTAGCGTAGAAAATCAAATTGCTGTATGAATTCCATTTGGCTGTGATCTAGCGGTAAGATGAAGCACTAATCAAGAATTTTCTAGGTTCAAAACCCTGTAGGCTGTAGGAGATGGCTGTGGCAGGGGAAGTTGCTTCAGTGTTGAGGGCTAGCTTCTCACTGGGGGGCAGAAGACAACCATAACAGCGATTTCATATTCTAAACATATCAGATGAACAACTATGACCAAAATATATTTCAATATACATTAAACAACTTTTAGCCAGAACAAAATAGAGATTGTAAATGGTTTCAGACAAAAATAAGAGCACAATGAAACAGGTTCACAAACTATGGCTGTGACAAAGACGACAAATCATAAGAAACAGAAGAGGATAAATCTGATCTTCAGGTAAGCGGTTCATTGGTGAGTTCAACAGGTTTTCGTACCATACAACGGGATTCCAATCAAGGTGAGATCTGCCCACCCCAATAACATGTGCCTCAATGGCAGGTGAAAACAAGGGATGAGGCAGGGTAAAAGTACTAGGTAAATGTCGCAGAAGAAAGACCCTTATACCCGTCATCTAAGCTGACGTTAGGAGCAGTCCCAATAACCATTCTTTACTGAGTCTAAGAACCAGTCTCAACCATTTTACAAATCTAGAGGGTTGTAATATATCCCTTTTACAAATGTGCAGTTCGGTAGCATTTCAATTTTACAGTCTCGTCCCTTTTACAAATCTAGAGGGATGTAATGTATCCCTTTTACAAATGTGTAGCTGCGGAAAATTTCCCTTTTTACATATTTCAAAGGGCCTAATGTCCGAAAGGACGAAACTCTAGCAAGTTATATAGCAGCAAAGGGTCATGTTTCAAGAAGATTTAATTGAAGTGTACGCAAGTCTAATTTATTCAACTAATGAATCAAATAATGAATTGAATGGGATCAATCAGCAAGCTTTTAAGAATCATATCCAAATCAAACAATTGATAGAAATCAAATGGCGAGGAAAAACAAAATTTCACAAATATAGGACAATACGTTGAGATTTGCTGAAAACAATTACAGTCTATTGGGGAACATTACCCTCACCTCACGGTTGAAAATCTGTGCAGGAAACCAAAATTCACCACATTCCAATTGCCAATACAAATTTACAAAGGCTTCGTTTGGCTTCATTACTGGCTCAGCTGTAGTCAACCTGCTTTCGGGTCTTGTAAAGTACCAAATGCATTTCAGTGGACGCAACCACAGGCTTGTTGGTCTTTCCCATATCCTTGCATTTCTCCGAGACAGCGTCCGTCTCCAAAGAGCAAATGCATTCATTCCAGCGACTTTCCCCCAACGTTCATCATACAACGGCTTCCATAATTCATCACTTCGGCATCTTTGTCTAAGATCTTTGGATGTTTGGGCTAATTGGCATAAATGATATGGAGAAAGCCGCGTTAGAATGCCATCAAGCACAAGCTCGGGGAGGTCAAGCAACGGGAAAGCTGAATTATCTGAGCTATCCTCTGCACTCTTGGCCTGCTTTAATTTACTTCTCAGCAACATTTTTTCCACTACCCTGATCCAAATCATCCAGAAATTCATTGAGAAAGATTTTTTTGGAAGGGCACATACATAAAGCTAAATCGAATAAGAACAAATCAAAAAAGGGAAAACAAAAGACAATCTCCCTCTTTTTAATCAACGCGCGTTAATAAGACAAAATACACATAATGATACAGTTTTGGCAGCATTTAAAAATCTAAACACGCAAGCAGTCAGATCAACATCTGGACTACATACAAAGTAGCCCATCTAATAATTCCACACCTTCATTGAAACTTCAGTTAAATATCTTCGAATTTTATTGTTGTTCACCAGTTTTGTCCCATTTTCTCTAATGTATGCGCGGGTTTTGTGAAGTAGATGAACTGTTTAATCTATGTGTAGGTGAACTGTTTAAACTGTTTCTTTCTTCAATGGTTGAGAAATTGAATATAACTTAGCTCTTAAATATGTCAAAGACAAAAGTTGAAGAATAACGTGTAAGTTCTAAAAGCAATTTAATTGCATATTTATTAGTACATTTTGGAGAGATCATTCCCGGTTAGTGCATTTGTTTTCTTTAATTTCCCACTAATTCTGGTCAATTACTTTTTAAAAAGCTAACGAGACCACATCTGTTTGGCATAATTACCTTATTTTAAAATAGAAAGCCAAACTGAAAATTTGACCATTGTTGGAATTCTCTTAAAAATACTGGAAAAGACGATCACAACACTTCGGAGACTACGCCTTAAAATATTATTTAACGGATTTTTTCCAACCTTTCGTCTTACGTAAAATGATAAGATTCATTTGAATACTTAGGCTCTAATACAGTTTATAGAAACTTTTAGAACTTCATGTACAAGGTTTCTAAAAAATAACGACCTTTAATATTTAGTGAAGTAAAAAGTTTTGACAAAGCGTAAATAAATATAAATTACAAATATTTCCTAACTCGACAGTAAAAACCGCATATATTTGGGAAAAGAATTCTATCATACTTCGCCGTGAAGTTTCGGGAGACTTTTGTTTTTTAATTCTTCCTTTACAAATTCGCTTAAAGAATCGAAGAAATCTGTTCAGACAATAAAGTGTTTCGAAAGAACGAGTTCGAGACAGTACTGGCAATTAAGTGTGTCATACATTGTCTTAAATCCTAAAAGACTGCTAAACAAAGATGTTTCAATTATTTCTGTCAAAAATATTGCCCGCTTTATTAAAAATGTAAGTTCTATCAATCTTTCTTAAAATTTTGAAAGATTCAGCCTGGCACCTGTAATTTAACTCTACAAGTGTTCGGAAAGAAAGGAGAAAATCGTGATTTTGTTTTTGAATCAGACTGTTAGTATTTAGCAAGAATACAGGGAGATTAACTTACTTTCAAAAATTGGGCGCTTAAATTTGAATGATCAATGTATTCTGTTAAAAAGTTTTCGAAAGAGATTTAATGAAAGATAAATTATTACAATTCCTTTACAAGAGAAATTAAGAATTGTCCGATTATTTCGTGCACGCTTTCAAAAAATTTCTTTTAACAAGAAAATTCTCGGACAACCGTACTGTAGCATTGATATATACTTTTCTGAAACAACTCTCTTTCCAAAATGAAGCATTACTGTTACAGTTACACACCCTAACAAGACAACTGAAAATTGATGTTTTAAAGCTTCAATAAACTGAACTAAATTGCGTTCGACAACAGCAGTATCAACTGTAACAAATGTTTTACTGCTTCAGCAGCTGAATTGCAATCTTCCCCAAGGATTAACAGTCTATAACCCTAGTTAATAAAACAAAAAACGAAAAATATTCGCAATCCCAGCCATAGAGACTCACCAGTCAAGCTGATTATCAACAGCACGAGAAAGCTTGTTGGAATACATTACACTATCAAAGCTCCGTACATTACAAAATTTCCTTAAAATTTTCCACAAAAATCACACATCTGGACTTGCAAGTGCTCCTGATGGAAAACAAAATTCCAAACATTTCTTCCCAGGCACAAAAAGGCTGACTAATTTTTCCTCAAAAATTTGTCTCAAAACTGCAAATCTAGACCTTAAAAGAAACCAAAATAGACAGAATCCAAAACACACAGAAGAACATGAACGTGAAGAGGAGCTTACCAGGAATTTCAAGGTCGCAATTCACACTGAAATTTCAACCGCATTTTCTGAAAATCTTTGCAATTAGGTGATTTTAAGGCAGGAAAATGACTCCAGTTAGTTGAGAGATGGAATATTCAATTTCAGTTTGTGGATGTTTTTAGGCAGTACAGAAAACAATTGCTGGAGTACACGCGTCCCAAACGTATGATCCGATTTTAAGGCCTCACGTTTTAAAGTCTGGGGTTTGGTGATGGCTTTTATGTTTGTAGACGAGTATAGTTGCCTGTCTTTGTCACATTCAATTTATTGAGAGCAACATCAGAATGACACGTGTAAAGGATTCAAAACTAAAGGTTCCACTTACAACACTCGTCAGTAGCTTGTAGTTCAATTTTTAAGTGGTGGATAGACTAATGGTGGTAAGAGTAATGATTCTCCACCACTTGCTTGCAAGGCAAGTCAACTTAAAGTGGGTGATCAGCATTTTAATGCAAATATTCATGATTGTCCTATTTATAATTTATTCTTTTGAATCAATGCTTATTATAAAAAAGTCCTAAGTGTTTCAAGCAACTTCCAAGGCCTATTTATAATTTAGTATTTACTTATTAGTTCCTGCCTATTTATAGGTTGAGACTTATGTTTTCATGTTAACTATTTTTTATTAGTTTGCATTTGTGTTTGAGATATATGTGAATTTTTTCTTAATGTTATGTGTAATGTTTCTAGCAGTGGAATTTATATTTTTAAAAAAAATACAAATTCTTAAATTTTTGATTGGAGGAAAGCACTTTTCCTGGGGTTAAAATAATTTTAAGATTGAGAATTACCAATAAAAATGAAATGGTGGACAACTGTTTTCATAAAAATAAAATGCTCGACAACTGTTTTGCATGGCCTGTGTACGAGCGAGGATAGTTTCTGACGGTTTGTTTAATACAAATTTAAGATTTGCAGTTGGCATTAAGATTTATGCTCGACATTGTGAACGCCATAGTCTACAGTTGGTTTTGTGGATTTTGATCTCCGATGTTAGATTCTGTTGCAAATTTTCTATGTTCTTTGCTTCTTCTGCTGTCGGGATTATCTAAGAGGGTGAAGGATCTCCATCTTTGGCAATTGACTATCTAGTAAGATTTCTCTTTTGCTCTCTGGAAGTGTTTGTTCGTTTAAAAAATTTGAAATGGTGTTATTTGCTTTTAAGCGCTGTTTGAAATGGTGTTTCATTAACCGTGCTTAGGACACGTTATCGACAGCCTTATCAGTTGCAATTGAATGGTGTTGGGTACTTTTTAATTTGCTTATTTTTTGTTTGAGGCTATTTCATTGTGAGTTGGGGGATTACTCAATCAAATATAGAGTGCGAACTTCTTTCTATTGTCATTTGAAAGAAGTTTGGCAGGGTTTTAATCAGCATAAAGCTGGTTAGAGAGGATTTTCATAGTTTTTGAGTTGATAACGTGTCCTAAGCACAGTTGATAACATGTCCTTTTGCATGTGCATCTTGCTGGTTTCTTCAGGATAGACATCTATTAAGCTTCTTGAACAAGGTGGGGACAACTGCCAAATTCTCTTTAACAAACCTTGCACCTATGTTAAAGGCTCCATTATTTAGGCCTTTTCAACTTTTGACAAGTTAATGAAACAACATTTCAAACAACGTTTAAAATGGGTTTGAAATGAGGCTTGACATGGATTTGAAATGGGTTTTGTGTAAGGCAGGTTACCATTAAAATTTAAGGAAGTCTCTCTCTGTTCCTATTTGTGTTAAACTTGCAGTAGGTCTCTTGCACTATGTTGGGTGCTTGTCATTTTTGAGGGTTTAAGATATTTGACAGCATGAATATAATCTATGTGAATGACAGTATGACAGCTCGAATTTGTGTGTAGATAAGTTTTCAGGTTTGGATTTATAATACTTTGCACTCTATTCTCTTACATTATGTTGGGTGCTTGTCAAGTCTTCATTATTTTGCTCTAACTAGGACATGAGAATAGAGAAGCCTTGGGCGTATCACATTTTGCTCACAAAAAGTTTGTACAATCGAAGAACTTAGGCTACAAAGCTTGCCTTAAAGGAATACAACACCTGCGTAATAGAGCATCTTGAAGTTTTCCGTACATTTTTAGACTTCAATATAATGAGAATTAGGGACCTATCTAATAACATAGAGGAATTATTTTTGGCTTCCTTGCATACCTAGATAGAACAATGTTGATGCTATACGCCCATTGTGGAAGACAAATGCAACATTAGAAAATATATTGGCCCCAAAAAATGTACTGAAGGGGCACAATAAAACCCCACAACTTACGAGGGAACAAAACAACAAAGAATTACTAAGGTAAAGATCAAATTCAAATGGTATTGACCACAAAAATACAAAAATCTTAAATTTATTTACCAGTAACCATCTTTTGCCTCTATGTTCTGCACCATAAATTGTTGTGCGGAATCAGAGTCCGCTATGTAGTTGTGGGACTCTACAGGCTCCACATTTGTCCTCGCTCATACATAGGCAATGCAAAACAACATTACAAATTATCAGATTTAATAGAAGTTAAATTGATTTGTTACAAATTCTTGAGATCCTCATGCAAAGACGTAATTGAGACTTATGTTTTCATGTTAACTATCTCCTATTAGTTTGTATTTCTATCTAGGATATTTGATTTTTTCCTAATGTTATGGGTAATGTTTCCAGCAGCATAATTTATATTTAATAAAAAATACAAAATCCTAAATTTTTGATTGGAGGAAAGGATTTTTCCTGGGGGTTAAAATAATTTTAAAATTGGTGATTGGCAATAAAAATGAAATGGTGGACAACTATTTTCTTCACATCGCTTGTGTATGAGCGAGGACAGGTTCTGACGGTTTGTTTAATACAAATTAAAGATTTGCAGTTGGCGTTAAGATTTATACTCAGCATTGTGAACGCCATAGTCTGTAGTTGGTTTTTTGGATATTGATTGTGGATATTGATCTCCGGTATCAGCATCTTCTACACATTTTCTCTGTTCTTTTCTTCTTCTGCGGTCACGATTATCTAGGAGGGCGAAGGATCTCCATCTTTGGCAACTAATTGTCCAGTAAGATTTATCTTTTGCTCTCTGCAAGGGTTTGTTCACTTAAATTTTTTGAAATGGTGTTATCTACTTTTAAACGCTGTTTGAAATGGTGTTTCATTAACCGTGCTTAGGAATTTGAAATGGTGTTTCATTAACTGTGGCTTGAAGATAATTTGTACCAAAAAATGTGCTCCTATATACTTGATCCCTTTTCCATGTGCCTCTTGTTGGCTTCTTCAACGATAGACATCTATTAAGCTCCTTCAACAAGTTGGGGACAACTGCCAAATTCTCTTTAACAAACCTTGCACCTATGTTAAAGGCTCCATTATTTAGGCCTTTTCAACTTTTGACAAGTTAATAAAACACCATTTTAAACACACCATTTCAAACAATGTTTAAAATGGGCTTGAAATGGGTTTTAAATCAGCCTTGGAATGGGTTTGAAATGTGTTTTGTGTCAGCTAATCACATTTTGCTCACAAAAAGTTTGTACAACTGAAGCACTTAGAATGCAAAGCTTGCCTTAAAGGAATACATTGCCTACGTAATAGAGCATCTTGAAGTTTTTTGTTCATTTTTAGACTTTAGTATAATGAGAATTAGGGACCTATCCAAAAACATAGATAAGTTCATCAATAGAAAACCCATTTTATTATTATTGTGCATGAAATAGTTGAGGCAGTTGAGTGAGAGATATTGGGCCTTAATAGGTTTGAGAATATGTCATTAGAAAATTGGGGAAAACAATAAAAACATGATCACACAAACCAGAGTTCAATTTTTTTAAAAAACATAAAATAATAACAACAAGATCCAAGTCAAGTTAGAATTCAAAATCTAAAGGAGACTCACCTAAATCAAAATTCAAATGAACCAGTGTATGAACTAGTTCCCCTACTTCATATCTCGAATGCTACCCTTACATATATCCAACTGCAATCAATTGTAAAATGCCTAAGCCAAACCATTACCTTTTTTGAAGTAGTTTGTCCAAAGATATCACAATGGTACCACCATTAAAGAGTTGGATTTGGATCAGAGAACCGCGTAACTTCTAGGCATTATGTATTTGCTCCATTGCCATTTTCTTTCAAAACTCAGCTATGTGTATGTGTCTATTTCCTTTATTTTGTTAAGTTCAATAATCTTAAAGGCTCACTTCTGTACAAATTCTGCACACAATACTTTCAGTGACTTGAAGATAATCTGTAGCTTTCAGTGGCTTGAAGATAGTCTATAGCACATACTGGTGGATGTTGGATGGTGGAAGATGGATTCCTAAATACTTTATCTAGGAATATTGTTATTTTTAGCGCTTCAAAATGCCCTCCCATATACTTGATCCCTTTTGCATGTGCATCTTGTTGGCTTCTTTGGCGATAGACATCTATTAAGCTTCTTGAACAAGTTGGCGACAACTACCAAATTCTCTTTAACAAACCTTCCACCTATGTTAAAGGCTCCATTATTTAGGCCTTTTCAACTTTTGACAAGTCCCTTTCTGGAACAATATGCATGGCTCATAGAAAGTTTGTAGTAAACTTGCAAGCGTACACTCATAAAGAGACCCTTCACAACAATAAAATACAATTTTTAAAATAAAATCCATTCAAAGTTCAATCTCAAAGCACGTGCTAATTGAATTTTTCCTGAAAGGAAAATAAATAAATAAATACAAACATATATTATTTTATTACTTAATTTATAATTTTTTTAAATATATGATATAAAATTGATGCAGTCAAGGATGGTGGATCCAATTAATGATTGTCCAAACCTTGCAGCTTTAGAACAACATAGCGGAATACTCAACAACACAACAACAAATATAATTGTTTAACTCTGATTTTCATTAACATGCCAAGCTACAAGGCCTTCCGGGTTAGGGCCAATTACAATCAGAAACAATTCTGTAAGATCCAAACAGATCCAATGTAACAATCTCAGCTAGTTCAGCTCTAAAGACAATCAGAAGTTGATGGAAACCCTAAGGTAGATCTAAACTTGAACTTGCAAGCCTCCAAGCAATCTCCTTGTCTCCAAGTGTGTAAACCACTAGCTCTGTAACTACAAACTATCAGATAACAATCTAATCTGCAAGATTATGCAAGATCTCTTCCACAACTTCACCAACTCCAGCTTTCAGAACCTCAGATCTGATTTGCTAAGCCTTCAAGTCATGAGCTTCTACTCTCCTGATGATCCCTTCCTCTCATCCCCTAAACATCTACCCAAACACCCCTTAAATACTAATCATCAGCCACAAGTCAGCTGGATGAAACCATTAACTCCCCCCAACAATTATTAAATGCAATAAAAGTCAACATCAAAATAGCCTTACAAACATTTAATCCAACATGTTGGCCTGTAACAACAGCTACCAACAATAAATGCACCAAGTTGGCCCAACAAATCACAGAGAACTCCAGTCGGTAAACCAGAACTACTGAGCAACAATGAAATAACTGAGCACGCTAGGCATTGCCAAGTACCAGTGTCGACCGAGCACCGCAAGCATCACCAAGTAACACTTTCACCAAGTGCCAGAGATTACTGAGATCCTTTAGCGATCAAGCTTCCTTCAATGACCGAGACCGTCGGTCAAGGCTACAACTGAGTAACACCAGCCAAACATACACCTCCCATGCAGATTCACCGAGTACCCTAGAATGCCCCTGCATCAGACACCCCAGGTTCAAAAAGATGTTCATATGTGAGAAGAACATCTTCCAGGATTTAACACATAAACCCCGAACTAGTTCTTCACATACAAGTCCTCCACCTTTTCAGCTTGCATACTCTTCCACTTCAGCTTTCTCTATCTCTTCAAGTCTTTTCTCAATGACACACAGGTCGGTTCTCCATACTAATCATTCATTTTCTCTGGATCCACAACCTCAACCCAGCTACCAATACTCAGGCTTCTCCTACCGAGCCTTGTATCCAGCAAAGGCATCAAGGAAAACTTCATGTCATCCTTCTCAATAGTAAACACATTTCTTACACAGTCATACATAACTTTGCAATCATATTGCCAAGGTCTACCGAGCAATATATCACAACTATTCATCTTCACAATGTCACATAACACAAGATCCTTATACTAGCCAATCTGAACATCAATAAAGCATTATTCTCTTACTTCTAGAGCATGAACATCTTGTAACTAGCCAATCCTATAAGGACAAGGATGCTTCATTCTATTCAACCCAAGTTTCTGAACCATGTCTTCAGCAACAAGGTTATTAGTACTACCACTATCAACAATAACATCACAGAGTTTACCTCCAGACTTGCATCAGGTCCTAAAGAAATGACTCCTCTGACAAGGTTCCTCCTTTGTACCGAGCAATGTTCGTCAAAGCAGCAAGTTCTCAGATTCAAGTTCATTCTCATTCACCATAGCAATTCATTGGTCACCAAGCTTCTTCTGTGTAGACTCAAAAGAACGGTGTCCTTCCTCTCCACAGTTATAGCAAGTACCCTTAAAGATAACTCTACTTGTCTTCTTCTTTGGTTCCACAGGTTTCTATTCATCTTCTGCATCAGTCGGTTTATCCTTCACCAAGTGATCAATTTTTTCTTTCCCTCAGGGATTACCATGTTGTTTCCTCTTCAACTTATCTTCTACCTTCAGAGCATACTGATAAGCATCTTCAATAGAATCAATCTTCAACATACCAGGCTCATCCTGAATATTGAATCTCAAACCATTCACATACCTAGATAACTATTCCTTACCAAGCTCTCGATGTCCAAACCGAATAGTAAGTTTGTAGAAATCCTTGATATAATTTTCAACAAACAGATCCTTCTGTTTCAGATTCTACAACTTCTTAAACAAGTCAAGCTCATAGTTAGAAGGTATGAACTTAGCTTTCAAATTAGTCACCATCAACCTCCACCGATTGATCTTCATTTCACCTTCATCTTCTCTATCTCTTTGTAGTTCCTTCCACCAAAGAGTAGCATGTCCTTTCAACTTTGTCTGTGCTAATTTCACCCGAAGAGGATCTTCAATTTCTTCCAGCTCAAAGAAATCTTCAAGCTCACCAATCCAATCAATCAAGTTCTCAGGCTTCAAAGTACCAGAGAAAGTAGAAACTTCCATTCGGTAACTACTACTTAACCGAGCTCTAGATCTAGGCAACCAAGTAGTTCTGTCTTCACCATATCTATCCCTCCGGTCATCACCACTAGATCCAGCAAGTTCAAAGTCTTCAACAACTTCCTTATAACCATCTTTAGTACCAACATTCTGAGGTATACCAGTAACAACTCTCATGATCTCGGTGACCATGTCATTCTTCATCAACTCCATCTTAGATCTGAAATTTGATTTCACCTTCTCTGTGATCTAGAATTCCATAGTATCACAAAGATCAAAACTAACTCTAGGGTCCAATCTTCTCGGAGGCATCCTTAAAGATATGCAAAAACCCTCTACAACAAACCCTCACCGACCACCTTGTGACAATCTCCAAGTTGTATGCAAGTCAGATCTCAACCTGCCACCTTGAACAAACAACTAGGGCAAGATCCACAAGTTCAGTGCTCCGTATCTACAATCCAGATCATACAATCTCTTCACAAACAAGATCAACCTTTCTAGGTCAACCTTCACTCCACAAGATCAACTCTTAGCTCTGATACCACCTGACGCAGTCAAGGATGATGGATCCAATTAAGGACAATCCAAACCTTGTAGCTTTAGAACAACACAGCGGAATAATGAACAACACAACAACAAATATAATTATTTAACTCTGATTTTCATTAACATGCCCAGTTGTAAGGCCTTCTGGGTTAGGGCTAATTACAATTAGAAATAATTTTGCAAGATCCAAATAGATCCAATACAATCTCAACTAGTTCAACTATGAAGACAATCAGAAGCTGATGGAAACCCTAAGGCAAATCTAAACTTGAGCTAGCAAGCCTCCAAGAAATCTCCTTGTCTCCAAGTGTGCAAACCACTAGCTATGCAACTACAAACTATCATATAACAATTTGATTTGCAAGATCATGCAAGATCTCTTCCACAACTTCACCAACTCTAGCTTTTAGAACCTCAGATCTGATTCACTAAGCCTTCAAGTCATGAGCTTCTACTCTCCCGATGATCCCTTCCTCTCATCCCCTAAACATATACCCAAACACCCCTTAAATAATAATCATCAGCCACAAGTCGGCTAGATGAAACCATTAACTTCCCCCAACAATTATTAAATGCAATACAAGTCAGCATCAAAATAGCCTTACAAACATTTAATCCAACATGTCAGCCTGTAACAACAGCTACCAACAATAAATGCACCAAGTCAGCCCAACAAATCACACAGAACTCCAGTTGGTAAACTAGAACTACCAAGCAATAGTGAAATAACTGAGCATGCCAGGCATTGTTGAGCACTAGTGTCGACCAAGCACCGCAGGCATCGTTGAGTAACACTTTCACCAAGCGCTAGAGATTACCGAGTTCCTTCGGTGACCAAGCTTCCTTCAATGACTGAGATCGTCGGTCAAGGCTGCAATCGAGTAACACCGGCCAAACATACACCTCCCATGCAGATTCACTGAGTACCCTAGAATGCCCTTGCATAAAATTTTTATTTGTTATTGTTTAATTTGTAATTATATATTTAATTAATAATAATTATAGATTAAAAAAATTATTAAATATATTCTCAATATTATTATATTGTAAAGTTATATATCTTTATTAATTATTTAATATTTCTTAGGTTGACTTGTACAATTCATTTTTATGTATTTTTTAAATTATTGTTACATATTTTATTTGTATTTTAACTCTATTAAATTAATTTTTTAAAATTACTCATTAATTTATTAACTAATATATATTAACATTAAATTATTTATTTTAAATTATTATTTTGATTTAATTTATTCTCACTTTAATTTTTTTATTTTCTTTATTTTAATTTTAAATTTAGATTTAAATTTAAAAATATTCTAATTATTTATATCGATATTAAAAAATAAATCTTGATGATATTTTTAAAAGTGAAAGATTACCTTACTAACAAGTGCCACGTAGTGGTCGTATTGCCTTCTAGTTTAGTAATCCATTGTAATTATATTGTGAAATATAATAAGAATTTTAATAAATTTATTATATTTTATTAAGTATAATTCTATCTAATATAAATTATCACTATTATAAGTATAATTGTGAATAAATTATAATTAATTATTGTGACTAATTTTATTTATCATTCAAACACTAGAAAAAATAACATTATTTAAATAAATTGATATTTTGAACTAAATTTAAATAAGTTTGAAATAAAAAAATTGTTATAATAACATTCAATGTCAATTTAATATATTTTAATTTAAATATCAATATTTTGTACCAGGATCAGCACTGTTGAGCATACAAATATTTGCAAAAATAATATTATATGTAAAGTAATTATAGATAAAACTATAGAACTAGTGCCTTCATTAAATAGACAAAAACAAAATAATGAGGCAAACTACGTGAATTGGAATACCAGACTAGGGTGCTTGTAGATTTTTTTTCTCGCTCGTGTCTCAGCCTAAAGCAACCCTAATATCATATGCCCACAATTCATAGATATGACATCACACCAAACCTGATCATGATATGGCCCAATTGAAAAATTGACAAGAGCCCTCTGACTAACCTTCACATTCAACTCTTGGTTTACCCAAGTGGCACTGTAAGGGTTGGGATATTCTACCAACTTGGACACCATATCAACTGGAACCAAATTTCTATGTGCCCCTGAATCAATAATTAGAGTACATACCTTGCCTTGGACCAAACATCTTTATTTAAATATACCTCCTTGTGCCAATGTTGGTAATGGTCCTCCTTTCCTCATGAGAAGAAATTCTGCTACCTTAGGGTTTTCTATTTTAGGTTCATGAGTTTCCTCTTCTTCAATCAAATGTACCATCCCTTCCTTGCCCTAATCGGAGTCTATCCATTTAGGACACCTGAAAGATTGATGTCTGACTTCATTGCAATGAAAGCATCTGCTTGTGAAGATGCCACTTCATCTTCCTTCTTCGAATCTTCCACCTCTTTGGGTGTGTCCTCCTCTTGCCTCTGGAGTACTTCCCTTGTCCTTTTCTTCCCAAACATGATTTTTCCTTCCTCCTCTTCCCCTCATTGAAGAACCTCCTCAGTTGCTGCTATTCTATTTTTTACTTTTCCTCTTGAATTTCTCCTCTATTCTAAGGGCCAACTGGTAACATTCCTTCACACTTCTAGGGTTAGAAGCCACAAATTCATCCTGGATGTTAAATCTTAAACCACCTAGATATCTAGCAACCTTAACAACTTCATCTTCTTCCAGTCCTGACCTTATGCTTACTTTATAGAATTCAGCTATATATGCTTTAACATCTAAATCTCTTTGTTTTAAACTTTGCATTCTTTTATGCATTTGTACATCAAAGTCTTTAGGAAGAAAATTAATTTTCATTTTTGGTATCATCTTGTCCCAAGAGACAATCTTTGGCTTACCTCTTCTCCCACTGTCTGCCTCCTCATGATGCCACCATAGGAGTGCATGCCCTTTGAATTTTGTTTTTGCCAATCTGATCTTTTGTTCTTTAGGTACCTCTTCACTTCCAAAGTATGCATCAACTCCCTATGAAGTCAGATTGCATTAAAAAAAATCGTACAGGCTCGGGCAAGATGAAACACCAGTAAAAATACTTACAAAACATAGTTTTGTTGATTTCAATTTGCAGAATTCCTTCGTTATAGTAGCCTTGATTCTATGGTGTTAAATCTGGTAGTCCTAACCTAGGACTAAATTATGAGAAAGAAAAGGACATAACACAACCCTGCCATGATTGGGCTTTCAGCATTTAATCTGCTAATTACTAATATATTAAGCATATTATTACTATGCTTAATGTTTCATTTAAATGCATTTAACACAAAAAACAAATTTAGAAACCTGAACCAATGACATGTTTACAATAGAGGTCTAATACAACTCCCAACAATTCTTAAACATACATTATCTGATATGATGAATTCTTAAACAATTAAGGTTAGAGTAGACATAGTTATTCACAGTTGTTTGTGCAGTACAAGGTAGATTTGGTTGGGTCACATCTTCCTTCATGCTAGCAGTAAAAATTGACTAAAACTTTATTAAGAATTCATCATATTAGATAAAGTATGTTTAAGAATTGTCGGGACTGGTCCTTTGGCATGTATAAACCAGAATAGAATTTTCAACATATTATTGTCATTCTATTCCTTTGTTGTAAACATGCCATTGGTTCAATTTTGTAGATTTTTTGTGTCAATTAACATGTCATTGGTTCAGTTTTGTAATTTGTCTTTTGTTATAAACATGCCATTGGTTCAGTTTTGTATTTTTTCCCAAGAACAATTTGGCCAGTCATTGTCTACACAATACCAGTTACTCCTTTGGTATCACAAACAATAAAAAACAACAAATTTCTTGCATAAACAAGAAAAACTAATGCCTAGAAATGTTCCTACGTTAACCCCAGGAAAAGATCACATTATAAACTTCCAAATCGATGCGCCAATGTTTCGACTATACCTACGGGACATTGTGCTCCAAAATTGTAGAGAAATTAAGTGTACTCAAAATAGACTGCCCTCTGGAAAAAATTGACTGAAATCTATTAACCAACCTTCTAACTATCAAATCATTATGTTTCAAAATCAATTAGCTATTGGCATAACCCTTGCGAGAGACATAAGCCAAACACATAAAGAACATGCGCATAAACATGACATCTTAAAAACTTAAATGGAATACACCAAGAAGTACCAAATGATGAATGCTCAATTGTTGTAATGGAAAAGCAATATCAGAACCGCCCATTTCTAAAACTTGATTTTTCTATAGTCCTAATGATTTTTCTTATTTCTTGAACATTGTTGACATACTTAAAAGGAATACACAATACCAAGTGATGAATGCTCAACTTTTGTAATGGTAAAGCAACAGAATTGTCCATTCCTAAAATTTGATTTAGTATAGTCTTAATTATTTTTCTTTAGTCCTAATGATTTTGAAAATTGTTGACAAAGGGTGCTTCTTTTTCTGATTGTAGTATAAATGCTTTTTCTATAGTCATAATTATTTTTCGTATTTCTTCTCTTTTGTCCCTTTTTGATTTCCTATGTCTATGCTTCATGACAGGATTTTATCACCTTCTTTTGACGATATATTTCATTCACTCTATGTGGAATACTATTTTGTTCACTATTTTATTTCAGCTTGATATTTCTTTCATTTTTCATATACACAAAGACTACACATGCTGATAACAATATGAGCTATTTGATTTAGGCTTACTTTTCATTATTGTAAATGGTTTATATTTCTGATGGTACTCCTTGGTGTATTCCAAATAAAAATAATCATATAAAAAAAATAAATGTAGTAATGATGGTGTGGTGCATTACTGAAATAGGCTTGATGACTCTTCTCAATGCGCCAAAATGTCAATGTGGTGGTGGGTAGTGCGTGTTGAAGACTTCACGGACATAGATCAACCTTGGATGATAATTTTGGTGCTGCCCAAATGGGAAAAAGGTTGCTAATGTCTATATATATAATGTTTCTAACATAAATACTATTCATTATATTATAAGAACTAATGTAGACTGGGCATCACAGGGAAATAATGGCTGTGAATACTTTAGTTGGGTTGATGACAGCTCATCTGCATCTATCTGGCCATCTCTGCTTACCCGCGATGGAGGATTTGAGTGCAAAACGTGTCAGGCTAGGTCAAATACCAAGATTATATTTTTACAATGCCTTCTCTGTATTGTGATCACATATCTTTGTTGCAACCATATGTGGAGATGAGCTTGTGAATTAGCCAGTTTAGTATTTTCATATTGTAACTAATATTTTAATATGGATATGGTGTAACTGTTAGAGATTTGCTAGCAGGCCAGTACTGACTGTATGTTTGTCATTGATGACAACATATGGAAAGTAGCATGCATGGAATTCTTATGCAATAAGATTTTAGTATATGTAGCATGGACATGATATCATGGGCATAGAGGTTAACTATTAGTACTGACAGTTATACAACAGCTTGTGTCAGCAGTGTTCTTGACAAAGTAACAGACAATATTTTTTGTATGGTTGTCCATATAGTTATCATGGAGCCTTGCGCGCTTGGATATGTGTTGAAGACATGTTAGTGATGTTTTAGTTATGGACGCATAGTCTGATAATCAGTATAAGTGAAGTTATGCAGCCACTATTCGCAAGTAGCAGTTTCCTGTGTTTGTTCAGAAGAGCCGACAGAGATTTAATTGGTTCTAGAGTTGCACCTATCCTATGGGTATGCACCCTTGGATTTAAGCTTAGAAGAGAGTTATTGATGTTTGGTTAAGAGTACATGAATTAATTCAGCTTGAGGAGAAAGATACAGTTGTTTTGGTAGAGCCAACAGCGTGTAGTGTGCATCTACAATTATCTTATTAGACAGGTCCTAGAATATGTTGTGTGCATAGTAGAGCTGACAAAATGTTTATTGGAGTTTGTTATGGTTTCTCTAATATGATTTCAAGGTGGTTCTAACAGGCCGACTTGATTATATCATTTAGAGGAAAGATATTTATAGGCAGTCATTTGTGATTGCTTGAGTGTGGTTCATGGTTGATTAAGCAAAGAAGAGTGTGCAAAGTGTTGAGCCATCAGAAGAAGGTCTATGTGACCAAGTAAAGTATTTGTGCTATACATTGGAACTGATCCAAACAACAGGTCAAAGAGCAGTTCACCAAGATCCAGATATAGTGTGTATTTGTTATTCAGAAGGTTGTAGCCTTCACCCCTTTGAGCAGTGAGCTCTCAGACAGTGCATTCTCTCCCCTAACAGGGACAATTGTAAAAGACTCCTAACAGGGTCTAACCCTTGACTAGGTCTACTATACTAAAAGCATTGTAAAGAAACTTCTAACAGGGTTAAGCATCTTCTAACAAGAATCATAATACACTAGTGCAGAATATTAGTGGGTGTCAATTCCCACCGAGGTTTTTACCTATTTAGGTTTCCCCGCAACCAAAATATTGGTGTTGTTTTCATGTGTTCTTTCATTGTGTTTATGCTTTATGCTTAAGTATACTTGATTGGATAAAGAATTGAATCTTGTAGATAACTAATTCACCCCCACCCCCCGTCTCAATTATCTCTTGGGACTATTCCTAACAATTAGTATCAGAGCCAAGTGCCTCAGAGAGAAATTTTAACAACTTGAGGTTGATTAGATGGCATACTTCAAAAAAGAAAGTCCTAAGTTCAATGGAGAGAATTATCTTGATTGGAAGAACAAGATGGTGACTCATTTGTAGTGCATTGCTTTTGAAGTTTTTGATGTAACTATCAAAGCAGTCAAGATCCCTTCCTTGGAAGACCTTGCAAAGGATGATGCTACTGAGAAGCAAAAGGAATTATTTCAGCAGAATGCTATAGCTAAAGAAGCCCTTATCAGCGCTCTATCTGATGGTGAGTTTTTAGAAATAAAAAAGGTAGATATAGCCCACAAAATATGGAAACACTTAGAAGACATATTTGAAGGAGACAAACAATCAAAGGATGCACACAGAAAGACATGGAAGAAAAGATACAATGCATTAGAGATGCTGCCTGAAGAAAACATCAGAGCTTATAATCAAAGGATAAATGAAGCAGTTGCTGGGATCAGAAACAATGGTGGAGAGATTTCAGAGGAGGATATTATGGACAAGTTAATGACTACTCTCACTCCTGAATATGAAAGCAAGATCAACATCCTTGATGAGACCATGCAACTTACTTCTAATTTCAAGAGAGAGACCTTGATCATCAAAATCTCAGCTTTTGAGATTTCAAGATTGAAGACAAAACCTAAAAGTGAGACAACCTTCAAAGCAACAGTTCATGGTAAGAAATCTGCAAACACTTTTGGTAATTTTGATGATGATGATGAAGAGAAAACACTAGATGATTTCATTACTATGATTGCCAAAAGATAAAATAAAGGAAAAGGAAAATATGAAGGTCAATTACCATTTAAGTGCTTCTCATGTAATAAGATCGATCACTTTGCATCTAAGTGTCCTACTAGAGCTAGAAAGTTCAAAAAGGATTACAAGCCTAAGTATTCTAAGGAATTCTACTATGCTGGAGATGGAGTTTCAGATGATGAATTAGGTGAAGAAGAAATTGCATACATTGCTATTGTAGACAAAATGAATAACAAGACAAATCACAAAGATGATAAAAAGGGACAAGAGCTAGCATTGATTTCACAAGCTGACATAAGAATAGATTGGATTATAGATAGTGGTTGTTCACATTACATGACAGGTGATAAAGAAAGATTTGTTCATCTGAACAAATACAATGGTGGTATGGTTAGATTTGGAGACAACACTCCTAAACCAATAGTTGGTAGAGGAGCCATCACCTTGGATGGAAAGAATAGTACTGATGATGTTCTATATGTTGATGGTTTGAAACATAACCTTCTCAGTGTTGGACAGTTACTTGGAAAAGGCTATCAGTTGGAGTTTAAAGATGAAAAATGCATCATTAACAACAAGGATGGTGCTATGATTGCATCAGGCTCAAAGACAAGAGGTAATGTTTTTCAACTCAATTAAGAAGCAAGTTGTTTTGTTGCTAAAGTTGATGACAGTTGGTTGTGGCATAAAAGACTATGTCATATCAATTTTGATAACATAGTAAAGATAAGCAATGTAAAGGTAGTAAGAGATCTACCTAGCATAGCAAAGCCAATTGATACTATATGCAGGGAATTTGTAATGGGAAAGCATGTGAGAAATTCATTCAGGAGCAAGCAAAATTTAGCAGAGAACAAGTTGGATCTGATTCACACAGACCTATGTGGTCCAACTCAAACAAGATCATACTATGGTGAAAGGTATTTCATTTTTTTTGTTGATGATTATACTAGGATGATGTGGGTTGCGTTCTTGAAACATAAGTCAGAAGCATTTGAGAAGTTCAAAATATTCAAAGCTAAGGTTGAAAATGAATTTGGACTAAAGATAAAATGTTTGAGATCGAATAGAGGAGGAGAATTCACCTTTGACAGATTCTATGAGTACTGTGAAGAACATGGCATAAAGAGATAGTTAAATGCACCTATAAACCCTCAGTAGAATGAAATTGCAGAGAGAAGGAATAGGATCATCCTTGATACAACGTGCACCATCATGATTGAAGGAAAAGTTGCACACTCCTATTGGAGAGATGCTGTCAATACAATAGTCTACACCATCAATAGAATTCAATTAAGGCCAGGCACTGATAAAACACCATATGAGCTATGGTTTGATAATGTTCCCATAGTAAAATACTTTAGAATCTTTGGAAGCAAGTGCTACATCAAGAGGGATGAAGCAGTAGGCAAGTTTGATGCAAGAAGTGATGAAGGTATTTTCGTTGGTTACTCTACTAAAAGTAAAGCTTATAGATGTTTCAATTTAAGATTGAAAAAGATCATTGAAAGTGCTCATGTTAAGATTGATGAAAAGTTTATGGTTCAAGAAAGATATCATGATTACTCACCCATGATTGAAGAAGAACCCAGACCCTCCACTAGTGAGACATTTATTGAAGAAATGTTTGACAGTATTGATGTGTTATTCAATGACCTTGAGACAAGTGAAGAAGAAACTCCTAAGGCTGATGAGTCAGCATCACCTAAAGTTCAAAAGTTTACATCTAGAAATCATTCCAAGAAAGACATCATTGGAGATCAGAGCGGCAAAGTCTTAACAAGATCCCAAGCAAAGAACTCAGCTAGCAGTGAAGCGATATGTTTACTATCTCAGATTGAACCTTTAAGTGTTGAAAATGCATTTAATGATTCAGATTGGCATGATGCTATGAAAGAAGAACTTGATCAGATTGTTAAGAATGACACTTGGGAATTGGTCCCAAGACCTAGTGATAAGAATGTGATTAGAACAAAGTGGAAGATGAATGAAGATGGTACAGTAGTAAGAAACAAAGCAAGGTTAGTATGTAAGGGATATGCGCAAAGAGAAGGAATTGATTATTCAAACACATTTGCACCTATGAGTAGATTAGAAGCTATTAAGTTGTTTCTAGCTTATGCTACAATCAAAAACTTCAAAGTTTATTAGATGGATGTCAAGTCAGCATTCCTAGATAGAGATTTGAAAGAAGAAGTATACATTGAGCAGCCATAAGGATTCACCTTATCAGACAGACCTGATATGGTATGCAGATTGAAGAAGGCCCTCTATGGACTTAAGCAAGCCCATAGAGCATGGTATGAAAGACTAGATGGATATCTAACAAAGATTGGATTCAAGAAAGGAGCAAGAGATTGTAATCTATTCATTAGAGATACATCTAAAGGTCTACTACTTGTAGCTATATTTGTTGATGACATTATCTTCAGAGGTAATGACAAACTAAGTGTAGAATTTGCCAAAGAAATGCAAAATGAGTTTGAGATGAGTATGATTGGTCCTATCAAATACTTTTTGAGAGTAAATGTATAGCAAATAGAAAAAAGAATTTTTATTAATTAGTCCAAATATGTGAAAGAGATATTAAAGAAATTCAAGATGAATGATTACAAGCCAGTAGGAACCCCTATGATCACTGGATGCAAGCTTACAAAAGAATATGACTCACCAGCAGTAGTTACAACATTGTATAAGTCTATGATTCGCAAACTGATTTATCTTACTCAGACTAGACCTGATATTTCTGATGCAGTTGGCATTGTTGGAAGATTTGCAGCAGAGCCTAAACAAAGTCACCTCATGGCAGTAAAGAGAATATTCAGATACTTGCAGGGCACTATAGATTATGGTCTATGGTATCCTAATTCAGAAAATGTTGAGCTTCATGTATACATTGATGTAGATTGGACAGGATGTATTGATGACAGAAAAAGTACATCAAGTGGAGCAGTGTTTCTTGGTGATAGACTGTCACTTGGACAAGAAAGAAAGAAAATTGTATTTCTCAGTCAACAACAGAAGCGGAGTATGTTGCAGCAGCCTTGAATTGTTCTACAATTGTTTGGATCAAGTTGATGATAAAGGATTTTGGAATTCAAATTGATTATCCTATTGTTATTCACTGTGATAACACTAGCACTATCAATATGTCAAAGAACCCTATGATACATGCAAAGACAAAGCACATTGAGATCAAATATCACTTCTTAAGAGAGAAAGTGGCAGAGAAAGAAGTCAAGTTGGACTATGTGAGTACTAAAGATCAGTTGGTAGATATATTCACAAAACCCTTGCCTAAGGATACTTTTGAGTATCTCAGGGAGAAGTTGGGAGTAATTCCCTTCCCTGATTCTACTTAGAAGAAAGAAGGAAAGGCATCAGTCCTCAGGAGCTGATAGAAGGTTGACTACTCTACCTTAGGAGTAGTACCAGTGCTTAAAATGAATGGCACCCTTTGGCATTGATGTCAAAGGGGGAGTAATATACAGAGTCATGAAAAATAGAAGTAAAAAGGAGGAGTAATATACTAAGGGGAGCAACATTCAGTTATGACAGTACTTCAGTTGAACAAATGGAGAATATTGGAAAGTATTGCAGTAGATGGAGGATTCATCTTTGGGGGAGTTTTGAAGAGGAAATGGAGAATGTTATAAAATAAATGTTCATTTGGGTTGGTGGTGGATTTTAATTCCACATGTTGCCATCAATGCCAAAGTGGGAGATTGTTGGAGATATTCCAGCAAGCCAGTACTGACTGTATGTTTGTCATTGATGACAACATATGGAAAGTAGCATGTGTGGAAATCTTATGCAGTAAGATTTTAGTATATGTATCATGGACATGATATCTCCATGATATCATGGGTGTAGAGGTTAACTATTAGTACAGACAGTTATACAACAACTTGTGTCAACAGTGTTCCTGACAGAGTAACAGACAGTGTTTTGTGTATGGTTGTTCGTACAATTATCATGGAGCCTTGCATGCTTGGATATGTGTTGGAGATATGTTAGTGATGTTTTAGTTATGGATGCATATTCTGATAATCAGTATAAGTGAAGTTATGCAGTCGCTATTCACAAGTAGTAGTTTCCTGTGTTTGTTCAGAAGAGCCACTAGAGATTTAATTGGTTCTGGAGTTGCACCTATCCTATGGGTATGTGCCCTTGGATTTAAGCTTAGAAGAGAGTTATTGATGTTCGGTTAAGAGTGCATGAATTAATTCAGCTCGAGGAGAAAGATACAATTGTTTTGGTAGAGCCGACAATGTGTAGCGTGCATCTACAATTATCTTATTAGACAGGTCCCAGAATATGTTGCATGCATAGTAGAGCCGATAGAATGTTTATTGGAGTTTGTTATGGTTTCTCTAATATGATTTCAAGGTGGTTCTAACAGGCTGATTTGATTATATCATTTAGAGGAAAGATATTTATAGGCAGTCATTTGTGATTGCTTGAGTGTGGTTCATGGTTGATTAAGCAGAGCAGAGTAGAGTGTGCAAAGTGTTGAGCCATTAGAAGAAGGCCTATGTGACCAAGTAAAGTATTTGTGCTATACATTGGAACTGATCCAGATAGCAGGTCAAAGCGTAGCTCACCAAGATCCAAATATAGTGTGTATTTGTTATTCAAAAGGTTGTAGCCTTCGCCCCTTTGAGTAGTGAGCTCTCAGAGAGTGCATCCTCTTCCCTAACAGGGACAATTGTAAAAGACTCCTAACAGGGTTCAACCCTTGACTAGGTCTACTGTACTAAAAGCATTGTAAAGCAACTCCTAACAGGGTTAAGGATCTTCTAACAAGGATCATAATACACTAGTGTAGAATATTAGTGGGTGTCAATTCCCACCAAGGTTTTTATCTATTTGGGTTTCCTCGTAACCAAAATATTGGTGTTGTGTTCATGTGTTCTTTTATTGTGTTTATGCTTTATGTTTAAGTATACTTAATTGGATAAAGAATTGAATCTTGTAGATAACTGATTCACCCCCACTCTCAGTTATCTCTTGGGACTATTCCTAACAGTAACTTCTCTTTGCCTCAAGTGCACATATATATGGTTTGCATCTTTTTTTACAATAATTCTTACTATTTCTGCCTCAGGTGAGCCCCAATGTACTAACCATCGCATGATTAAATGTATAGTCTTTTTTTGGTTATTCCATTTGTTCCTTGATACATTAATTCGAATACACCCACTCCACTTCATGTGGATGCCTTTGAAATAAACTCCTAACTCTAATAAACTGACTGTAACTACTAACTAACCTTATAAAACAACAACAACTAAGAATGATCACTTGCCAACATATGATGAATACAAGGTCCTTGAGAGATTAATCAATCGAGATGAGTGGACGAGGATGATGAGATGGGGAAAGTGGAGTTGAATCCTGCTGAAAAGGAAAATCTGGCTGCAATTAGGATGAAGAAAAAGATGCTTATCATCAAACACTGATTGAATAAGAGTACTACAAAGAGCTGGCCTACTATACCAAGGAAGTTTGACAAGAACAAGAAGTATGGCTTACACAGAATGGGAAGACATCTTTCTAGGCTGGGCTTGAATCATTTGACAATTAGCTTGATAATAAATGAATCAGATGAGAGCTAAGCAATTAGCTTCCCAAGAAAAATCTCATAACTGAACTATGTGTACCCCAATTCCAGTGCCTGTTGCATGTACCTAAATGATATATTTGAAACACCAAGGGTAAATTTAGCCTTGCCTTTGTTTTTGCAAATATATCATTTGGGTACGCACATAGGACACATGAATTGGGGTGCACATAGTTCATTTATAGGATTTTTTCTTAGAAAACTAATTGCTCATCTGTCATCTACATTATTATGAAGCTAATTGCCGAAGGATCTAGGCCAAGGGTAGAAAAATGTCTTCCCAAACACATAAAACACATGTACATAGACACGACAGCTGAGAAATATAAATGTAGATTTCACAATAGCTGAGAAACATAATTGTAGGTATCATGGTCACCATTTTTTGGAGACAACGTAATAGAGTTACATACCCAGGCAATGGAGAGAAACTTCTGCACCTCCAATTCTAAGTTGACATTACAGGCTCCAAAGACCATAAATAAGGAATAAATTTAGAAAGTGAAGGAGGGCCATAATGTCCAAAATAATATAGGCCAAACCTCAAGTTAGATGAAATAAAAGTATCGATGAGCGCATTTTGACGTTGATGCTAGAGATCAAAATCCACAAAACCAACTATAGACTATGGCGTTACAATGATGAGTATAAATCTTAATGCCAACTGCAAATCGTAAATTTGTATTAAACAAACTGTCAGAAAATGTCCTCGCTTGTTCACAGGCCATGTGAAGAAAATAGCTATCCACTATTTCATTTTTATGAAAATAGCTATCCACCATTTCATTTTTATTGGTTATTGCCAATTTTAAAATTATTTTAATCACACGAAAAAAGCTTTTCTCCAATAAAAAATTTATGCTTTTGTATTTAAAAAAAAAAAAGAAATTCGACTACTGGAAACATTATAGATAACATTAGGAAAAATTCAGATATCTCAGACAGAAATGCAAACTAATAGGAGATAGTTAACATGAAAACATAAGTCTTAGCCTATAAATAGGCAACCTACTGGGATTGAGACAAACCTTATAAAACAACAATAGTTAAGAAGGATTGCTTGCCAACATCTGTTGAATACATCTGTTGCTCACGAATACAAGGTCCTCCAACAAATGTATTCAACAAATGTTAGCAAGTGTTTGTCTCAATCCGAATAGGTTGTAGTTTCATTTTCTAGATGCATAAGTCTCAATCCGAAAGGGTCATGAGAGGCTCCTAGGAGGGGCCAGATGAACTTCCACCTTCATGTGGTTGGCCCTATTAAGTAGAGAATGTTATACTCTTCTTGAAACAAAGAGAAGCTCAATAATCTAAGGTCTTAGTCCATGGACAAATTAAATTAGACTTACTATCCAAATTGGTACATTGATGAGAATCAATGATAGGCCAGAGTTTATAGATACTATAAACTATGCTATTAAGCCTTCGGTGTCATTGTAATCTTTGGATATATGAAAAGTCCAATGTCAAGAAAGTGATTTATCTTTATCTTAGTTTCTATAGTCTTAAAAAAAAATGAGTGAGTTGGACATTAGTGGTGGATCTATTCTCTCTTATCATTTTTCATAGTCCCTTTGGTAGTTATTCTTTCTTTTAACTCGCCTTAATTGGTATGCATAAATTTGAGAGAAATCTTTTCCACCCAAATTGGTACATTGATGAGAATCAATAATGGGCCAGAGTTTTTAGATTCTGGGAAGACGCATATGAAATAGAGGCCAGAAGGGATTTTTGTGGAGATTTTCCTACGCAAAAAAAAAGTGTGACTGCTTGTAAACAACAATGACATAATATTTGTGTGCTTAATTTGATAATTTTTTTTTTGAAAAAAAATAAATTGCCTGTCACTTTTCTAACAACAAAAGAATAGACATAGCACCAAGAGTGCTATATACTCAACATTTATTTCGACAATATCGAGTCACCATTTTGACAACAGCTGACGACTATTCTGACAACCATTGGTCACAGAAATAAATTGTATAGTTGATAATTCTTCCAGGTTCAAGAAAAAATTTTGTCGTTATACACGTCACAAATTCAGTCGATAGAGGCTTGATGTACCGTAGGATCATGGAAAAAACTTAGATAGCCGTGATGGTCGAGTGGTCGACCAATTGGCCTCTATAAATCAACTAAACCTCGTCGAAAAAAAAAACCTAAAATTTACAAATGATACATGATTTGTTTACATTTAAATTCTAATAAACCGATTTGATCTAAATATTAATTATGTTCTTAAACTCTAAAAACAAACATTTTTATCTTGAACTAACTATATATTAAACTCTCTTTTATTGCTAATTTTATTTATTTTTAATTATTATTTTTATTGATACACATTATTGTTTATTCTAATTTTATTTTTCCCAAATTTAAATTTAAAATTATTCTACTTATTTATGTCATCGCAATACTTAGATTACATTATTTATTATTAATATTCTATATTTTAAATTATTGTTATTTTTTACATTCACTTTTTTATGTTTTGACTACTTTTTTGTAGATTTCTCATTCTAATATAGATGTCTTTTGTTTCGCTAAAGTTTGATTTGTTAGCTATATTATGCATATAGAAAATATTATACTCAAATTAGAAGTCTAGACCTTATTTCCTAATATAAGGGCAGGGACTCCTGTTGTGCACAACTCTTATTTTTATTGAAGTGATTGAAGTATATAAGTATCATCATATAACATTCTATATTAAAATTAGAAGTCATTATTTTCTCATTTGATTAAGAAATGTGTTCTTAGAGGTTTGAACATTTGGGGATAGTGTAATTGAGGAACATATTGTTGATCCCCTGGTTTGTGGTTCGTGTCGATTATCGATGGGTAGTTTCAGAAGTGTTGTAATGGTGGGACACTGTGCGCCTTGTAACATGACGTCCAAGATTTTAGAAGTTGACTCTTCATGCTGGGTGTTTGGGGAAAAGGGAGGAGAACCACCTTTAATCAAACAACCTAAGCTAAGTGGAGGTGAAACATCAAATCAAAGCTTTGTTGGGTGGGCTAGGAATTTGTCAAGTGGTATTCACAGGGGTTTGACCTCTAGTAAAATCTCTATGCCCTCAATCACTCATGACATGGTGCACCACATTTTCTTCATTGTTGGTAGGATAATGAGAAGCCAAAGTCTTGGACATAGGGCTCACACATTCATATCTTATTGTGGGAGGCACTACAAGGGTCTGATTTAAGGCACATTAATCCTAAAGTAAGTGCAATTATCCTCAATGAAGGACATGATATTCACTACTATGCGAAGGTAGACATAAATAACCTGAATAAGAGTCGAGAGAGAAGACCACACTTACTAAAAATTATCTTCTCGAGGAGCACACTACGGAAAACATGAACAAATTGGACCACACCTATAAGAGTTCAACACATGACATAGTGATTAATAAAAAAGGAAAAGGCACCGAGTACATAGTCTCATGTTTTATTAAGAGAAAACATGCCAAGGCGAGAAAAAATGCCCCATAAAGTATGGGTTATAGTATACACCCCTGGACTACAAGCCATAGGGTCTTGTTCTCAGAAAAGAAAAATCCCTGCAAATGATACAATTAATTTCTTCGTCTACTGAACCAAAGTCTAATATTCCAATCTCTTATTCTTACAAATCATTGGGGCTTTATAGATCAACCCTCAATCGAAAGTGATCTCAGGATGATTACAATTAGTTAAAATTGATCAACATGCTAATAAATCTAGCATAGATTGCTCAAATTCCTATGTCGCAGCCAAATGTTTGAATCTAATTAGTCTATCACAACATGCCTGCTAGCTAGGCTCAACCGCAAAACCATGGCGACTTGATCAGAGATGTCATGATTGCATGAGTTGATTCAAGTGTCAAAAATAAAACAATTGTCTAGAAAATTTGTTAGTCATGGAGTTCTTTCCAAGTAAGAATATTCCTTGAAGTGCGTTGGTGAGCCTTGTTGAAGTGAGAGTGTACAGGGACACGTGGTAGGCTGGCAAAACTTTGGGGAAGTTCATTCTTTGTAAAGTAACTAGAAACTTTGACGGGTTGTTGCATGTCAGTTGACATTGGGACTTGAAAAATATGAACTACTATGCATGAGTAGAGACCGAAGGTAAATGTATAGGAATTATATAAGACAATGTAGAAAGGATCTACATTTTTGGCAACTTTTAGGGGATCTCGTCCTGCCAAGAGTGAACCTCATAAACTTTGGTTGCAAAAAATAGAGCCTTATCCATTGTGTTGGGAGTCAACTCAGTTTGGATTTCTTAGATCGATTGTCCTGTGTACATGATATTATTGTTTGGATTAACTCCTAGCCAACTTAGCTATTTTCGGTGACTAGATTTAAGTTTTATTAGATTGAATATGAAATGAAGAAAGAGTTAAGAGGTTAAGAGTGATTGTACCATGGTTTACTATGCTTCAAATGGTGTTATGTGCTTCAGAGAATGTTATTGAGCTAACAAGTAACATGTTTTTAATACTTTACTACATGTTACATTTAGGGATAGCTTTGGACAATGTTGCAATATGTGAACTTTGATAATATCAATTGAGAAAGACTTATTATGATATATTTGGGTCCCCTTTATCTTTTGGGGTGGACCACATTGAGTATATGTATTAGTGATCACTAAATTTGCATAAACTTTGCTTATATTTCTTATGGCCAATTTGGTTGAGATGGGAAAAGTAAGAGTCAAGAATTTGTAAAGTGTGTTTAGATCAAATGAAAAGTCAAAGTAATATGAATAAGTGAGAACATAAGAGAAAATTGTAGAATCAGATAGAGTGGTTACAAAATATTATTAGGAGATCCCATATTTTTAATTTAATATTTTCTTAGTTTCTTCTAGAAGGTTGTGCACTTTTTAGTAGATTTTTGAAGATTTAAATTTTTCTTAAGTTTGTGCAAGTCCTCTTGGGGTTAGTTAGATCCTTTGTAGTGTGCCTAAACGTCAGGCATAGTGAGTTCCTTGGTTTCTGGCCTAAAAGTTTATAATCAATTATTTCATATAGTGAGTGTGATTTTGATGTAGTACAGGTAAGGAGGATCCAATTAAGAAAAGTCCAAACAAGAAACTAAACACCACAATGCGGGATTACACAACAAGACAATATTTTCAACTGAATTTTAATTAACATGCTCAGCTGTAAGGCCTTTCGGGTTAGAGCCAAATACAATAAAAAGTATTTCTATAATCTCTTAGCTAGTCCAACTTTGAAACAATCAGCAACTGATGGAAACCCTATGGAAGATCTAAACTTGAGCTCGCAAGCCTCCAAGCAATCTCCTTATCTCTAGGCATGCAAACCACTAGCTCTGCACTATTACAAACTATTAGATAATAGTTTGATCTTCAAGATCTCGCAGGATCCAGATCTAATCTTCCATCTTCCCCCCAATCTACCCCTAAACAACAACCCAAACACTCTTTAAATACTAATTCTTTAGCCACAAGTCAGCTAGAAGAAACAATTAACTCCTAAGCCAAGTCGGCTCCTATTACAAACACCTATTAAATGTAACAACAGTTGGCTCCTATTACAAACAAATATTAAATGCAACAATAGTCAGCTCTCATATAGCCTTACAAACATTTAATTCTCCATGTCAGCCTCTAGATCTACATAGGAGAATACAACAAAAGATACCATCAATAAATGTACCAAGTTGGCCAACCAAATCTCCAAGAACTCCAGTTGGTAAGCTAGAACTATCGAGTGCCAGAGAAAAAATTGAGCACCAATGAAACAACCGACCATGCCAAGCATCACTGAGTAACATAGGCATCGTCGAGCAAGCATGTTGACCAAGCACCATAGACATCGTTGAGTACAAGTTCCACCGAGCACAAGAGGTTTCAACGAGTTCCTTCAGTGACTGAGCTTCCTTCAATAACTGAGACTGTCGGTTAAAGCTATAACCGAGTAACACCGAACCAAATCAACGCACCACCATGCAAATTCACTGAGTATCCTAGAATGCCCCTGCATCAGACACCCCAGGTTTGAAAAGATTTTATCATAGGTTGGAAGAACATCTTCCAGGATTCAACACATAAACCTCAAACTAGTTCTTCACATACAAGCCCTTCAAGTCTTCACCTTATATACTCTTCCACTTTTATTTCCTTTGTCTTTTCAAATCTTTCCTTGATAACACACATGCTTGTTCTCCATACTTATCCATCCTTTCAGAATTTCTCAACTCATCTCGGCTACCAAAGCTTAGGTTTCTCCTACCGAGTGTTGTATCCAACAAAGGCATTAGGGAAAACTTCTTGTTATTCTTCTCAATAGTAAACACATTCTTGACACAATCATACATAGCTCTGCAATCATACTACCAAGGTCTACCGAGCAATATATGACAACTATTCATCTCCACAATATCACACAACACTTGATCCTTATATTGGCCAATCTAAAAATCAACAAAGCACTGCTCCCTCACTTCTAGAGCATGAACATCTTGTAACTAGCCAATCCTATAAGGATGAGGATGTTTCATTCTATTCAAACCAAGTTTATGAACCATGTCCTCAGCAACAAGGTTATCAGTACTACCACTATCAATAATTACATCAAAAAGTTTACCTCCAAACTTGCATCGAGTTCTGAACAAATTAATCCTCTAAAAAGGTTCCTCCTTTGCACTGAGCAATATTCTCCGAACGAGAAAGTTCTCAGATTCAGGTTCATTCTGAATGTTTTCATTTACTACAATAGTCCATTGGTCACCAAATTTCTTCTGTGTACACTCAAAAGAATGGTGCCCTTCTCCACAATTATAACAAGTACCCTTAAAGATAACCCTACCTGTCTTCTTTTTCAATTCCACAGGTTTCAGTTCATCTTCAATAGTCGATTTATCCTTCACCGAGTGATCAAGCTTCTCCTTCCCTCAGGGATTACTATGTTGTCTCTTTTTCAACTTATCTTCTGCCTTTAGAGCATACTGATAAGCATCTTCAACCGAGTCAATCTTTAGCATACCAAGCTAATCCTGAATATTAAATCTCAAACCATTCACATACCAAGCTACCTTTTCTTTACCAAGTTCTCTATGTTTAGACTGAATAGTCAATTTATAAAACTCCTCGGTATAGTCCTCCACAGTCAAATCTTTTTGCTTCAAATTTTGCAACTTCTTAAATAATTCAAGCTCATAGTCAACAGGTATGAACTTAGCTTTCAATTTAGTCACCATCAACCTCCATCGATTGATCTTCATTTCACCTTCATCTTCTCTATCTCTTTGTAATTATTTCCTCCAAAGAGTAGCATGTCCTTTCAACTTAGTCTGTGCCAATCTTACTGTAAGAGGATCTTCAATTTCTTCAAGCTCAAAGAAGTCTTCTAATTCACCAATCCAATCAATCAAGTCCTTGGGTCTCAAAGTACCAGAGCAAGTAGAAACTTCCATTCGGTAACTAGTACTTAATCGAGCTCCAGATCTATGCAACCGACCAGTTCTATCTTCAACAAATCTATCTCTCCGATCATCTCTACTAGATCCAATAGATTCAAAGTCTTCAACAACTTCCTCATAACCATCATTAGTACCTAGATTCCTTGGCATACTAGCAATAGCTCTCATGACAACAACAATCATGTCATTCTTCAGCAATTCCATCTTAGATTTGAAATCAACTTTAACCTTCTATGTAATTTTCAATTCCACAACATCACAGAGATCTGCAATCACTCTAGGGTCCAATCTTCTCGAAGGCATCCTTCAAGATTTTAGAAAACCCAAAGCAATAAGTCACCAACAAGGTCCTGGTGCAAATAGCCTCAAATCGGAGATCAGTTTACGCACTCAAGATATTCAAGCTCTAATACCACCTAACGCAGTATAGGTAAGGAGGATCCAATTAAGGATAGTCCAAACAAGCAGCCAAACACCACAATGTGGAATTACACAACAAGACAATGTTTTCAACTAAATTTTCATTAACATGCCCAGCTGTAAGGCCTTCTCGGTTAGGGCCAAATACAAACAAAAGTATTTCTGTAATCTCTCAGCTAGTCTAGCTTTGAAACAATCAACAATTGATGGAAACCCTAAGGCAGATCTAAACTTGAGCTCACAAGCCTCCAAGCAACCTCCTTGTCTCCAAGCATGGAAACCACTAGCTCTAATATTAAAAACTATCAGATAACAATCTGATCTTCAAGATCTCACATGATCCAGATCTAATCTTCATCTTCCCCCCAATCTACCCCCAAGCAACTACCCAAACACTCTTTAAATACTAATTCTTCAGCCACAAGTTGGCTGGAAGAAACAATTAACTCCTAAGCCAAGTCAACTCCTATTACAAACAAATATTAAATGCAACAATAGTCGACTCTCAAATAGCCTTACAAACATTTAATTCTCCATGTTGGCCTCTAGATCTACATAGGAGAATACAACAAAATATACCAATAATAAATGTACCAAGTCGGCCAACCAAATCTCCAATAACTCTAGTTGGTAAGCCAAAACTACCGAGCGCTAGAGAAACAACTGAGCACTAGTGAAACAATTGACCATGCCAAGAATGATTGAGTAACATAGGCATCACTAAGAAAGCACGTCGATCAAGCACCACATACATCACTAAGTACAAGTTCCACCAAGCACAAGAGGTTTCAATGAGTTCCTTCAGTGACTGAGCTTCCTTCAATAATCGAGACTATTGGTTAAAGCTCCAATTGAGTAACACAGAACCAAATCAACACACCACCATGCAGATTCACCAAGTACCTTGGAATGCCCCTGCATCAGATTCTCACTATGATTTTTCCCATATTGGGTTTTCCACATAAATCTGGTATCCATGTGTATGTGTTGTCACTATTATATCTTTTAATGATGGTTAGTTGGATTAATAACTAGTTACTAAGAGCTATGGAAAAATTAAATTATTTTTTTGTTTATGTTGATTCCCCCCATCCCCCACAACATCTAGAGGTGTTCTACACTATAATCTAATAAAATTATCTTATCCATATTGTAGGTCACTGGATTACCTTTCCAACACTATCAAAAATCATAATTTCAATAAGAAATGCAAAAGTTATGGAAATTTATTGAAGTATACTTTTTAGGCTAAACAAAACAAACATCCATTTTGAAAACCAAAATGGACAATTTATTTTAGAAGTTGAAACAAATTTCCACTTTTATAAAAATGATGTCACAAGAATGACGGTAGGAAATGGACATCCCTTTTAAATGAATATTTTTTACTAACGAATATGCATTTTGGTTTGATATTAACAAACCAAATCCAAATTTTATCTTACCCATACAAAAATTCAAAGCAAATTTTGGTGTGTTTGGAAAGGTAGAAAATGTATTTTTCTCCCATCACTTTTGGGTCTCTCATGATCTTGAACATACCCAATAGAAGTTATGTCACACAATACTTCCACACGTGGAATCATTCTCCTAAATCCTTTAATCAAATTAATTTCCTCATTATTCAAACATTCTCAACCCATCCATTATTGAAACGTTTCCAAGTCATTTGCAAGCTTGGTCAATAGATATACATATTAATAAGTCATCCTCATAATGAGAATTGTGGAAAGAATGGTGGATATGTCATGTGTAGGATTAGAAGTTTAATTTGAGTTTTGATAGGATATGTTAGGTTGAATTGGGCTCTACATCCTTGGTATTTAAACCTTGGGCTACCATAAGTCAATAGCTAAGGAGATAGTGATAGGATCACACTAGGTGCTTAATAGACTTGGGTTAGGATCACTAAGAATCCTAACTCTCCAACCTCCTAGTAGCTTGATCATGGGTCTTAGAAGGCTTCACCTTGTCCTCTAAGGACTCTCTCAAGGTCCTCTACTTCAACAATTCATGCTTCCACTCATAGGTGATCTATAATTGATTATAGGTTCTTGTCCCTTTATAACCAATACTCCTTCCAAATGCTCTTTACCTGCTTGGAAAGTTGGTGATTCTTGCAGGGGTGTGGAGGTAGTCGATTCTTATTTTTTTTTCACTTCTTGACCCATTTGGTCAAGGTCTCTACCATTCCTCATTACCGATCTCAAAGTCTTTGATTGAGCCTTGTAGCCCTAGAGCCCCCAATTAGGCCTCCTAGTTCGGGTTTTTAGGAATTTTTGCAAAAACTTCCCAAAGGTCCTTCCACATAAGTTTTGGATTCTTGATACATATAGGATACTCTCATGGAATTTTTGGGTCTTGGGGTCTCATGCCTCCGTACAATTCCCTAACACAATAGGGAGGGTTTTAGAAGGGTTTTAGTGGCTTCTAAGAGTCTGCTGCACAAGTTAATGTTTGGCTTGTGAAATGGATTGATCAAGCCCTATGATTTCCATAAGAGTACTATCTAATCTTCTTCTTGGTCTCCAAAGTCTTGGAGTGTGTCTTTTGAGTCACCCCTTGAAGCAAAACAACTTTCTCACCTCCTTGTCCCTAGCTGGGAAATGACTATGCTCACTTAGGGAAAGGTCTTAAAATTGGCCATGCTTGTTTCTAGGCCTCCACAAGATCTATATACAATGAACATAGGATCCTCTTCCATGAACCAACTGGCTGTGATGAACACACATCGGGGTTTCATGGGGGATCCATATTTCTACACCAAACTATACATAGGCCAATGAGCTGGCTAAGACAAAATAAATAAACTAAAGCTACCAAAACACCTAAAAACACACACAAAATGGTACATAATGGAAATGAAACACTAAATTTGGATTTAATCCTTCTTCTCATGCAAAAAATATTACATTAGATACTACTGTTGCATGAAAAACTCAGACTGTGTCCACAAAAGAATGTAGCAGTGTTATGATTCTTAAAACTAGAAATTGAAAATGATGCTAACCATGGGATTTGGGAATTTTAGCAATTATATAGCCTCTAGCCTTGAGGTCTTGGGTGTTTAGGACCCATATTGACCTAAAAACCAGGTTGGTCCTTTTAGGACAAAAGTTGTCATGCAACTTTGAAAAATTGCAAAAGTTGTCATGACAACTTTTTAGCAACTTTTACAAAGTTACTCATTTCCTTGCTCAAACCACTCAAAGACTCATACAAAGCTATTAAAACCTATCTAAGGCCATTTTGGTTCATTTTAGACCAAAATAAAAAATTTGGCTCACATCTCCACTCTTGTGTCCTTTTTCCAACTTTTAGGACCAAGCTAGGTCCTTATAAGGAGACCTTAACCTATTGACTTAATCTAACTAACACAACCCTAAGCTAACTCAAACCTCTAATATCCTATCACACTTAGGTCCTCTTCGAACCTTTATCAACCCTTGGTTTGGCTAGGACTAGTACAAGCCAAAATGGAAGTACGACTTTCAATCATAAGTCATAGGTGTTCCTACACCAGATATCTTGACATTAGAACTAATATATTGGGCTGGAGAGAATGTTTAAGAAAAAGAATGAAAAATAGAGAAGAAAAGATAAGATAATACTATAGCATGTTAGCAATTAGTAGCAAGTGGGGCTTGAATATATGGGTATGTTTTCCAAAGATCTATTATAGTTAATTTGTAAAAATTTGAATGATATAATAATTGTTAGTGTTCATTAGGATCATGTTATGACTTCTTTGTTCTCTTGTAGACTACCTCCTGTTGGTTCCTCAAAATGGACTTTATGCTTTCAAAAGAAACCAATACATCTATAGGGTTTTAGGATGGGTTAGATCCAGATATGGAATTCTATGATGATTGGACCAACTATAGGGACAAGACTGCCCTCTGCACTTCTGGCTTTGCAAAACCAAGGAGGGTACTCCTAATCCAGTAACAACTAGCCTTACTTCAACAATAAAAGACTGGATTCATTAACAACAGATAAATGATAAGAAAATACTAAATGATGACCAATTCATTGATTATCCATTATCATTAGGTGGAATACTACTCTACCAATTGCTGTACTTAAAGAATTTTGACAGATTTATATCAAATTGTTAGGAATACAAATAAAACCCTTAAGCACTAATTTCTTATAAAAAAGCTCCACTGCTGACCAATACCTTATCCATTAGGCAACACCCTCACTGCAAGATTGTGATACATGAACAAAATATATTGAACTTTGATTGTATTTATCCTCTGAAAATACTAATCACCCTGTGGTGGATTTTGTCAAAGGACTCCTAAATTCACACTAGTTATTTATATCCTTATGCAAGACTTAAAGAATTTATGTCATATCAAAAACTTATTTAATCTGATCCTGGATCAGAGCTAAAGAATATTAACATACACACATAATTTATCCATGCAATGAACTTTGCCAATTCATAACTCAAGAAGAAATACACAATGGAGAGATGTAAACTTTGGATTTTATTCAAATGTTATACCAATATCATGTATACAAAATGCTTTAAAATTCAACTTTATGGATATTTAACTAAACCAACAATGTTTCTCTTTACAAAAAACTTGCCTAATACAGTCTACTGTACCCTAGACTCAAAACATGTCAGTAAGAATGCTCAAGTTTTGGTCCCTACCAAATGATCATGGTAATCCTTTTATAGAAACAAAGATTTCATACAAGCTTCAGATCTTTCTTACAAAAGACAAAAAGAGTTTACCATATAAGACAAAAAGGAAAATATAACACCTTCTTGTCACAATTTTACAAAATGACTTTTAGAGATGAGGGCCAAAATTTGCAACAAGTCCCAAGGTCAGTTCAATTTCTACTAGGTGTAGCATCTGTGCTTTCTTTAACAGCTTAAGGTTCCCATATTGGTTGCTTTGCTTTCAAGGAGTTGGGGCACTGCCACTTGTTTCCTCTTTAGTGGATGTTTCTTCCTTAGCACTTTCCACAGGATATGCTATTTCCCAAGATGCATAGGTTTCTTCACTTGGCCAATGAAAGGCCATAACTTCATCCCTCTTCGGTAGTAATTTGTCCCAATCAGAAACCACTTGGTAAACCTCACTTCTCACATTAGTGAAGTGTATTATGATATCCTACAATATTTCAATTAGTTGTACAAAAGGGGTATTATCCTCTGTATTCAAAACAATGTCTAATCTATTTGACACTTCCCCATCAATTTGTTCTAGCCACTGATCCCTGTCTTTTATAACTCTGCTTTGACAAGACCTGAGAACATATGAAAACTGTCCTAAAAGTACCTAGCCCTCAATATCTTTGCTTTTCTCTTTAGACTTTCTCTATTTACCTCAAACTCAAAAAGGTCCTTAAAAAATTTATAAGTATTTGTTAGTTGGATATCAACAATGCATTGATCTATAAGAAAATCAGAGAAAGATTTCAACCTATTCTTTCTAGCAGCCCACTTTTCCAAAATTGGGTCTATAGTAGCTATCTCTTTCTTAAAAGAGATCAAAATGTTAGATAGTTTCTTAGAAACTTTGTAAACCTCTCTTGGTTTTACATTAGCAACAAAATGTAGGATTGTGTCCTTTATTTTCTTTTCATACCTCTATTTTTCCCTTTGCTCTATGTCTTCATCACCTACAGAAGGGGGAAGAGGGGAGAGGGGGTATTCAATGATAGGGCTTGAAGAAGAAGGTCCAGCAGGGGAAGAAAAAATTTGCAATTGCCCTGATACTTGAATTGGGCCCTACACACCTAACCTCTTCTTCAAGTCTGCAATTAAAGTATCTTTTTCATATATGATTTTCCTTAGCTCCCCATAAGCCTTCAACACTATCTCCAATCTCAGTGTAAGCTCTTCCTTTTCCTTGGCTTCTTTTTCCACCACCCTTTGTGTCAATTGAGCTATTGATACCACCATGCCTGATGCCTCAACTATAGAAGTGTCAGTGACCCTTTTGACTATCAGGCTACTAGTGAGATCACCCCTAGTAATCTGATTTCCCTTATTACTTCCATTCTTCTTCAGGGACCACATGACCAAAGCCTGATGGTCATTGCTAAAAGTGACTCCCTTAATGGCCTATTCTGCCTCCTTATTTTTATGAATAGGAGTGGTCTACTTTCTGATTGCATCCAGAACCACTGCATCAGCTATGTCCCACTTTGGGAGGATGAGCACTCATGAGTTCCTCACTAAGTCTCTCCCCTATTCTGGAGTGACCTTCTCAAACCTATCTGTCATTTCTTTCCTTACCTCATCCTCAATGATCTTAAGGTCCTTGTCTAGATTCTCCTCATGCCTTTTCTCACGTGTTTCTTCAAACTGACTGATGTTTAATTTCCACAAAAATTACATGAATTCTCTAGCCTTCACAAAAGCATCATCATCTAAGAATTCATCACATGCTTGTTTGATTATGGGGTCCAATTCTATGCCTTCCATCTCTCCCACTGTTAGATCTAGTTCAGATTCTTTTGGTGGCTTTGGCACCCCCTCATTTATCTCCTCATAGGTCATGAAAATTTGACCTAGAGATCCCATCTATTGTACTTTCTTTGTAACCTCTTGATCATCCATGATGTTCAGAGGTGATTGAGAAGGAGAATAAAATTCCTCAACATGTTGAGGCCTCTCTTCTAGCTTTTGTCTCTTGGTAGGAGGTGGGGAATCAGGAACATTTTTAGCAGGTTGATCTTGAGGCGAATCTAAAATTTCCACAACCTCCTTGTGTTTCTCTACCTACTGTGATGTGGAAGGGATATCCTCCTTCTTTGTTTGTTTCTTCTTGTCAAGCTCTTGTACTATCACATTGTAACTACTTCTCTTCTCCACCATGTATCTTCCCGAGGGTAAAACCTTTGCAAATGTAGGTTTTCTCAATAATGATTTAGTCTTCTCTGGATTATCCCTCATGGCTTTCTCCCTTTTCTCATTGAGGGTTTGATAAATCTCCTGAAAATATTCCATGAGAGTGTCTATCTTCTTATCAATGGGATTTATGCTCTTTAAGGGATCATATCCCTGATCAAACTGCTGGACAAACTCCAAGGTCTTCTTGTATACCAGTCATTTTTCTTTTCTAACTTCCTATTCTTGTATATCATAAATATTTCTGATAATATCCCTAGGGAAGTTAAAAATATGATTTATTAATGAGCCCTTGACCTTTATCTTAAACATTTCATTGTAAAACCCCTCTGGGTCTGCTGTCCTAACCACTGAAGTGGCTATATGATATGGTGTCAAGAATTGATTCATATGGAGCCAACCTCCTTTTGTGATTATAAATTGATGTGCAATTGTAACATTTGGGAACAGAGTTCCTCTACCTTTTCCTGAGAGAGTGTTTTCTTCAATGTCTCCCAGTTATCTGATGAATTTTGCAATACCAATCTTGAGAGGCACTTGATATGGTAAAATGAATGGAGCCCCCCTGAAACCATACAATTTGATAACAATAGAAACAGAGGAAAAAATGACATCCCCCCAATTATGCATAATTTTGAGGCCTTGGGCAAATTGTTTAGGCCTGATAAGTTCAGTTAAGGTAGCTGGGATTCTTGGGCTTTCAAGGACAAATAATTTCCTTAGTCTGGATGCAAAGCATCTATCAAAATTAATGAGACTATGATCCTCCCTATCCCATGTCATGGTGAGGCTCCACAATTGGACTGGCATGTCTTCACCATCCTTTTGTTTGAATAAATCCATCTCCTTCTCAAAGTAATCTGCACCCCTAAATAAGAACATATACATCATAAAAGAATACCAATAGAAATGCTTATCAACTTTGTTTTTCTGGATTCCTACTAATCCATTATGAATTAGATCAGCAATGTAAGGGGCATAGTCAAAAGTAACTAACAAGTATGGGTGTAAAATTTGGACCATCATGTACATAAAATGTACTAGCATTCTTTCCTCCACATCTTCTCCAAAGACTTGACATAATGATCAATATGCACCTCTTGCCCTCAAATTAAAATAATCTGTCTTGAAGGGCTCCTGTGTACTTGGTCCCACAGTAATCATTTTCCTAATTTTGTCACAAAATTCCTTTACAAGACCACTTCTGAGATAATCCCTTTGTGCATTATATACTTGGTTCAACTCTTCAAAATCAATTTTTTCTAGGTCATTTGAGGGCTCATTTAGCTTAAAAACCCTCCTGATCTCTTCAACAGAGATGTTTAGCAATAGATTTCCTTTGATATCCCTAATAACCCTAGTAATTGGGTCATAATTCCTCACAACTTGTATCATTAAATCTGCATCTAGGAAAAGATCGGGTACCACAAGCTTGCCTAAGTCAAACTACCATATATTGCTATTAGGAGGAGGGGCATTTCTCTGGCTAAAACCTACTTTGAACAATGCTAAACCAGTGGTATCAGAAATGCCACTCGCATTGAGTGTGCCAATATTAGCATCCCTTATGTAATTCCCTGTGTCATACAAGTCATCTACTACTTTTACCCTAGGTTCCTTCGGTGTCAATTGCTTGGCTTTTACTGTATTAGTCATTGAACTGGGTAATAGTTGTAATAAATCCTCATGTAAACCCCTCTTACTGTAATCAGTTTCACTAGATAATTCCTTTATGGGTGGAATTTTAGGGTTTGCAAATTTTATATAGTTTGTGCAAAAGAAACACAGTAGAATTACAATGCTTTTAATAGGAAAAGAACGCGCAGATATTCACCAACCTTTTCTTCAAATTTCTCAGGAAATGACAACCAGTTTCTGCAAATCTTCTCATCCAATTCTCTACAAACTTTTATCTTCTTATGGTTTCTAAGAAAGTGTAAATCTTCATTATATTAGCAATCAAAACTAGTTCTTTCAGTAGTTTACTTCACACAATCAAGCCATTACTTCTCTGAGAAATTGAACTGTCATCGCTTATCGAGAAAATTGAATTTTGCACCAACTGCACTTCATGTTTGAATTTGGATCGTTGATCTTCTTGAAAAGGTAATCTAATGGCTGTCACATGATCACAAGGCTTGAAAGAAATCTATGTGAACATGTAACAACTATTAGATCAGTATGCATCGATGAAAATCCTTTAATCACATCATTTAGGACCCACTTGATAGCCTGGATCCATCTCCGTCGTCAGATCCTTCATCAGACGGTCACCGTTATTTCCCCCTTATGACTAGACATAAAGTAAGGCACCGTGGCCTTGATACCAAATTGACGGTTGTCGCATGATCGCATGGCTTGAAAAGATTTCATGCAAACACATGACAACTGTCAGATCTTCCCTTCGCTGTTGAGACCATAAGAAACCGGCCCCACTTTGCTTCAACCAATTAGGAATGTCCACGTTGCAATATCCTGTAAGTGGACATGTAAAATTTTTCTACCAAGCGCCAGCATTACTGACATCTTCCACATCAGCAAATTCCTTCGACCAATCAACAATAGCCATGTGTGTACACTTGGTAGCAGACCCAAGCTTTTCTTACACCTGGGAATAAAGTGAAATTGACGGCTGTCACATGATCGCATGGCTTGAAAAGATTCCATGCAAACACGTGACAACTGTTAGATCTTCTACAAACTGTCAGTTCTGCAGATCCTTCTAAAAATGGCCCCACTTGACTTAACCAATGAGAAGCTGCCACGTCACAAAATCTAGCAAGTGAACATTCAAAATTTTCTTGCTGAGCGGTAGTCTTAATAACGGTTTCCATGTCAGCAAATATTATAGCCAATCAGAAATGCCCATATGCAAACACTTGGTAGCAGACCCACCTTCTGAAAGTGCTTAGAAATAAAGTAAGATCGACGGTTGTCACATGATCGCATGGCTTAAAAAGATTCTTTGTGGTTATGTGACAACCGTTCGATCAAGATTTTGGATTCAAAGCTGAACATAGCGTCGAAACATTAGGAAATAAAGCGTTTAGGACTTAGGAGTATTTAAAAACATCATCGGGCTTAGACTTAGGAAAAATTTAAAGGGGCCGAGCCTAGATAATGTAAAGTGCGAATAACATGACCCCGCTTGGTGATATTTAAAACACGTGCATTTAGAGAACTTAAGTGACTTGGTAAAAAGTAACGCCTGAATAGATCAAACAAAGAGTGACCTAGGGTTTTCATGAAGACAAATGCACTTAGGGTTTTCTCAAGCCTGGTTTTTCAATTAGGGCTTGCTAAATTTAAATAAAATTAGCTGAGATTTTAGCAAGGTTTTCTGGGCTTTTGGCAATGAATTTTCTCAATCTTAGGATAGCACACAAATATTTCAATTTTATAAGGAAATGCAAGATTTTATATTGTTGAAAAATGAAGTGCCAACACCTCCAATGGTAGACATTTGATTTAATGAAGCTTCATCTTAACTCTAACACTTCTATTGAACAACCATACCCACTTCCCAGTATCCAATCCATTCCACCACTGAAAGGATGCCAGAAAATGTTGTTGAATCTAACATTAACTTGCCAATAGTGTTAGTAAAACAAAGATTAAGTTGCCAATTTGGATTTTCAATTTGATTGTGTGTGTTTTTTAGCATCAACTTTTCAGATCACACTCTATGATCCATCATCAGGATGCGAGAGTGAAGAATTTTTAATAACAAAAGATGAAGTTTTTTCCATTCATATAGCATAACAATTTATGGTTTACCTTGATAACAATAATATTGAGTATTTCTCCAAAATAATTCATGCTACTAGCATAATTATTTCTCAGGATGCCATTGTTTTATTCCCATACTTGTATGACAGTTCCTATAATGAAATATCTGTATATTTTTCTTCAACCACAAACCCATATCTAAGCCAAGTGTCTCACAGAAAAATCATGAAGATGTGCATTACTTAGTGGTTGGGTTTATGCATATGAAACTCTAAGTTAAGTAGGACATGATGATGCATACTTACTATATATATTGTTAACCTACAACTGATTGAATATCTTGAAGAAGATTCAGGAGGTCATCGAGTTGTTAAAGTAATATGTAAGATGATTAAATCAGTCAATATGTTGTCATTGATGTCAACTAGTTTTGACTATACTTATCATGATAGTTACAAACATTTGAACATCTGTAGAAGGAGGAAATGGTGAAGAAATGAGGTATCTACATAAGGAAAAGATGAATATGACAAATATGGATAAGGTATAAATTGGGTAACTTATTGATGAGTCTATGGCATTATGTTGTTGACTTGAGCATGTTATATTATTCTATTATGAAGATGAGATCAGAATTGAACAAGTTAATGTGGTCGGTAATTGAAGATTTCTGTATACATCGAATTAGTCTTGTGTATACTGAGTGACAGTAATAACCAAGTTAGTTATCACCGATGCATTCTATATTAACTGAGTAAGATGAAAACATTAAATGTTTATAACAACCGATTGAAATTGATGAGCTAGCAGATGCTTATGATTTTGAGGTAAGAGATAGAGTTTGTTATAAGATCAAAAACTGACAAAATTTAGAGATGATCGAAGGGAAGAGATTGAAACGTGTTATTGACACTAGTACAAAAACAACAATATATGACTAAATAAACTACTAAAAATTGTAGATAAATGACTAAACTTAGTCACATAACCATTAGTAGTTTATTGCCAGTCATTTATCTCGCGACCAAATTTATGACTAAACTATTTTAGTCATTGATTTGGTCATTAATTTGGTCATTGATTTAGTCATTAATTTAGCCATTTATTTAGTCATTAATTTAGTCATATATTTAGTCATTAATTTAGTCATATATTTAGTCATTCATTTAGTCGCATTAGGGCATGATGGAATCGAACCACCATCCTCTTGCTTGTAAAGTACGTGCTCTTCCATTGAGCTAGTACCCTTTAAATTGTGGCATGATGTAGAATGTAAATAATTTTGTGTTACAACATTTTAAAGGCTTGTCTAAGGCATGGTGATCATATGAAGACCATAACTAAATAAATAGGCATGGTGATCATATGAAGGCCATAACAAAATGACAAGATTGGGTATTTGGATAAAACCACTAGGGAGAATTTTTTTGTAGCTTTTTGTAATGGATTTCACTTTGCAAAATTTATATGCTCTAAAGTTTATTTTGATTTGTCCAACTACCAATATGTTTTTAATTTTTGTTGTTTTATCTATTGAAAATGTGGCACTTTTTAATGGTTGAGCATTGGCTTTTCTTATGTATAGAATTTTTTTTGTTTGTTAAGTTTGAACTAGTGTCTCTAGCTTAACTAAGAAATAAGAAAAGCAGAAAAATGAAGATTAAGAAAGTAAGCAATAATGTCAAGCTTTAAGAGTGATTGTATGTATGTAACTTTTAACAAGATAAAAAATACAATAAACTCGCCAGAGTATAACAATGCCATATAATTTATATCTTAGTCTATCCATATTGCATTTTGAGACAGAGAAAGTCAAACCATTATCAAAACTAAACTGATTATAGTATTTTGAAAGGAAATATTCTAGTCCAAATTTTTAGAATAAAATGCAATCCATAATAAAAAAATTTCATACAAGTGCATTACATGTCTACGTCTCCTCATTCACACAACGTGAGTTCTCCATAGGAAGATTAAACACTATTTGATTCAGCACCTAAAAAATATAGTATCTCAATAAAAGAATAAAGTATGCCAAGATATAAATTGTGGCAAAATCAAACCAGTAGAAGAATCTTGTAAGATATTTAAATTTCATTTAAATTGAACATAAAATGGGCATTACATAAAAGAAAAAGATTTCATCACTCTTGTATTTGATCTAAATTCATCTAAGCATTTAACCTTTTATTTGAAGGTTGGTTTTGCTCAAGTTTCTCCAAATTGTGATTGAGGATTGGAAAAAGATGATTGAAGAGGTGACTCCAAACCATTACCAATGCCAGGAAAGCAGGTTGAATTAAATCTTGGAAGAAGTTGGAGGTGGATGTTGAGGAGACTAAGTTGATTTCATCCAAATTTGACTTTCTTTCATTTTCACATATATAAGAATGAATATAAGTGAAAGATTTGACAACAAACAAAAAGGTACATAGTCATTTAGACACCATTTGTAAGAATTAAAATAAATAAAATATTTGCTAAATGATTATAATTAATCCCATTTAACATGAATTAAATAATTTAGTTTCTTACCTGAAGATGAGTGTATAAGTGAAGCTTAAAATATTAGGAGAAAGTACTTATGCAGTTGGATCCAGAAACTAATCATACAATGCAATGCTACTTTTTGTGAAAATATAATACTAAGAATCACTATGGAGTTAACATACACAAGAGAAGTGTACCATAGATAGAATTTATAATGTTTAATTTAGATTTAAACTCATTTAGACATACAATTAATGTTGAGATTTCATTAAAATGAGTCATCTCCTTTGCATTATAACCACATTGACAAAAGTTGCAAGAAGAAAAATCAAAAAGTCAAAAGAAGTGATACGACAAATAAAGATAATAATGGATGATAGAAAAGAAAGAAATAAACTTAAAATAGTAAACATTGTATTTAGAATAATTTCTGACCTCAAGTGTGTTTTATTTTTCAAGTGCTGCTCAAGCCCAACAATTTCATACTCATGTCTTTGACTTTCCACTAGGATGACTTCTCGTTCTTTATCAACCACATTTGTTAGCACAATATTCTGGAAACATATAACAAGTAATCAAACCAATTAAGAATGAAATATAATTAATAAAAACTTTAGAAAATATAATTTGACTGCAAGCCATTCTACTACTCCAGCTAGTAGTATTGTAAATGACAACTCATCTATTAATGTTAAAGTGTTGTAGCTACAAGGGATAAACATATAAATACAAGAAATTTCTTGCAGAAAAATCCACCATCCAAAAATACTATTTACAGATTAAGTTTGATAATTTGATTTGGTTAAACAAGTGAAACATTCGAAGTCATATTAGTGCATATTCATGTAAGTTCATTAAAATATCAAATTCTACACTCTTGTTTTGTAACAAAATTACAAGATTTCATGAGTGTGCACACATTTCCCATCTAGGCATGAATTCTCAACATTTTCATAAATATGTCAAAAAATGTAATATAATCTACTGATAATTATTATATATTGAGCATTGGTTGCTAGTTGAGCAAAAAATTAAGAGCTAAAACTTAATGTTGAAGAGAGGCACAAGATAAAAGAAAAGAAGATAGAAAACCAATAAAACAATCATTAAAGAAAAATTTTCGTCAAAAATAAATAAATAAATAAATAAATAAATAAATATATATATATATATATATATATATATATATATATATATATATATATATATATATATATATATATATATATATCTTACAAGAAATTGAAATTTTTACAAGTTCACAAATCAGTGAAAAAATTCAAGTTAGATGTAAACAATCTTAATCACAAGTTGAATTACTTCAATTTTGATAAAGAACATTTTTCTTTTGACCACTCCAAGACAAGTCCTCTTTCATATATTGTATACTTATCTTTCCTCTTTCCTACAATGTGCACACATACCCTTTCTATTTGAGTATGCCCCGATAAAATACAAAGCTATTAGAGCTTCTATAGACTTTAAAAACATTCATGCTATAACATTAAGATCATCTCCATGAAAATTGTGTAATTCAAAAGACCAGATATCTTGTGTCATCTATAGGCTTTAGTTATTGATACAAGTCATTAATCATATTTGATATGATATGTTCGTTCATCTTGTCTATGATCATTATGTTAAAAAGTCAATCCTAACATATGTACTAAAAGAGTATCAATTTAACCTTGTTTACCTTGTAAGATATTTCATTGTTCACACAATTACTAGGAGGAATAAAGATTCTTAAACTTCGAGGAGATGCACGAGCCCATTATCATCGTCCTTCTTTGCATGATAGCGACGAGTGGATTGAATAGAAGTTGCAGTTAGGCCCTCTGACAAACTAAGAGAATTATCCATAAGAAGTCATATTGTGCTAGAAATACCTAAAATTTATCCAGGAGCTCGAACTATAACGTGGTTTTTGTTTTCATGAACATTATAATCAACCTACTCTTTAAGATATCTCAATATATATTATTATATATATGCAATTATAAATCAGACCTATGCATATCGAAATCCATAATTGCTATGTAAATCTGGAGTTGGTCCCCTTCTTGATGCTCTGGAATGGGAAATATGCCTTTCATTGTGATAATTATAAAATATTATAATATAATAAAAATACAATCTAGATTTTGAAGCTACAAGAAAGAGAAACACAATTACATAAGACAAAAAGATTTTTTTAATAATTAATTATTTTGTCTCTAGAAAGACTAAGTGATCTATGTATATTGTTGTGATTGAAAGTACAGTCAACAAAAAAATTAAATAAAAAATAAGGGGAGCTTAGGATATCTAGGATTCTGACCTATGAGCTGAGGACTATATATAATAAAATTACTGATAATCTTAGCTCATTAGAAGATTGAAAGGGAATTTTGATTAAAAAAATTACAAGTTTTATAGGAAAATAAGATGTGGGGATGCTTTTTATTCCACTTATTGAGGTTGAGACAACATCTGTACATGATTAAATTCACATAATCTGGTGAAATCTAATATACTGTTTAATTGCTATATTTCCATTAAGAATTAAAATGTTCTCCCATAAATAAATAATTATAGATGGTTCTGTAATTTTTGCCAGGCAATACAGATCTCCTTTGTCTATGATTCTTAACTAGAATGTACTTGACTGCACAAGAATTCTTCCCGAGGATTTGCAATTGTAGCAAGTTACAATTCAGATCACTAAACCAAGTTAACAATTTTTTAAAGGAATTTTACTACTAAGATTTCAACTAGAATGGATGCACTTAGAAGCAACATTAATATTCTTACAAATTAGTTGTGACGCTAACATGTTGGAATTTTTTGGGTACATGGGAATCGACTGTCCATTTCATGTATGTTATGACATGGTCTTACTATTATCAAATTTAACAAGTGTCACATAGTGGCTAGTACTTATCGATAATATACTATTGTAATAAAAGTAATAAATATAAAGAATGAGAATAATTGTTTCAAATAGTTAAATTATTTAATGAAAGTTAATCTATAATTTAGAAATAAAAATTGGTTAGTACAAAAATGATTTCTAAAATATAAATAATTTTAGATAATAAATTTTATTTTAGTGAGAAGTATTATTGTAACGAATAAATATATATATTAATTATGAGAACAAGTTAAAAGAAAATCAAAATTAATAAAAAAACATTTTAATTAAATATATTAATTTTTTAATTATTATAATTTTTTATATTTATTGTAGAAGGAATGATTTTTTTATAATTCAAATATTATAATTTAGATATATATTAGTAATGTTAATTATAGTATTTATATATTTAATATATTATCATTAATTCATAAGTTAATTAATATAAAATATATTTGCTCCTATAATATTGCCACGAAAATTGTTATAGAGGTAGTGCTTCCACAAAATCTGTGTATAAGAGGCTAAATTTTTCAGCCAATAGAAAAGCTATAAATTAATTTTGTTAAATTATAAACGTAAAAAATGTGCATGTATACTATATAAATTATTAATTTTGTAAAATCTAATAAAAAAAATAAATTTAATTGGTAGAAATCAAATTTTTTAATCACTAGTTAAGAGAGGAAATCCATAAAATGATGCAATAGTACTTGCTTAGCCTATTGGCAAGTACTAATAAGAGATAAAAAATCCGAATAGCTAAATAAGTGTATTCTTGTAATCCAAATAAATACTTAGATTTGTAGTACTCCTTTCCTTCCATCTCAATTTCCTTTTACAAATGGAAATTAATCTATCGAATTTATTTCACTTAAAGATCAGGTCATCTCTCATAAATTCTAGTTCAAATTCAAGAAAATACAAGTGTTTAAAACAAAAATTTATTAGCAAGCACATTAGTACCTCCTCATAGCTCTTCCCCATTAATGTTGTCCTTTATTTTCTCTCCTTCTTTAGGCATCAAAAAAGTCTTTTCTCAATGTGATCACTCAACTATGTTTTAGGTAGATCCCTTGCACCAAGAACAATACTTTGAAGTAAAGGCTTTTGTTCACCTCTGTCAATCTCTTTTATATAACAACTTGGACAAATGTAATATTTGTGGTCATTTTCAATTTTTCTAGCATTGAAAAGGGCATATATATGATGTTGTCATAGTTTGCATTTATAACATTGCACCCACTGCAATGTGTCATGCACCAAAATATTATAAATGCAAATTTATAAATATAGATTAGCATCACCATCTGTTTGCATTATAGAAAATAATTCAAGCCTACCCCTTCAATTTCTGCACTATTTTTCCTATTGTCTATATTTTACTTGAGGTAGGTCACCCCATCCAAGCCAATTACACAATCTTGCATCTTATCATAGCATTCCATGCAGAAATAATTTCTTGTAAAACCAACACCAGCAATATAGTAAATTGCATTTTGCTTTATTTGTGCACCACAAGATGTGCAATAAATAGGAGGTGGTTGAAACTTAAGCTCCCCAGTCATGCACACCTGGTATGAATTTTCATTTACTTGATGATCAGTAAATTGGTTATATTCCTTGTTTCCTTTATCCTGCCACAGATTTACATGCAAGTTCAACACAACTGAAAAGAAAGTCCCATTAATAAATGGTCTAATTTATAATCCAAATTCAGCTAGAGATAGGAATCCAAGATTTTCCAATGAAAAAATGCAGTAATTCATCCTTAGTCACTCCATATGTCAATAAATCTTCAAGTATGAATGACCTTTCTACTTTATATACTTTATATACACCTTACGGTGTCTCTTGTTTAAATTTAATTTTAAATCATCAAATGTATTTCTCCACCAACCAATATGGTCAATACCACTACCAGTATAGGAATTATACTTCAAACATGAAAAATTGATTGTCACAGTCTTGCAACATGATCCCTAATTTTCTCTGGAGTGAAAAAATATATTAAGGAAATGCCTTTGAGTTTTGACTTCACTAATTTTGTTGTGAAAGAATTATCAACAGAAGATGTCATCCTTGGAGCTTTTAACTTAACTTGATTCTCTTTTTGCCTATGCAAGGGAGGGTGTCTACTTGAAGAAATTGAATTAAACTCAAATGTTGTCTGTGAGCACTCCCTCTCTTCTTGTGCATCCTTAGATTCACCAATATTTTTGTACATAACACGCCTCTCAGGAATTCTTTCCCATAAATTTGCAACCATATATGTAATTGCAATTGTGCCTATTTTTTTAGAAGGCTTTTAAATACCTCATAATTTTGAGTAAAAGGAATACTATCATTTTATTTCCCACCTTTAGGTTTCAGATCAAACATCAACTGAACTTTATTTATACTTGGCACAAGTTTTTGTACAGTTCCAACATGCTTCTTTACATCAGATGAAGAGGCAGTTATAAATGTATATTGGAGCTAGTGGATGACCCTTAGAACCAAGATATAGAGGAAAATTAATCCTTCTCCAATAGACTCCACACCTTTAGAACAACAAACCAATCTCAAATTATAGTGACTTCTCGATAGGATCAACACAAGACCCAAGCAATGGTCTTCAAAATTGCATGTTTGACTGCAACTATTTGTCATTTCAAACTCCTAAAGACATACACTAGCCACTGCCCTTCTTGGTTCACCTCTACACCATTTAGGTTCATAACCCCTTCCCAAAGACTCTCAAGGATCTCCCAATCACAAAACAACCAATACTACATCAAAAAGTATTCTTAACTTCACAACAAATCCACAAACAACACTGTCCTAAGATGACAGTCTCATACGCTCCTACAAACATCTTCAAGGACAAACCTTTTATTTGTCATAAAACCTTAACCAAGGATCCATTAGAACTTACTCTCTACCCTAGGATTTTCCCATATCACACCAACCCCTTAAGTCTTGTCCAAACTACCTCTATGCAATGAAATAGAAAATACATTCCAAAACTACCACCTTGTTGTCAGTTTGATAGACCCCTACACAATCGCCCATAACTTTTTCACCTGACCAAAATTCCTCAATCTCTCTAGTGAGACTCTTTATAACTTTCCTACAAACAACATATACAAATAAGAGGAAGATCTAACTGTTCATTTGTGAGATATTCCCCTCGCATTGAGACTGTATTTTCTGAGATAGTCATTCATTCTCCTTCAACAAACCTTTATCATTCTCCTTGGATTCACATGTCAACCTATACATGGATCCCTGAAAACATTAGGGGGATAAAATAAACTGAATTACCTTGCATCTCCCCAAGGATAAAGGTATCATACATCAAAATGAATGAAAAAATTACATCAAATTCCAATTTCAATACCCTAGGCGAGGGTTTTAACCAGTTAACAATAAAAGTGCAATAACTTTGTAAATACTCAATAATATGAACTCATTCAAAAACCAAAATGAAGGTACTTTAGATTAATTCCATCTAACAATGATGACCTTCCAATATGAAATCAAATTAATGCCAAAAAAAAATGACTGTTGTAGACATTAAAACTATCATAACAATGAGGAATCTCAGAAATTTCAAGTTTTTATTGAATCAACCTTCAGGACCCACAAACATCAGTTGAGGCAGTTATGGATGGATATTGATTTAGTTTAGTTTTGAGTCACTTAATTTTGAGTTTTTGGTGGAAAGCATATATTTATGGATATGGAGTAGTTTGTTCTCGAGTCTCTAATGATGGTTTTGTAATCCCTCTCATTAACCTTCCAGCTATATGAGTATTTAGGAAGTTAATTATCATGATAGAGTAGTTTTAATTTTTGGCAAACTTTAGGTAGGTGAAGGGTCTGTTATTTCATAGCAAGCCTCCTTTGGGTTGAATTGTGTTGTTAAATAAATAACTAAATTTAAAAAAGGGACATGCCTATGGGTTAAGATCTCTGAGAATGATCATTCTCAGAGATTAGACAATATTCTTTTTTGAAAAAAATTAAGCCTTTCTATGTTGACATTATGATATTAGAGGATATTTTCACTAGTAGAATTTGGAAAATAAATGACTACGTGACTAAAACTTTTAGTCACATGATGAAAACTGATCAAATTGTACTAATTATTTGTAATTCACAAGTATAAATGACTAATTTGGTCATTGGGTAAACTCACATGGTCAGACAACTAAAAATGATTAAATAAATGACTAAACAATTAGTCACTAATAATTAGTCACCCAAATAAAAATGACTAAATAATTAGTCATCCAAACAAAAATGACTAAATGCATCATTATTACTCCTTTATAATAACATTTGATAATGTCATAGACTTATATACTTCGAAGTTCCAATTCACTAGTAATGCTTGTTCATCAATAAGCTTATTGCGTGAACAATCCATCTACACCCGTCTCATGCCAGAAATTTGGCTTTTAGGTGATTTCAAAATTGATCGATAAATAATTATGCCGATGGTGCCAAAGATTGTGTAACGTAGAATACTATAGATATCATATTAAAATACACAAAAAATTAAAAATATTAACATTAATTATTAAAATTAAAATTTTAATTCAATAAATAAATAAATAATACAAATTACAAAAACCTTAAATTTCAAATCAAGAAGTATAATTATAAGATTCATGAATTAAAAACATATAAAATAATATAATTGTATAGTATAAAAATAACATAGAAAAATTAATTTAAAATTATTTTCTTTCTTATATAATTATATAATTTTTAATTATAATTCAAAAACTATAGTATACAATAACTTTTATAAACATAATTGAAAGTATACATACTATTTTTCTATATAATTCTTAGGTAAACAAATGAAATATTTTTTTAATGAATGAAGAATATTATGTACATATATTATAAATAATAGATCTATTTTTTTGAAAAATAATTGATTTTCCAAAAATATTATTTATTAACACTATAAAATTAAATAAATAAAAATTAATTTGAAATAAGTAAATTTATGTATAAAATTTAATTTAATATCAATATTATTTTATAAAATTAATAAAAAGAAATATGTTATAAATTATTCAAATCTATAAAAATAATAAATATATTTATAAAAGATAAAAGTACTTAATATATAAATTTTAAATTTATTTAAATTATTTAATTAAAGAATTAAATTTAATTATTTGTATATATAAATAATATATAATATAAATTCAATTTACATAGGGTTTACCTTCCCCAAACCATTAATGAAGAGCCTAGCAAAGAAAAGACCCCCAGAGGAAGACGTAAAGTGGGATTTGAATCACACATACCATTATTTGCTAGTTTGAGATCAGTGGGAAAAGTAGATTTCATAGGCATCTCATTTCTAGTCACGAGAATTCTCATTCTCCATGAGTAATATTTTAAGCCGATAGGGATTGCAATGTAATTACAACAACAACAAAAGCTCCTCTGGTCTTCTTATTTGCATCTATTAGGAGTTCGTTAAGATGGACCAGACTATCCTTTTGATCTTATACTGGTATGTATGATTTTCAATGCCTCTTTATTAGGGTGTTTGGATGTTTTTTTAATGTTTATCTTAGGGTTTCAAAAAAAAAGTGAACATTTTTTTTTGTAAAGTTTGATAGTGGAGATTAGGGTTTTTTTAGAAATTAGTAAACTTCTTGCAATTTTTTGGGCCTTACAAATTGGGGCTTATCTAAGTTTGTGGAGGCTGATTGATTTCTTTCTTTTCTGTGGTATGCCAAGTCTTTACGAGTTTTCTTCTGAATTTGGGGGCACTTGTGGTTTTCGAATCACTTTATAAAGGTTGATGAAACATACCAGCAGTATGTCGTAGATCAGAGCAGGCCTTTCTCTCAATTCGACACAGGACATATGTTAAGAATATTCTATTTTGTTTTAAATGTTGATTGAATTCTCTTATGTATTTTTGTTCCTCCCTTACCACTTCTAGTCCATTAACTACCAATTTTGAAGAAATACAACATGAGTTCTCCTTGTCTACAAGAGACCATTTTCTGATTGAGGAAAATTTTGATTTCTTTTGGTCATGAACTATCAATTTTCTATGTTTGGTCCTTAATATTGATTAATTTGACCTATGCCTATTTGGATCTAGGAGGTAGTTCAACCAAATATGCCATGATAAGAATGCACAAGACTTCTTCCTCTACTGGATTTACATAAATAAATCAATGCTTTTAACTTGACTCTATGATTGACATGCTTTGCTTTCTCTGTGCAATGTGCATTGTGCATTGTTGATGTGATAGACTTGTAAAAATATTTGATTCCCAAGTTGTAAGAAAGGATTACCTAAGTTTTGTTTAACATTAGGTTTTCTAAATAACTGTTAATCATGAACAACTTTGTGAATAAATTTGCTTAAAACTCTTGGCAACTGCCACAATATAGGAAGATAATGATGAACTGCTTCAAACATATTTTGAAGTAGGAATCATAGAAATTCTCATTTCCTTTGATCTAGTCAAAGCTTCTAGACTGATGGCTATAAGTTTCTACTAGACCCTCTGGGATCTTACCAAAGAATAGGCAATTTTAGTAGTTCTGAAGTCTTTAAGAAATCAACATATGTTGATACAGATGAATGCTTCAAATTTGGTGTTCATCTCCAAAATAGCTAAGTCCTCAAAGTTGAAATACTATAGGCCTATTTCACTATGCAATATGATCAATAATATCAACTCCAAACATCACCTCCAAACCTAGGTTACTGAATTGCCAGTGAAACATGTCAATTCTAGCTTAAGATTCATCCTAGAATTGTGATTCCAAATAGAATTGCTTGTAGACTGGGGTAGGGTTCCTTTTTTTTCTCTTTTTACATTATAATGTTTTCTAATCGGTAAGGAATGAAGTAGGGCGGTTCTAGGTCAGACGTGGAATTTGAAGGTAAATCCATCATGATGCTAGAAGCAGGTGAATATTACAGTGCAGGTTTTTGACTTACTAACTTGTTTCATGAGTTTGAAAAGCCACATAAATAAGGAAAGAGCCATGAATGCTAAAGGAATATCAACTAACATGGAACAAATGCTACCCTCTACTGCTCCAATGTCTCAGAACAAAACCCTTCCTTTTTTTCTTGACTCACAAAGCAATACATTTTAGCTCTCTTGTTGCTCAAACTAGCGTCACCAAAGAGTCACAAGGTAGGTCTTTATCCTTTGATGCTACTTGATTTGACTGTATTCAACCCAATGTCCAAAACCCAAACAAAAAATCTAGATTAATATATACATTGTTGAAAAATGCTATTTTAACTTCAACTACATATTAGATAATAATAAATATAGAATATTTAATATTATACACTAACATTTAAACAATATATGAGGGTTTCATTCCTGGTGTAGGCCGCAACTTCGCATACATGAATGAGGGTTCCTAAGCTCTGTTGTATAGAAGATGTGATAAACTTCATACTTTTCCTATGCACTAATTCATTCTTTGCAAACTAAAATGAGGGTATAACTTGTTATCTTGTATACATCTACTCTGTCACTATTCAAAAACCTTCTCTACCATTTTTTCCATGCTCATGGCTTTAATTTATATATAAAATTATAGATGGATGCTTTTAATTTTATCATTTATATGCTTGGTACCTACAGCTTTAAAGTTTTGAACATGCTAACCATAGCTCCCATTAGTATTCTACATGCTAGACTGATGGTGTTGTGTGTTGGTAAACATATTGTTCTTTTCAATTTAACTCTCAAATGCCCAAATCTATGAGAAAAAATTTGATACCAACAATTGGATAATCTATCACTAGGTTGATAGATTTCCTCTGAATTGAAAGGTACAACTCTCTTATGAATAATATTCAATGAATTTGTTTTATTCCTAGACTAATTGGGTACATTCTTAACCTGAGAACGGAAGAAGAAAACCAAGCCAGCCCTAGACAGAACTAGCTCAAGCAAAATTTAGTTCTAAACCTAGCCAACTCCAAGAATTCACATTTCCTATGACTCCCTGGCATTGGTAATGCAATATGAATGCTAATAATGTAGATGAAATGCATAAATGAAAAGAAGATTAAACATCCTAATATTTGCAACAAGAATAGATGAAAATACTTCGATCTACAACCCATTCGCCATTTGACTCAAGATGCAAGAAAGTGCTCAAAACTAAATACAACAATGCTCCGATTGATTATAACTAGAAAAGTAATAACTAAATGCTCTGATTCAGAATAAAACTTCTCTTTGTATTGAACACAACAAATAAGAATACTCTGATTTTATTTGCTCGCAATCTCTTTGCCAAATTAATTAAAAAAATTAGGATATAAAACCCTTAAATGCATGAAATGAAATGAAGAAAATAAAAATGTTGTCTCCCCTCTACTCCAGCAATACCTACTCTTGTAGAAAAGAAGAACCCCTTTACAAGAAAAGAGTTTACAATAAATAACATTCTCTAGCAACCGTTCAGCTTTCCCCGATGACTTTTCAGTTTTCACAACTTGTGATAATTTTTAATGAATGGGCATAATTATTTGACGAGTGTCATTATCCCCATGACTATGTGTCAAATTATCTAAATCTTCATATACTCCAATGATACTAATGAATTTTTGCATCTTTTAACTGTCTTTCTTTAGACACATAATTAAATATGACATTCTTACTATTCTGGATAGACTCTTACTCAGAGATGAATAAATTTTGAACTGGATACAAACTCTTCAATCGCTCTAGTGAGGATGGCCACAATTAGTGTAACACCAACATACATGAATCTTAGAAAGATCCAATGGTTAGTTTGGGAGATAGAGCCCTCGCACTGAGACTAAGTTTTTCAACAATATATACTGCGAAGAGCGTAGTGGAAAATTGATTTTCCACTACGCATTTTTACCACCTCACTTCTCCATTGCGGAAAATTGGAAAAGAGCTTCTCTCGGCGGAAAATGACCATCTCACTTCTCCATTGCGGAAAATTGGGAAAGAGCTTCTCCCGGTGGAAAATGACCATCTCACTTCTCCATTGTGGAAAATTCGATATGGAGTGCAAAAAGCGTAGTGGAAAATAAGTTTTTCGCTACGCTCTTCTTCTTTTTGGTGGAAATCCCAAATTTGAGTGCACTTTAGGAAATTCTAATTTTGAAACAATGAATATGAATTGGGACATATGAACTCTCACACCTGCATTAGAACTTTGATCTTCATCCTTCACAGAAACATTGTTAGGAGAAACATCTGAAACACATTAGGGGGAATCTAAGGAAAGACTTTAACTTTGAAAGTTTAAATTTGGGGGACTGGAAGTACGCTAATAGCTAGCTCTGAATGGGGATTATTGCTGCAAAGTGCATAAAGAAACCAACATCTTTGTCTTTAAAGATAGTGCCTTATCCATTGGGCTACAGAGTCTAAGCATTAGGAGGACAACAAAGAACTACTTGTTGGGAGGGCAGAGGGGAGCAAGGCCCAAAACCAAAACTGAAAACAACCGGAAACACAAAACTGGGAAAAGCTAGACTAAGCACACCAAAACTGCGGAAGCAAACTTATTTACAAACAGGTGAGGGAACCTCACCGAAAGAAAAGAGAGCCGGATGAGACTCACACATGACCTTTAACCAGCAAGGAAAATTATAAACCTTTTTGGAAAAGATAATTGTGCTCCAACAAGCTGTACCAAAACCATTTCCTTTTGACAACTTCATCATAACTGAAAGTGAATCCGGAAGCATGCTGAAAATGTGTCACCCACAAATCTCCTCCAAACAACCATGCCTCATCATAAATCTCTAATTTTTCTACACTCTCTTGCACATCACTTCTCATACATTTGACCATTCTTTGTGAAGAAGAAAATATTCAAAAGATTCTGAAAATGATACTGAGACATATTCACATTCACCAGTTTTGATAATATCACTTTTAATAGAGATTTCAACATCCAAAACAAGATTGAAAAAATTAAAATACTCAACTGATTCTGAAAATGATATTTCATCATACGCACATTTATCATAGTCATCTTTAATAGCACTTTCAGATTTCAAATTAAGACTGAAATAGAATGATTCTTCATCGCACATAGGGTCAATCTAGACTGAAGTAACTTCATCATTCTTTATGGTTATCAATTCTAAAAATTTTTCATCCAAATTTAAAACCTCAATACTTGAATCAGTTGTAGAAGAAGACTTACATTTAGCTGACACCAAAAATTGATTAACTTCCATTTCATGACAAAGAAAAATATAGTCCAGCTCTTTATCTTCTTCATGGTGCTACAACACTTCATTAGTTACTAAGATTCCCTGTACAAAATCTATTCTTGCAACCGCTTCTTCAACCTCATCTTCAGAATTAACAGAATGATTACCAAAACATGATTCAGCCCTTTCATTAATACATAGTTCATCAAGAAGACCCAATGTTGCATTATCTTCAAAACAAAAAGATTCTAATATAGGATCTTCATCAACTTGTGCAGATGGAAAGTCATCTTTGCAAGTAACTTCTTCAAACTTAAAATCTTCATGTTCCATGTGCGTGTAGACCAAAGGATGATTTTCAAAAGAAACTTCATGTAAAGAATCATCACTATTTTCATCAAATACGAAACTTTCAATATCAGGAGAAAAAGAAAGCATAGGAAAATCTCCTTTTTCTACATTGCTTACCATTTCCTTGCCACTGTCAAGAATCTCCTTGTTTAATGGAATTTGTCCTTCTTGAAACTGAGATACTTCCTGCTCTCCAAGAACCAAGCAATTTTCCCATATAGGTTCTTCACTTATTGATTTTTCTTCAAGCACCTTTGCTGAAACATATTTCTTTTTCCTCTGGTCTTGGACATTTAAATATCTTTGGATCACACACTTTATCAATAGGGAAGATTGATGGTCTTCGGAGGGATTTAATCCCATCTTTTCAGCTTTAGTAATACTTTGTTTAAAGGCAGTCCAAAGGAATTGTAGATTTAGATCACTTTCAACATTTATCTCTTCGGCTGTAGGTATCTTTTTGGTTTGTCTTCTTAGCTGAACCTCTTGTTTGCTCAAGACTAAAAAATTATAAGAAATATGTGCATGTGGATCTTCAAAAACCTCATCATCATCCACTTTTAATTATTTACTTAGCTGCAACACCTTTTCCTCGCAATGCTGCAATAACTTCATCTTTACCTCTAGCTCTTTCAATTTGTGATACCTGGCACAAACACTTCTCCATAAAAGAACTGGTGCATGATCTTCTTCGATACTCAAGTTCATTTCTCTCCCATGAGTAATGCTTTCTCTAAAAGCATCAAACAAATCACGCAATACTGGGTCATGCGTTTGATGAGGTTCAATAAAAGAAGGATCTGGTCTTCTTCTTTTCAAAACTTTGATAGGCATGGTCCTTTCAAAATAGAGTCACCAATCTCCTGCAATAGAGGTAATAATAAATCTGAGGAAACAATCTTCAACACTAATCTTCTTTTCTGCTTCCCCCACAGAGTCACCAAAAATCTGTTGGTAAACAGATTGTTCTTTTCAATTTAACTCTCAAATGCCCAAATTTGTGAGAAACAATTTGATACCAACACTTGGATAATCTATCACTAGGTTGATAGATTTCCTCTGAATTGAAAGATACAACTCCCTTATGAATGATATTCAATGAATTTGTTTTATTCCTAATCTAACTGGGTACGTTCTTAACCTGAGAAAGGAAGAGGAAAACCAAGCCAGCCCTAGACAGAATTAGCTCAGGTAGTAAATTTAGTTCTAAACGTAGCCAACTCAAAGAATTCACATTTCCTATAACTCCCCAACATTGGTAATGTAATATGAATGCTAATAATGCAAATGAAATGTAGAAATGAAAAGAAGATTAAACATCCTAATATTTGCAACAGGAATAGATGAAAATACTTCGATCTACAACCCATTTGCCATCTGACTCAAGATGCAAGAAAGTGCTCAAAACTAAATACAACAATGCTCTGATTGATTATAACTAGAAAAGTAATAAATAAATGCTCTGATTCAGAATAAAACCTCTCTTTGTATTGAACACAACAAATAAGAATACTCTAATTTTATTTTCTCACAATCTCTTTGCCAAATTAATTACAAAAACTAGGATATAAAACCCCTAAATGCATGAAATGAAATGTAGAAAATAAAAATGTTGTCTCCCCTCTACTCCAACAATACCTACTCTTGCAGAAAAGAAGAACCCCTTTACAAGAAAATAGTTTACAATAAATAACATTCTCTAGCAACCGTTTAGCTTCCCCCGGTGACTTTTTAGTTTTCACAAGTTGTGATAATTTTTAATGAATGGGCATAATTATTTGACGAGTGTCATTGTCCCCATGACTATGTGTCAAATTATTTGAATCTTCATATACTCTAATGATACTAATGAATTTTTTCATCTTTTAACTGTCTTTCATTAGACACATAATTAAATCTGACATTCTTACTATTCTAGATAGACTCTTACTTAGAGATGAATAAATTTTGAATCGTATCCAAACTTTTCGATTGCTCCGATGAAGATAGCCGAAATTATTTTAGCACCAACATACATGAATCTTAGAAAGATCCAACAGTTAGTTTGGAAGATAGAGCTCCCACACTGAGACTAAGGTTTTTAGCAATCTGTACTGAGCGGAAAATGGATTTTCCGCTACACATTTTTACCACCTCACTTCTCCACATCAGAAAATTGGAAAAGAGCTTCTCCCGACAGAAAATGACCATCTCACTTCTCCATTGCAGAAAATTGGGAAAGAGCTTCTCTAGGTGGAAAATGACCATCTCTCTTCTCCATTGCAAAAAATTCGATATGGAGTGCGAAAAGCGTAGCAGAAAATGAGTTTTCCGCTACGCTCTTCTTCTTTTTGGTGGAGATCCCAAATTTGAGTGCACTTTAGGAAATTCTGATTTTGAAACAATGAATATGAATTGGGACATATGAACTCTCACACCTGCATTAGATCTTTGATCTTCATTCTTCATAGAAACATTGTTAGGAGAAACATCCGAAACACATTAGGGGGAATATAATGAAAGACTTCAACTTTGAAAGTTTAAAATTGGGGGACTGGAAGTATGCCAAAATTGTACTCCCTACTTTTGCATTGAATTATGTATATGAGAATGTCATTTTAAGATTCTATTTAATGGAACATCCTTCCATTCTTTCACTATTTTGTTGTTTGATCCACCCCTGAAGCTTCATCTTATTAATATGATCAAAGTATTTACATCAATGCATAATGTAAATGATAACCTTTAAACTAACATCATTCTTTAGCTGATTGAAAATTTTTACTGGTATTGCCTAAGCTATACTTTTCCTTTCAAATGCCATCATTTTCCTACATCTACTATGACAATATATTCAATATTCTTGAATGAGCCATTAATGCTATCATAATGTTTTCAATGTTCATTGTTGTTGATGTTATTTTCCTTTAATTTGGTACCTATCTAATTGTGATCATTAGTTTCATCTAGTGGTGGTCAAGACTCCTCCATGGAAACTCAATACCAATGATATCATTGTGTTTTGATTGTTCTATTATTTCTCTCATTAACAAATAATGGTGTATCATGAAATAATTTTGGTTCAACCTTCATGAATTTGATGTCCTTACATTAGTAGTCACTTGATTGTCTTATCCATAATGACTGTTGATGTTCCCTTACTTATCTAATTTATAGATTTTCTCCTTTCCTCATGGAATGAGACCCTTGTTTTCATGCATAAGAATCTTGTTCATTATTCACTATTAAGTGAATTTTGACCTACACCTCTATACCTATACATGGTCATATAATTATCTTAAATGTGTTATCTTAATTATCTTCATAGTCTAGAATAGTGTGACTGTTCCTTTTAACCGATTCTCTAAGATGCTACTTTTTTCATTGTTGTTCTTTTGACTTGAGATGTTATGCTATATCTTTAGCTCTTGGCATTATAGATTGCTATGAAAACTTTGTTAACATCTACAATCTTAAGGTTGGATAGAGATGTAGATATCTAGATATCTTCTACAGTATGGTGGGTGTCTAGGAATGATAATCTAATTCATATAGATCATTCTTGAAGATCAGTCGGTTGTTTCCATTATTATGATAGTAAATTGGTTACAAATAGAACTGAGCTAGACTGCAGGGATTACCGAGAATCATAGAATTATACACCGAGTGAAGTAAGTTGGAGGATATAATGGAGTGAATTGATAATTGATTAGAAGAGTTATATTGAACTTAACATAGATTTGAATACTTGCAAATTGAGTTGTATTTGAATCAGATCACTAATGTATCAGTTTAACCATTGTTACGGATAAATCTCTTAACCGAGTGGACTTAACAGTCTTTTTGTATTTCAATATGATTGTTACCCTAAATTTCAACATGCAGAATAATAAACACTAATAGGAAAAGGGTGCATAGAGGTACTTCCATTTAACACTTTTTTTCAGGTGATGTGGATTAACATTTTGTTATTGCATTCATATCAAATTTATATTGTACTCTAAGTATTGATCACATTTCAAAATTTCAAAAGATTCATAATTGATCATTACATTGTGCATTCATACTGAATGTAATTTACAAATGTTCTTTCATACATCATATTTCATATCAATAAACATAGTACAAAGAGAAGAATAGAAAGAAGTGATAGAGGTATGAGTAGGTCCTTTGCATTTCCTTGAAGAGTCGTCTACATATCATGAGCTGGTTGTCATGTCTTGTCCATGTCCTTTGGTCCTTTGTTTGAGTCTGCACGTGTCGGGTTCTAGGTCTTTAGGGGTTCATCTTACATCATGGTTAAAAGTATGTTAGATCCAATTGGATCTAAGTAATGCAGAAGAATGAAACATCATACAATAATCAGATTCTTTCAAAGCTACACCTATATCTATCTAGTATCCAATGCAATAACAAAGTGTGCATACACATAAAATGAAAAAATAGTATTAAAGGGATGTAATTCTATGAAACCTTTTACTATTAGTGGCCATTATTATGTATGTTTTCATTATAAACCAGATGTCTGAATCAAAGGGACTTAGTGTTAAAAGATGAGAAACCTTTTTCATAATAGCAGGATAGAATTAAGTTGGTGAGCACACCAGTGGTCCGATTGATGCACAAAATTGAGCACTGGGTCATGTTCACTAACATAATGTGTTTGTTTTGATGTTTTTTAAGCTAGTTGGAGTGGTGGAAAGAAGGGCTTAGTGAGAAATTGAGTTCCTCTACTCCTTTTGTCACATTTTCGTAACCATTTACAGGTTTTGAAGGATAATAAATTAGGTTTTTATGATTACATCTATTTTAAAGTATTGAATTGATTCCTTTTCTTCTTTCCGCATTAAGTGTTTATCAGTTCTACAATAAGGAGAAGTGAGTTATTTTTTGATTCCTCCTCCTGGTTGCAAAATATCCAGACCTTTTTGTAGAGAATGTATGTTTGTTATCAGATTCTTACCGATTGTGGTGTGTACCCTAATGGTGGATTCTAGATAACCTATACATCGATCAGTGAATGATAGAGCCAATCTCATGAGTAGTGATTGTGGAGGCTGGTTTAGAGATCTTGGTAAGTCTGTGCCAAGTTTTTGGTATATCACCCCTTTTTCCCATTCAGTATTTAATTCTTTCTCCATTTTTTCAATCAGTTTTTAGTCAGGAGGTGATATCCCAAATCAAATAGGAATCGGGCTAGAATCTGGAGATTCCTTCTTAATCAGAGTCCACCTATAGCTTGAGAAGGTTTCCATTATTAGGATGGAAATGTCAGAGATCCCGAATGCTTGAGCTAGGGTGACATTTCTAAACCTAAATAGTTTTTGGCATGCCTGGTGGGACCTATTCTTCAACGAACTGGTCGAATTGGATTGTATTACTTGCTGGTTCTGGTGTGCTATCAACAAGATTTAGACCTGGAAAGGGTCATATTCTGCATATCTGATGTTCCATGGAGGAAAGTGAGCTAGTTGCAAAGATCAGGAGCTATTTTCCATCATTTCAAGAAAATTTTGTTCAAGAGAGTCATTTTCAATCCTTTCAAGGTCAGTAATCACAATATGATTTCCATCATTCTGCAAATGATAATGATTCACAAAATAGAGATACTGCAAGTATGTTGCAGGATTTTCTTATGCATATTGATCATATGAAGAGGCAGTAAGAGGATCTTGCCTATCAAGCCCATATTCAACAATAAGAAGCATTGGCTTAGCAGGATCAAGCTTATAGGAAGTATCTGGCTGAGAAATTCAGGAGAATGAGGCTAAGCTTGCAGGAGAGTTGGAAGCATAGAAGAAGGTTCATGAAGCCAAGCTTGTAAGTGAGTTGGAAGCTCAGAAGAATGATTTTGAAATAGAGCTTCAACAAAAACAAGAGTTGATAGTAGCCATGTTTAATAGAGGCCTTGAATTTTAGTTAGAAAAAGAAAAGGAAATAAGAACTCATTAAGAATTTCATAAGAAATTTCAAGAAGAGGTGCAAAGAGATTTAAGAGCTCGTGAGGAGTTTCATGAGAAAGAGTTTTAGGCTCAAGAAAAGAAGGTAAGGATCTTGGCTTCTACAAATAAAATGTATAAGAAGGGCTATCAACTTCAAATTGAAAAGTGTATCTAGCTGGAACAAGAAAAAGAGAGCATTGAACGGAAGGTTGCAGCTAAGCGTAAGAAGGATGATCTTTTAGATGGATCTTGTGTGGTTGAAGAAGATGATCTTTTTTAGGACAAGTTGGAGCAATTTTGCTTGCATATTGATGACAAGCCCGCACTTCTGGAAGGTACCCACAAGCTGCATAGGGTTGTTATTTCCAACCAACACAATGAGGAGATCAATCAAACTGAAGTGATTTCTCAAGAGCCATAGTCTATCAAGGGGAGATCCAAGTTCACTCTCACTCATGGATGTCCTATCAAGCATTTTTCCAGGATGGAGGTGAGAAAAGAAGAACAAGTTGTGCCGGTGCCTCTGCATGATGTTCTACCAAAAGATGAAGCTGAGAAGGAATTGAATCAACTTGTTGTTTTGTATGACCAAGTAAGTAAAATCCATTTGGATCTTCAGAAAATGTTGTCGGTTTCTGATTTTCTTCAGAATAATGGTGTTTACAATCAGCTGATTCAAGTAAGTGAGATCTTTGTTAAGCTGAAAGTTTCACAACAAGTGGTCATGTATATCTCATATGCTCATTTCATGATGATTTTTAATAAGCATGTGGATTATTGTGAACTGAGAAGGATGTGAAGTTATTTTTCACAATTAGTGAATGGTTTTGTTTAACTAGGCCTCAAGCTGGTTAAAGTATGTTAGTTTAGGTTTTCATTTCAATAAGTGTAGTCTAGCACTAGGTTTTTAGGTTGCATTCATACATGTTCCAATAATCTGACTCCATTGCCCAATGATAAGGTCTAGAGTTCATGTCTAGCAGGTAGACATCCAACAGAAGTCACCAAAATTGTTACCCTAAATTTCAACATGCAGAATAATAAACACTAATAGGAAAAGGGTGCATAGAGGTACTTCCATTTAACACTATTTTTCAGGTGATGTGGATTAACATTTTGTTATTGCAATCATATCAAATTTATATTGTACTCTAAGTATTGACCACATTTCAAAATTTCAAAAGATTCATAATTGATCATTACATTGTACATTCTTACTGAATGTAATTTAAAAATGTTCTTTCATACTTCATATTTCATATCAATAAATAGAGTACATAGGGAAAAATAGAAATAAGTGATAGAGGTATGAGTAGGTCCTTTACATTTCCTTGAAGAGTTGTCTACATATCAGGAGTTGGTTGTCATGTCTAGTCTAGGTCCTCTGGTCCTTTGTATGAGTCTACATGTGCCGGGTTCTAGGTCTTTAGGGGTTCATCGTACATCATGGTTAAAAGTATGTTAGATCCAATTGGATCTAAGAAATGCAGAAGAATGAAATATCATACAACAATCAGATTCTTTCAAAGCTGCACCTATATCTATCTGGTATCCAATGCAATAACAAAGTGTGCATACACATAAAATGAAAAAATAGTATTAAAGGGACATAATTCTATGAAACCTTTTACTATTAGTGGCCATTATTATGTATGTTTTCATTATAAACTAGATGTCTGAATCAAAGGGACTTAGTGTTAAAAGTTGAGAAACCTTTTTCAGAATAGCAGGATAGCATTAAGCTAGTGAGCACACTAGTGGTCTGATTGATGCACAAAATTGACTACTGGGTCATGTTCACTAACATAATGTGTTTGTTTTGATGTTTTTTAAGCTAGTCGGAGTGGTGGAAAGAAGGGCTTAGTGAGAAATTGAGTTGCTCTGCTCCTTTTGTCACATTTTCGTAACCATTTATAGGTTTTGAAGGATAATAAAGTAGGTTTTTATGATTACATATATTTTCAAGTATTGAATTGATTCTTTTTCTTCTTTCTACATTAAGTGTTTATCAGTTCTGCAATAAGGAGAAGTGAGTTATTTTCCAATTCCTCCTCTTGGTTACAAAATATCCAGACCTTTTTGTAGAGAATGCATGTTTGTTATTATATTCTTACTGATTGTGGTGGGTGCCCTAATGGTGGATTCTAGATAGCCTATACGTTGATCAGTGAATGATAGAGCCAATCTCACGAGTAGTTGTGATTGTGGAGGCTGGTTTAGAGATCTTGATAAGTCTGTGCCAATTTTTTGGTGTATCACCCCTTTTTCCCATTTAGTATTTAATTATTTCTTCCTTTTTTCAATTAGTTTTCAGCTAGGAGGTGATATCTCAAATCAAATAGGAACTGGTCTAGAATCGAGAGATTCCTTCTCAATTAGAGTCCACCTATAGCTCAAAAAGGTTTCCATTGTTAGGATGGAAATGTCAGAGAGCCCTAATGCTTGAGCTAGGGTGACATTTCTAAACCTAAACAATGACATTCAAGGAATGTTAATTGTTTTCTTGTTGACCCCATAGTGAATGATGGTCAAGGGAGAACTGTTAGTGATAAATCCTCTAAAAAGGTCACACCTTACAGTGTGTTTTGTAACCTTTAATAGGGTTGGCTCCTAACTAAGCTCACTTCAGAAGAGTGAAACATTCTGGGTTACCGGTCCCAGGTGGTTTTTCCCTTAGCAAAGTTTCCACGTTAAATCTATGTTATGTATTATTTGTTGTGATTGGATTACTATCATACTTTAAATATTTCATATTTGATTACTTGGTAAACATAGTTTTGGAAATTACTGGTAATCGGTAAATGAACAGAAATATTGTTGTTAATATCGTACTGAGTTGATTGTTTTATTGAATTTTTTTTTAAAAGTACATCTAAGAGTTTGGGACTATATGATAACTAATTTAACTGATTCACCCCCCCTCTCAGTTATCTAAAAATTAATATCAGAGCTTGTGTGCTAGAAAAGGAAGTTTAAAGGACTTGAGCTAAATATTACAAGATGTATAAGAGAGAGGTGCCAAAGCTAAACAAAGATAATTTCTTGACATGGTAAAGCAGAATGAGGTTGCACATATCTGGAATTGGAGAATCTTCTCTACAACTCCTAGATAATGGTTACATACAACCGACTATTGGACCTTTGACAATTGATTAGTTGAGAGACATACATGAATATAACATGACAATGATAGAGAATGTTGCTGCCCTATTTGATGCAAAATTTGAAGATGTCAAAACATACATACTACAACAAGCGAAATGTGGGAAAAACTTGCATTAGTTCATGGAGGAGATGTAAATGTACCGAGGGCCAGAGCAGAAATCCTTAGAGGTAGATTTGATGATATGAAGATGAAAGAAGGTGAAAACATTACACAATATAGTAACCAAATCGAGGAGGTTGTCAATGCTATTGAAGGAGAAGGAGGTGTTATTGGTGAAGACACTGTTGTGAGTAAAATTCTTAGAACCTTGCTGCTTGTCTATGCTATTAGAATATCTTCTATTCATGAAATGAGATCTACACTAGGTAATGTTCTCACACTTGATAGCCTAATCGGTAAATTGACTACTTTTGAGCTAAATAACTATAATAATAGTATTGTACCGAATGTTGAGTCTATATTTATGTCATCCTTGAAGATCGGTAAGTATAGCAGTAAACATAACATAAGAAATGAAAGTGACAGTGACAATGAAGATGGAATTGATGGACTTGAAGCACTTATGGCTAGGAGACTTCAGAAAGGTAAAGGAAGGTATAAAGGAAAGTTACCTTTAGCATATTTTAACTATAAAGAAATTGGTCATATTGCAGCTAGATGTCATAACAGGAAAGATGATGATAAAGATAATGACCGATCTAGTGAAAGAAAGTCTGACATAAGAGATAACTGAGAACACAGAGGAAACTGACAGTATGACAGAAGAAGGAATCAAGACTACAAAGATAAAGGCAAGAAGGCTTGTTACCTAATTGGATATGATGTTTTTGATACTGACACGAACACTAATGAAGACATTGAGGTGGTATTCATAGCTTTGAAATAAGATTCAGAAGAAGAACAAAGGTGTGTTGAAACAACACTTATATATAAAGTTAGCAAGAATGATACATGGATTATTAATAGTGGTTGTACACATCATATGATTGGTGATGAAGACAAATTTGAATATCTTGAACATTATAATGGAGGATTTGTTAAAATGGGAAATGATACACCTTGTCTAGTGAAAGGAAAGGGATCTATCCTATTGAACAATAAGATTAGATGTGAGAATGCATATTGGGTGAAAGGATTTAACTACAATATGTTGAGTGTAGTACAATTGAATAATTTAGGTCACTGAGTTTCATTTGAAATTAGAAAGGTGAAGATCTATGATGAAACTAGAAATTTGGTTTGTATTGGTGAAAATCCCAAAGGTAATCTATTTTATCTTGATAATGTTGAAACTTCTTGTTTGTTGGCTAGAAATGAAGATGCGTGGTTGTGGCATAAGAGATCATGTCATGTGAATTTTGATAACATGGTTAAGATCAGTAAGAAAAGAAGAGTTAGAGGTTTATTGAGTCTAACTAAATCTGACCATGTCATGTGTAATCAATGTCAGAAAGTGATGCAAGAGAATCTTGGGTCCTTGGAAATCCTGTGTCACCACAAAAATATTTGTGTTTTCTTGTGTTGCTCGATTCCTTCTTTGACTAAGTTGGTTTGGTGTTTCTCAGTTTCCTTTGTTAACCAGGGTTGGTCGGTTATCTCTCTGATGCTCGGTGAATTTCCTTGGCACTCGGTGATGCTTTTCTAGAACTCATTTATCCTTGCTTACTGAGTTGTTTTTTTAGTTTCTTGTTGAGGCCAACTCTTGCAATTAATTATGGTCACAGATTTAATGCTGGAATCTATCATTGGGAAGCATGTGGACCTAGATCTAGTTGTTCCTTCTGTTGATGGTGTATCTGAAGGTTGACTTGTTCGGTAACCTCTTGTATATAATGTAATCTTTGGTTGTAGTTTTGAGAGGAATTTAGGACATCAGAGATAGAATTGAGGAGATAGAAAATTGTTTTAAATCCTCGCATGTTGGAGGACTTCTGTACTTGAATTGTAATATCTGGCCTAAACTAGGAAGGCCTTACAACTCGACATGTATGAATCAATTGAAATAAATATATGAAAGTTATCTACATTCTCTCTCTCACTTGTGTGTTGTTTCTTTCGCATGTGATCTTTGCAAGGGGGGTCTAGTTAGGGTGTGCCTTTGGACCCTCTCCTACCTTCTCTCTTGTATCAGGTGGTATTAGAGTGAGGTTAGATCTGGATCTAGGTTTGTGAATCTAGGTTTGTGGGTTCCTTCTTGTCAAACCCTAGTTGATTTTTTTTGGGGTAGTAGATTGCGATTTGGCCTGCAATTGCAAAGGGTTTTCAAGATGGTTCATGGGAGGTGAGATGTGGATATAGGATTGGAATACATGTTGAGACAACTTGTTGCTAGATTAGAAGTTGTTGAAACATCCTAGAGAAGAGGAAGACATCTTGAAGATGTTAGTGATGATGAAATTAAGGAAGAACAAGGTAGTGTAGAACCTGCACCAGTGATGGATCAAGGTGAGGAAAGATTGTTGAAGGCTTTGACAAATATGAATTCTACACCACACTTTAATCCTCCCAAGTATAGTGGAAAATTGAATTCTAGTGAATTGGTGGACTGGATCACCAAGATGGAAAAGTACTTTGAATATGAAAATGTACCTGAGGAAAAAAAGGTGAAAATTGCAATGTTGAAAAGTCATGCATCCTTGTGGTGGGAACATTAGTAGTAGGACAGAAAGAGGAAAGGCAAAGCAAAAATTAAGGTATGGAATAAAATGGTGAATAAATTCAAAGGAAAGTTCTTACCTTGTGATTATTAGATTAACCTAGTTAGGTGAATGAAAATTTTGAGGTAGAAAGATAGCTCGGTAAAATAATATGCTAAGGAATTCTATAGATTAGATATCAGATCTAGACATGATGAAGATGATGTGGAAAGAATTGCTAGGTACCTAAATGGATTGAGAGTTTCCATCCAAGAAGAAATCAGTTTGGTCAAATTGGAGAACATTGAAGAAGCTTATCAATTTGCATTGAAAGTTGAGGAGAAATTGAACAAGAGACATGAGCAAAGACAAAGAGGTAGAGGTGGTAGATTCCCTAGAGGAAGAGGTAGATCTTATGGTGAAAATAGTAGATCTGAACCTGAAAAGCTAAATCTAGATAAAGGAAAGACCGAGTGGAAAGGTGAAAGGTCATCTAGAGGCAAAGGCAGTAACTACCGAGGTGGTTATAACAGAGGTGGTTTTCGAGGAACTTGTTACAATTTTGGAGAAGGACATAGATCATTTTAGTGTACACATGCAAGTAAGAAGGTCGGTAGCAGTAGAAATGCTTTGGTGCAAGAAGAGTCACCGAATGAACCTGAGAAGGAAAAGAACTTGATGGTAAGGAGAGCACTTTGTAGTGAAAGTAATAAGGAAGATCCGGTAAGGAAAATTTTGTTCAAGACTAGATGTAGAGTTTTTGATGAAGTTTTCAAGGTAATCTAATGTAGGAGAATTTTGGGTTCTTGAAGATCTTTCTTAGTCTTGGAGGAATTCCCTGTCAGAGGGGTACAATACTTTGTTTTGGGCAGCTTTATGAGTTTATGTGTTGTGATGATATGTGGAGATCTCTAGAATGTGTGATGAAAGGGGTTTTTTCATATATGTTTATGGAGGCTATGTCTAAGAACACATCTCTTGAGGTGGCATGGTTTGGGAGATCTTGGATGATCTTCTCTGACTGGTTCTGTGTGTTTCCTGCCTAGACCATTTGGAAGATTGGTTATGCGATCGATGACCATTGTGAGTTAGCTTGTGCAGTATTGGCTCATGGTTGTTGTGAATTGAAATTATTCTTGGACCTTCTCCTATGAGTGCATAAGGATTGGATGGACCATTTCAAAGTTAGAGCTATTTTCTTTGCTGTAAGAGCCGTATTTTCCTACTTTTCATGTGTTGATTGCGCATTGTGTAGCCGTTGATCCTTAATGAATCAGCCTTTGCACTCTTAGGGAATTTAAGAGGACATAAAATAATATCTTCACCTAAGATCATAAGTCATAATTCATTATGAGTTGTTAGTTATGACCATTTTTCTTGGGTATCACTTTTCAGCCCGTTTCACGTGAAATGTGGAGTTTTTCATCTTGCGTGGTTCCGTGTGATGAGATGAGATCTTGCTAAGTTAGGGACATATTCTTGGGTCATGTGTGGACCTAAATATATCTTCACATCATGTTTTTTTATTTCTATCTTTAGTTTTGGTATCTCTCCTTAGGCTGGACCTATAATGTAATTAATGCCCGACTGGCCGACTTGTGGCTTAGTTGGCTATATATTGAGAGCTTGGGTTGATGTAGAGTATTAGGAAATATGTAGTAGAGTAATATGATGGAAGATTAGTAGATTAGAGTAGAGTAGAATCATAATTGGATCTTGCGAGATCTTGAAGATCAGATTGTTTATCTGATATTGTAATAGCAGAGCTAGTGGTTTGCATACTTGGAGACAAGGAGATTGCTTGGAGGCTTGCGAGCTCAAGTTTAGATTTTCCTTAGTATTTCCATCAGTTTATGATGTGTTTCAGAGCTGGAATAGCTAGGAGATTTCTGAAATAAATTTTTAATTTCATTGTATAAGGCCGAAACCCGGAAGGCTTCACAGCCGGGCATGTTGAATGAAATTCTATTTTGAAGCATTCTATTGTTGTATTCTTCTGTGGTTGTTGTTATTATAAGTGCTGGTGTAAGTTTGGACTATCCATTATTAGATCCTCCATCCTTTCCCTACATCATGTGGTATCAGAGCTTGAAGATTCTAAGTGTGTGGACAGAGCACCAAAGGTGAGGCAGTTTGCACAAGGACCTTGGATTGAAGATGCCTCAGAGGAGAGTAGATTTGATGTGAGAGATGAAGATTTCCTTGAGTGAAAAGATCAATGAATTGAGGTAGGTTGTGAATATGGATAGTAGATCATTGAGTGTGTGGAGGCGATGAGAATCTTGCAATTAGACTGCCGAGTAGAGGCAATTGCACTTTGAAAGGAACTTGATGGATAAGTTTGGTTAGTTTTGGCCTAAATTCAATCTGAGGATTGAAGAGATGATGAAGTCTTGTTGGAAGAAAGTTTTCTAGCCGAGTAAGTGGATTATTTGGAGAAGAAGACACTTTGATGTTAAGGAAGAGGTGAAGGATGACTTCACTGAAGATGATAAGGTATGTTTTGGTTTTCATGAGCATATGGATGGATCTGGCATGAGAATTGTAGAGCATCTGGTTGGGCTTGATCAGATTGTTATTGGTGAAGAGTTACTTATTGCAAAACACCTTTGTGATGGTGGTGTTTTTGACTTGCTTTTTTTTGGTGTTATGGTGTAGATCTTAGTTGCTGGTTGTGGACTTGAATTGCTGGTTGACAGTAATGAGTCTTGTGATAAGCTGTAGATATCAGATGCTGATGATGAGGGATTTCATATTGATGTGGATCTTACTTTGGATCTACTTGTTGGGGAGTTGGATACTCTTTTTTTCTGAGATGGGTTGTGGTGATCAATGGTATGCTGATTGGATTGTTGAGATTCATATGATCCTGATGTTTGAATGGATGAAGCATAGATGGTTGATTTTCTGATTTGTTCTCTTGTCCTTGATGGATTGGAAGCCTTTGGTGAAGATGAAGTTGATTGCAGATAATTATCTTGAGATTAAAGTATGGGACATACTTTCTATTTACCTCAGTAGTCTGATGCAAGAGCATTTTGGGTTATTGAAGATCTTTCTTAGTCTTGGAGGAATTACCTGTCAGAGGGGTATAGTACTTTGTTTTGGGAAACTTTCTAAGTTTATGTGTTGCGATGATCTGTGGAGATCTCTAGCATGTACGATGAAAGGGGTTTGTTCCTTTATGTTTGTGGAGGCTATGTCTAAGAACACATCTCTTGAGGTGGCATGGTTTCAGAGATCTTGGATGATCTTCTCTGACTGGTTCTGTGCATTTCCTGCCTAGACCATTTGGAAGATTGGTTATGCGAGTGATGATTGTTGGGAGTTAGCTTGTGAAGTCTTGGCTAATGGTTTTGTGCATTGGACCTATTCTTGGACCTTCTCCTATGAGTTAATAAGGATTGGATGGACCATTTCAAAGTTAGAGTTGTTTTCCTTGTTGTCAGAGCCATATTTTCCTTCTTTCCACATGTTGATTGTACATCGTGTAGCCATTGATCCTTAATGAATCAGAATTTTCTCTCTTAGGGCCTTTAAGTGGACCTAAATTAATATATTCACCTAAGACCACAAATCCTAATTCATTATGAGTTGGGAGTTAGGATCATTTTTCTCGGGTATCAATTTTTAGCCTATTTCACGCAAAACATAGAGTTTTTCATCTTGCGTGGTTCCGTGTGATGAGATGGGATCTTGCTAAGTTAGGGACATGTTCTTGGGTCATGTGTGGAACTAAATATATCTTTGCATCATGTTTTTTTATTTGTATCTTTAGTTTTGGTATCTCTCCTTAAGTTGGACCTATAATGTAATTAATGCCTGACTAGTCAACTTGTGGCTTAGCTGGCTATATATTGAGAGCTTGGGCCGATGTAGAGTATTAGGAAAGATGTAGTAGAGTAATATGATGGAAGATTAGTAGATTAGAGTAGAGTAGAATCATAATTGGATCCTGCGAGATCTTGAAGATCAGATTGTTTATCTGATATTGTAATAGCAGAGCTAGTGGTTTGCATACTTGGAGACAAGGAGATTGCTTAGAGGCTTGCGAGCTCAAGTTTAGATTTTCTTTAGTGTTTCCATTAGTTTCTGATGTGTTTCAGAGCTAGAATAGCTAGGAGATTTTTGAAATACTTTTGTAATTTCATTGTATAAGGCCAAAACCCAGAAGGCCTCATAGTCGGGCATGTTGAATGAAATTATGTTTTGAAGCATTATATTGTCATATTCTACTATGGTTGTTGTTATTGTAAGTGATGTTGTAGGTTTGGACTATCCATTATTTGATCCTCCATCCCTGTCATGCATAATAATCATTGATAGTGGTACCTCAAAGAACTTGGCATCTGAGGAAATGGTTACAAAGTTGCAGTTGAAAAGGTTGGAACATTAGAAGCCCTATCAGATTTCATGGATCAAAGATGAGCATACCCTCTTGGTAAGTGAACAATGCTATGTGAATTTGAAAATTGGAAAGTTCTATGATAAGGTGTTATGTGATATCATGCCTATGGATTGTTGTCATATTTTGTTGGGTTGACCTTGGCAATATGATAGACATGCTATACATGATGGGAGATTGCATTAATATACTATTTGGGCTGATGGAAGAAGAAAAATCTTGTTACCTTTGATTGAAGAACCTATTAGTAAAGTTTGCACATCTATGAAATTTTGTTTGATGGAAGAAAGTTTGTTAAGGATTTGAAGAAGAATGATGTATGTTTTTCTTTGATTCCTAACAAACCGAGTAAGAAAATAGAGGATACCATCCTTGAGCAGATTGATAAGTTACTCACCGATTATAGTGAAATCATTTCTGATAATGTACTTGATGGTTTTCCACTGAAAAGAATCATTGATCATTGCATGGATCTAATCCGTGGAGCTAGTTTATCTAATAAGGCACCACATTAGTTGACACCTATTGAGAATTAGGAATTGAACTGATAGATTCAAAAATTGTTACAGAAAGGTTTGATCCGAGAAAGTTTGAGTCCTTGTGTAGTACCTACTGTATTGGCACCTAAGAAGAATGGAGAATGGTGAATGTGTATTGATTCCAGAGAAATCAATAAGATAACAATTAAATAAAGGTTTCCTATACCGAGAATGGATGATATAATGGATAGTTTGACCGGAGAAAAGTATTTTACCAAAATTGATTTGAAAAGTGGGTATCATTAGATCAGAATCAGAGAAGGTGATGAATGGAAGACTACTTTTAAGAAAAAAAAAGGTTTGTATGAGTGGTTGGTTATGCCTTTTGGTTTAACTAATGCACCGAGTACTTTTATGAGGTTGATGAATGAAGTTTTGAAGAAATTATTAGTTAAATTTGTGATTGTATACCTAGATGATATTATGATATTTAGTAATACCAGAGAAGAACATTTGTTGCATGTTAAACAAGTATTGCAGAGGTTGAAAGAATAAAAGTTACTGATAAATCTAAAATAGTGTTCTTTCATGAAAGAGGAGATTGTTTATTTGAGATTTGTGATTTCAGTTGATGGTTTGAAGATGGATCCTGAAAAGGTTGAAGCTATTTTGAATTGGCCTACACTTGAGAATGCTAGTGAGGTAAGATCATTTCATGGTTTGGAAATTTTTTACCAAAAGTTCATTAGGAATTTTAGTTTAATTTGTAATGCTATGACTGAGACTATGAGAGGAGATAAAGGAGAACTCATGTGGACACATGAAGCTGATAAAAGTTTTGAGAATCTCAAGTAGAAGGTTTTTGAATTTCCTATTTTGGTATTTCCCAATTTCAATAAGGTATTTCAAGTGGAATGTGATGAAAGTGGAAGTGCAATAGGAGTTGTGTTGAGTCAAGAAGGTAAACCTATTACTTTCTTTAGTGAGAATTTGAATGAAGCAAAAAGGAAATAATCTATGTATGATTAAGAATTCTATTCTATTATTCAAGAACTGAAGAAATGGAGACATTACTTGATACTGAGTGAATTTGTATTTTATAACAATCATAAAGATTTATAGTATTTGGGTAGTCAAAATAAGTTGAATTAGGGACATATGAAATGGGTTGAGTATGTAGATTTATACATTTGTGATAAAGAATAAGAGTGGAGTCACTAACTGAGTTGCAGATGCATTGAGTAGAAGGAGATCTTTGATGACTGAGATGAAAATTGAAGTTCTTGGTTTTGATGACATGAGAGATTCTTATGAATTTGATCCCTATTTTTCTAAGCCATGGAGAAAGTACAGAGCACCTATTCAAGATAAACCAAGTACTAAATGGGAAGAATATTTCATTCAAGAAGGTATGTTGTTTAAAGGTATTCAGTTGTATATGCTGAGAGGATCAATGAGAACTAATTTGATAAAAGAGAAACATAGTAGTGGTTTGGCTAGATACTTTGGTGTTGACAAGACATTAAATTTTCTTAAGGAGAAATACTTTTGGCCACAGCTCTATAAAGATGTTCAGAAATTTGTGAAAAGTTGTGGAATTCGTCAAGTTGCAAAAGGAGTAAGTCAGAATACTGGATTGTATACATCGATTTCTGTTCCTGAGAAACCTTGGATTGATATCAGTATGGATTTTCTTCTTGGCTTACCGAAGATAGTAAGAGGTAATGATTCTATATTTTTTTGTTATGGATAGATTTTCTAAAATGGCACATTTTATCCCTTGTAGAAAGACATTAGATGCATTACATATAGCAGATCTTTTCTTTAAGGAAATTGTTAGATTGCATGGATTACCGAGGAGTATTATATTTGACTGAGAAGTAAATTTGTTGGATACTTTTGGAAGACCCTTTGGAAAATTTTTGGCACCAAGTTGAAATATAGTTCTACATTTCACCCACAAATCAATGGAAAAAAAAAAGTTGTGAATAGAAGCTTGGGAAATGTTTGAGATGTTTAGTTGGAGACACACCAAGTAATTGGGATTTTTTGTTGGCACAAGAAGAGTTTGCATACAATAATCAGTGAATAAGAGTACTAGAAAAACACCTTTTGACATAGCCAAGGATGGTGGATCCAATTAAGTACAGTCCAAATCTTGCTGCTTCAGAACAACACAATGAAATAACACAACACAACATAACAAGATATGTTTCAAAACATATTTTCCATTAACATGCCCGACTATAAGGCCTTTTGGGTTAGGGCCAGTTACAATCAAGAAGTAATTCTGCAAGATCAAAAAGATCCACTAAAACTCCAGCTAGTTCAGTTCTAAAAACTATTAGAAACTGATGGAAACCCTAAGGTAGATCTAAACTTGAGCTCGCAAGCCTCCAAGTAATATCCTTGTCTCCAAGTATGCAAACCACTAGCTCTTCTATTAAAAACTATCATATAGCAATCTGATCTGCAAGACCTCGCAGGATATTTTCCACAAATTCACTTATCTGCTACCCTCAAATCTACTTTCTTGATCTCTCTAAGTTCTCCTTAAGTCATCCTAAACAACTACTCCAAACATCCCTTAAATACTAATCATCATCCATAAGTCAGCTGGATGAAACCATTAACTCTTTCTAAAAATATTAAATGTAATACAAGTTGGCTCTCAAATAGCCTTACAATTAATAAAGTCAACATATCGGCCCCCAGATCCACATAGGAGAATCCAACAAAAAATACCAACAATAAATGCACCAAGTCAGCCAAGCAAATCTTTAAGAACTCTGGTCGGTAAACCAGAACTACTAAGCACTAGAGAAACAACTGAGCACCAGTGAAACAACTGACCAAGATAGAAACACCAAGCAACATATGCATTACTGAGCACTAGAAGTATCACTGAGTTCCTTCAACGACTGAGCTTCCTTCAATTATTGAGACCATTAGTTAAGGCTGCAACCAAGTAACACCAACCAAGTAACACATCACCATGCAGATTCATCAAGGAACCAAGAATGCTCCTGCATTAGAAACCCCAGGTTCAAAAAGATGTTCATATGTGAGAAGAACATCTTCTGGGATTTAGCACATAAACCCTGAACTGGTTCTTCACATACAAGTCCTCCACCTTTTCACTTTGCATACTCTTCCACTTTAGCTTCCTCTGTCTCTTCAAGTCTTTCCTTGATAACACATAGGTATGTTCTCCAAACTGATCATTCATTCTATCATGATCTACCAACTCAACTCAGCTACCAATACTCAGACTTGTCCTACCAAGTGTTGTATCTAGTAAAGGCATTAGGGAAAACTTCCTGTCATCCTTCTCAATAGTAAACACATTCTTCACACAATCATACATAGCTCTGCAATCATATTGCCAAGGTCTTGTTAGGAATGAATGCAAAGTATTTTGGCAGTCATTCTGTAGCAGTTGTTGTTGCATTCATGACTTGGATTGTCATTGATGTCAACACAGTGATATTCTAGATATCAGCAGGAAAGTAGGTACAGTTTTGTTTTTCACACATGTTTTATTGTAGATTGGCTTTTGCACAGTTGATGGTATGTTCTTTGGTGTGTTATTAACCTATGGTTAACAACACAAAAAGAAATTCATTCATTCATAAGAGTTATGAGCATTTTGGTGAAAGCAGTGTTTAGACAGTGTTTCTGTGAAGTGATTTTCAGAAATCGGAGGATATCTCTTAGCTGGGATGGAATCTAATTTTGTGCAGTTAAAGGGATGTTGGAGACTCATTAATGATGATGTGGTTCATAGTGCAAACTTTGAAGATATGTTTGGAGAAAGTTACAGTATCTGGAAGCCGACAATTTTATGTGAAATTTTGTGTGTAGCGTGTAGAAATTATTATTTTGTAATTGAGGACCAACTCATTTGTAATTATTTGAGTTTGGTATATAAGAAGGAATTTTTTCCTTGTTTCAATATGTATTGTGAAGGTTGATATGCGAATATATACATGAAGTGAAGAAAAGAGCTAATTCAGTGATGAAGGAAGACTTGTGAGTACATATATCTAGAATTGTGATCTTGTGTAGCAGAGAGTGCAGTTCTGGCATAGTGTGAAGGAGGTAATATATTTCATATTATTCTATTGAATAATTCTAAGATCTTTTGGACAGTGAGTTTAGAGATCTTGCCTTGATGCTGTTTGGGCGGTGGGTCCTTCTGTTTTCCATAAACTCTTAACCGGGTTAGAATCTTTTAACAGGGATTCAAAATCTCCTAACAGGGATTTATATATACTGAATGTATTTCATAAGACTCCTAATAGGGTCCATCCTCTAACAAGGAACTTTCATATTAGTGCATCATTTTGTGGGCATCATTCCCACCGGGGTTTACTCTTTTCAAGAGGTTCCCTAGTCAACATATCTTGTGTTATTGTGCAATTGTGTATGGTTATCTTTCTATGGTTGATTAGTACATTAATTATATTGTTTAAAGAAGTTGAATGGTTAAATTATCAGATAACTGATTCACACCCCCCCCCCTCTCAGTTATCTTGCGGATCTTTACTTTCTAACAATTGGTATCAGAGTAGCAGGTCCTTGAAAGAAAAGTTTAACAACTTAAGGAGATCCATGGAGAATTTCAGAAAGGAAAGCCCTAAGTTTGATGGAGTAAATTTTGACAGTTGGAAAGAAAAGATGAAGACACATCTATTGTGTTTAGGACCAATTTATTAGTTGATTACAAAGAATGAGAAGACTATCATTGAGGAAGACAATTTAGAGGCAGGAACTAAAGATGAACTAGATCTATTCATGTGTAACATACTTGCAAGAGAAGCACTTTTGTCAGCACTACCAGAGAATGAATATAGTCAGGTAAGGTGTTTGAAAACATCTCATGCAATTTGGAAAGCTTTACATTCTACTTTTGAAGGTGATGAACATGCAAAGAAGGCTAGATTACATAATTGGATTTGTGCATTTGAAGATATCAGAATGATGGAAGATAAATCTATTAGAAGCTATATTGGTAGGATGTCTAAGATTGTAATAGGAATAAAGTCTTGTGGAGGTGATAAGACAGAGAATGAAGTGATATGGAAAATTCTGAGAACTTTGACACCAGTATTCAAGCAGACAACATAGATGATTGAACAAGTGATACCTTGTACATTGAACTTTTCAAGAGAGACTCTTCTTGGAAGATTAGAAACAACAGAGATGAATTTGAGATTATCAGGAGAGCTACCTAGAATGGAGACAACATTTAGTGCTCTTAACATTAGACCTACAAGAAGTACTAGTGTGAATGGAGATTATGCCAGCAGTAGCAGATCTAAATCTGAGGAAGATAAGAAGATTGAAGAAGGTATTGCATTACTTGTAAAAAGAGAACCAGATGGTAAGAAAATCTTTAAATGTTGGACTTGTCAAGAATATGGTCATTTTGCATCTAAATGTCCTAAAAGAGTTAAGAAGTATATAAGCAACTTTAAACCTAGGAGATCTAAAGAATGTTATTATGCAAATGATGAAGATCTTGAAGCAGGAATTGAAAGACATTTAAGTGACAGTGATAATGATAACTTTGAGGAAATAGGATTTGTAGCAATTAAAGAAGAAAGTTCTGAATCTGATGAAAGGGAAGAAAAAGCATTAGTTTCTCAAGTTGAAAAGAAATCTGATTGGATTATAGACAGTGGTTGTTCACATCATATGACTGGACATAAAAGAAAGTTTGTTAAGTTAGATAATTATGATGGAGGAATTGTTAGGGTTGGTAATAATGCACCTTGTTTGATTAAGGGTATAAGATCTATTACTCTTGATGGAAAGACTAACACTGATGATGTTTACTTTGTTGATGGATTGAGACATAATCTACTAAGTGTTGGACAATTGGTTGATAAGGGTTATCAAGTTTGGTTTGCTGAGAAAACTTGTGTGATAAAAGATAAAGATGGAAATCTGATTGGAAAAGGATCCAGAACCAGAGGTAATGTATTTTAGTTGAATCCTACTGAGATGACATGTTTGATAACTAAGATTGATGACAGTTGGTTATGGCATAAAAGGTTTTGTCATATAAACTTTGATAATATTGTCAAGGTGAGCACTACACTTGCGGTAAGAGATTTACCTAGAATTATGAAACCTACTGACATGATTTGCAAAGAATGTATGATGGCAAAGCAGAAAAGGAGTTCATTTCCTAGCAAGAAGTTCACATCGACAGAGAAGCTAGAGATTGTTCATATAGACTTGAGTGGTCCTACTAGGACTAGAGGATTCTATGGAGAAAGGTATTTTATGATTCTTGTTGATGATTTTACAAGGATGATGTGGATTGCATTTTTGAAAGAAAAATTTGAAGTATTTGATAAATTTAAGATCATGAAAAGCAAAATTGAGAATGAATTTGGAATGAAGATTAAGTGTCTAAGATCTAATAGAGGTGGTGAATTTACATCTAGAGAGTTTAATACTTTTTGTGAAATGAATGGTATTAAGAGACAACTTTCAGCCCCTAGAACACCATAACAAAATGGTATTGCAGAAAGAAGGAACAGGTCAATAACTGAAGCAGCAAGAGCTATGTTGTTTGAAAATGATTTGGCTAAGACTTTTTGGAGAGAAGCAGTGAACACAGCAGTATACACTATGAACAAAGTACAAATCAGAGTAGATACAAACAAGACACCTTATGAATTATGGTTTGGACATGCACCCTTAGTTAAGTATTTTATAATTTTTGGAAGTAAATGTTATATTAAGAGAGATGATGATATAGGAAAGTTTGATCCTAGAAGTGATGAAGGAATATTTCTTGGATATTCTTTAAAAAGCAAAGCATATAGATGTTATAACAAAAGAACTAAGACTATTGTTGAAAGTGCAAATGTAAAAGTTGATGAGAAGTTTAAAATTCAGGAAAGAATGCTTGATTATGAATCTAATGGAGAAGCACAACCTCAGCCTAACATTGAAAATGCAGAATTATTTTTTGAAACTAACAGTGATTTGCTGAATGAAAGTCATACTGAAGAAAATAGAGAAGAAAATAGAGAAGAAAACAGAGAAGAAAATAGAGAAGAAAGCAGAGAAGAATCTAAAATTGGAACAAGATCAGTAATTATGACACCTAACAAGTATATTTCAAGACATCACCCTGTTGAGAAAGTTATTGGAAGTTTAGACAGAGGAGTTTTGACTCAAAATAAGGTACATTTATGTTTTATTTCTCAAATTGAACCTAAGAATACTAATGAAGCTTGTGAAGATGAACATTGGATTAATGCTATGAAAGAAGAACTGGAGCAGATTGAAAAAAACAAGACATGGGAATTGGTCCCTAGACCTGAAGACAAGAATGTGATTGGAATAAAGTGGGTATTCAGAAACAAGATGAATGAACAAGGAGAAGTGATAAGAAACAAAGCAAGATTGGTATGTAAAAGATATTCACAACAAGAAGGAATTGACTATGAAGAAACTTTTGCACCTGTGGCCAGACTTGAAGCAGTGAGAATGTTTCTAGCATATGCAGCTTACAAGAAATTCAAAGTGTATCAGATGGATGTGAAGTCAACATTTTTGAATGGTGAATTGGAAGAAGAAGTCTACATTGAGCAACCTGAAGGTTTTCCTTTGACACAAGAAGGAGATATGGTCTGTAAGTTAAAGAAAGCTTTATATGGATTAAAACAAGCACCTAGAACCTGGTATGCAAGATTGGATAAGTATTTATTGAAATTGGGATTTATAAAAGGAACATCAGATAGTAACTTATACACAAAAGAAATTGAGAATGGTTTGTTGGTTATAGTTATATTTTTTGATGATATTATCTTTGGAGGAGAAGATGAAGCTAGTGACAAATTTGCAGATGAAATGAAGATTGAATTTGAGATGAGCATGATTGGAGAAATGAAATATTTTTTGGGATTATAGATAACACAAAGAAAGGAAGGTATATTTGTAAGTTAGACTAAGTATTTGAATGACTTATTGAAAAGATTTGGAATGGAAGATTCTAAACCTGTTGGAACACCTATGGTAACTGGACATAAGTTATCTAGCAAAGATGAGACACCAGTAGTTGAGCAGAAAAAATACAGATCTATGATTGGAGGATTGTAGTACTTGACACATACAAGACCTGATATAGCACATTCAGTTGGGATTGTAGCAAGATTGCAAGCAGAACCTAGAGAATCACATTATGCAACAGTAAAGAGGATACTGAGATATCTGAAAGTAACAATGGATTATGGATTATGGTATGAGAATTTTGATGATTTTACTTTATGTGCCTATACTGATGCAGATTGGGGAGGTAGCATTGATGACAAGAAAAGCACTAGTGGTGGAGCCTTTTTTCTTGGAGGAAAATTGGTCTCTTGGTTAAGTAAGAAGCAGACTTGTACTTCACAAAGTACAACAAAAGTAAAATATGTTGCAGCAACAAACAATTGTAATCAGATTATTTGGATGAAGCAGATGTTGAAGGATATTGGAATAAAGTTTGATGAGCCTATTGTTATACATTGTGATAACACCAGTACAGTGAGTATGTCAAAAAATCCTATTTTACATTCTAAGACTAAACATATTGAGATCAAGTATCATGTTGTAAGAGAGAAAGTTGCAAAAAAAGAAGTAAGATTGGAGTACATAAGCACAAAGGAATAGATAGAAAATATCTTTACATAACCTTTACCTAAGGATACATTTGTGTATCTAAGAGGTATGCTTGGGGTTATGCCCCAACCTATTTTTGAGAATTGATGCAGATGATTGCATCCGTCTAGTGGTATATGAGCCCTATCTTTCTTTTGGATTGGATGTTGGAACTTCCTCTATGGGGGAGTTTATGATCTGAGTCATGAGGACTCTTGTTATTGTATTTTTATGAAAAGTGTCTTTTGACATTAAGTTGATGTTGACTTAGTGATGGAATTTCTATCATTGATGTCAATGGGGGAGAGATATACATGAAAAACATTGTGGATTGTATGAGAGAGATGAATAGGAAAATGAAGCAAGATTTAATTTGATATTTTGTAGTGATGTTGCAGTATTGGATTTTTGGAACATTGGATGTATATTGTTAGGAATGAATGAAAAGTATTTTGGAAGTCATTCTGTAGCAATTGTTGTTGCATTCATGACTTGGATTGTCATTGATGTCAACACAGTGATATTCTGGATATTAGCAGGAAAGAAGGTATAGTTTTGTTTTGCATAGTTGATGGTATGTTCTTTGGTGTGTTATTAACCTATGGTTAATAGCGCAAAAATAAATTCATTCATTCATAAGAGTTATGAGCATTTTGGTGAAAGCAATGTTTAGACAGTGTTTCTGTGAAGCGATTTTCAAAAATCAGAGGATATCTCTTAGCTGGGATGGAATCTAATTTTGTGCAATTAAAGGGATGTTGGAGACTCATTAATGATGATGTGGTTCATAATGCAAACTTCGAAGATATGTTTGGAGAAAGTTACAGTATTTGGAAGCTGACAGTTTTATGTGAAATTTTGTGTGTAGTGTGTAGAAATTATTATTTTGTAATTGAGGACCGACTCATTTGTAATTATTTGAGTTTGGTATATAAGAATGAATGTTTTCCTTGTTGCAATATGTATTGTGAAGGTTGAGATGTGAATATATGCATGAAGTGAAGAAAAGAGCTAATTCAGTGATGAAGGAAGACTTGTGAGTACAGAGATCTGGAATTGTGATCTTGTGTAGCAGAGAGTGCAGTTTTGGCATAGTGTGAAGGAGGTAATATATTTCATATTATTCTATTGAATAATTCTAAGATCTTTTGGACGGTGGGTTTAGAGATCTTCCATAAACTCTTAACCGGGTTAGAATCTTTTAATAGGGATTCAAAATCTCCTAACAGGGATTTATATGTAATGAATGTATTTCATAAGAATCCTAATAGGGTCCATCCTCTAACAAGGAACTTTCATATTAGTGTATCATTTTGTGGGCATCATTCCCATCGGGGTTTACTCTTTTCAAGAGGTTCCCTAGTCAACATATCTTGTGTTATTATGCAATTGTGTATGGTTATCTTTTTATGGTTGATTAGTACATTAATTATATTATTTAAAGGAATTGAATGGTTAAATTATCAGATAATTGATTCACCCCCCCCTCTCAGTTATCTTGGGGATCTTTACTTTCTAACAGGTCTACCAAGAAATATATGACAACTATTCATCTCCATAATATCAAATAACACAAGATCCTTATACTAGTCAATCTAAACATCAGTAAAGCATTGTTCTCTTACTTATAGAGCATGATCATGTTGCAACCATCCAATCCTATAAGGACGTGGATGTCTCATTCTATTCAAACCAAGTTTCTGAACCATGTCTTGAGCAAAAAGGTTATCAGTACTACCATTGTCAACAATAACATCATAGAGTTTACCTCTAAACTTGCACCAAGTCCTGGACAAGTTACTCCTCTGACAAGGTTCCTCCTTTGTACCGAGCAATATTCGTTGAAGCAACAAGTTCTCAAATTTAGGTTCATTCTCAATGTTTTCATTCACCATAGTAGCTCATCGATCACCAAGCTTCTTCTGTGTGCACTCAAAAGAACAGTGTCCTTCTTCACCATAGTTATAGAAAGGTCCCTTAAATATAATTCTACTTGTCTTCTTCTTTGGTTCCATAGGTTTCTGTTCATCTTCTGCAGTCATTGATTTATCCTTCACCGAGTAATCAATTTTTTCCTTCCCTCGGGGATTACTATGTTGTTTCCTCTTCAAATTATCTTCTGCCTTTAGAGCATACTGATAAGCATCTTCAACAGAATCAATCTTTAGCATACCAAGCTCATCCTGAATATTGAATCTCAAACCATTCACATACCGAGCTACCTTTTCCTTACCAAGTTATTTGTGTCTAGACCGAATAGTAAGTTTGTAGAAATCCTTGGTATAATCTTCAATAGTCAGATCCTTCTGTTTCAAATTCTGCAAATTCTTAAGCAAGTCAAGCTCATAGTCAGTAGGTATGAAATTAGCTTTTAACTTAGTCACCATCAACGTCCACCGATTGATCTTCATTTCACCTTCATCTTCTCTATCTCTTTGTAATTATTTCCACCAAAGAGCAGCATGTCCTTTTTACTTTGTCTATGCTAACCTCACCTGAAGAGGATCTTCAATTTCTTCTAGCTCAAAGAAATCTTCAATTTCACCAATCTAGTCAATCAAATTCTTGGGCTTCAAAGTACTAGAGAAAGTAGAAACTTCCATTCGGTAACTATTACTTAACCGAGCTTGAGATCTATGCAACCAAGCAGTTCTATCTTCACTAGATCTAATCCTCCAGTCATCACCACTAGATCCAACAGCTTCCTCATAGCCATCTTTAGTACCAACATTCTGAGGTACACTAGTAACAACTCTCATGATCTTAGCAACCATGTCATTCTTCATCAACTCCATCTTAGATCTGAAATCTAATTTCACCTTCTCTGTAATCCTAGATTCCATAGTATCACAGAGATCAACAATCACTCTAGGGTCCAATCTTCTCAGAGGCATCCTTAAAGATAAGAGAAACCCTCTAAAACAAAACCTACACCAACCACTTTGTGACATTGTCCAAGTTGTATGTAAGTCAAATCAGCCTGCCACTTCGTACAAGCAACTAGGGAAAGATTCCACAAGTTTAGTGCTCTAGATCTGCAACTCAAATAATACGATCTCTTCACCAACAAGATTAACTTTGCAAGATCAACCTTGCTAGGTCAACCTTTACTCCACAAGATCAACTCTGTTTTGATACCACTTGACATAGCCAAGGATGGTGGATCCGATTAAGGACAGTCCAAACCTTGCAGCTTCAGAACAACATAATGGAATAACATAACATGATATGTTTCAAAACATATTTTCCATTAACATGCTTGACTATAAGGCCTTCTGGGTTAGGGCCAATTACAATCAAGAAGTAATTCTACAAGATCAACAAGATCCACTACAACTCCAGCTAGTTTAATTCTAAAAACTATCAACAACTGCTAGTAATCCTAAGGCAGATCTAAACTTGAGCTCGCAAGCCTCCAAGCAATCTCCTTGTCTCCAAGTATGCAAACCACTAGCTCTGTTACTACAAACTATTAGATAGAAATCTGATCTAAAAGACCTCACAGGATCTTTTACACAACTTCACTTATCTGCTACCCTTAGATCTGCTTTCCTGACCTCTCTAAGTTCTCCTTAAGTAATCCTAAACAACTACCCCAAACATCCCTTAAATACTAATCATCAGCCACAAGTCAGCTAGATGAAACCATTAACTCTTCCTAAAAATATTAAATGCAATACAAGTTAGCTCTCAAATAGCCTTACAATTAATAAATTCAACATGTCAACCCCCAGATCCACATAGGAGAATCCAACAAAAAATACCAACAATAAATGCACCAAGTTGGCCAAGAAAATCTTCAAGAACTCCAGTCGGTAAACCAGAAGTACCGAGCATAAGAGAAATAACTAAGCACTAGTGAAACAACTGACCAAGATAGCAACACTAAGAAACATAGGCATTACCGAGCACCAGTTCCACCGAGCACCAAAAGTCTCACCGAGTTCTTTCAGTGACCAAGCTTCCTTCAATAACTGAAACCATTGGTTAAGGCTACAACTGAGTAACACCGACCAAGTAACACACCACCATGTAGATTCATCGAGGACTCAAGAATGCCCCTACATCACCTTTTGAGATTGTACATGGCATACAATTGAGAGGTATATCAGATTTGAGGGACATTGCCGATGAAAGAAAGAGAAGTGTTGAAGGAGTAAAGTTTGCTGAGTACATGAAGACATTGCATGACGATGTGAAACATAAGTTGGAGAAAATTAATTAGAAATACAAAGATAGAGCTGATAGATCTAGAAGACATAAGACTTTTGTAGTAGGTGATGAAGTAATTGTTCATTTGAAGAAAGGTAGATTTCTTTTTGGAACATATGGGAAGCTGAAAATGAAGAAGTTTGGTCATTGTAAGATTTTGAAGAGATTTGACAGTGGAAATGCTTATGAGATTGAGTTACCTGATGACATGGATATATCACCTATATTCAACATTTCTAATTTGTATGAGTACCATGAGTCAGATAAAGAAATGATAGTATTGAATGATTATCCTAAGAAACAAATAGAAGTTGAGTAGATTTTGGAGCAAAGAATTGGCAGAAGTACAAGAGGAAAAAATTATATGGAATATTTGGTAAAGTGGAAGAATAGACCAGTTGAACACAGTTCATGGATTTCACAATCTGAGTTGGATTCAGCTCGGATTGTACCTACTTCATGATTTGGAGAATCATTTCAAATAACCCCAGGTGTCTGATGTAAGAGCTGTTGGAGATTTTCCTGTAAGCCAGTGTTGACTGTATGTTTGTCATTGATGACAACATATGGTAAGAAATGTGCATTGTAGTTATATGCATAGAGCCTTGAGCATATGTTGTATGGATATGTTATTAGCATGATATCATAGATGAAAAGGTTGATTCTGAGTATAGACAGTTGTGCAGTTGTTTGTAACAACAGTGTTCCTGACAATGTTGCAAGAAGAGTTCTATATGTAACTCACAGTATGGCTACTATGAAGCGTTGCACATTTATTTTTGTGTTGTAGACATAATAATGAATCTATGTTCATAGACATAGAGTTATTTGTACAGTTGAAGTTGAGTTATGATGTTTCTATTTGATGAACTACAACTGATTGAATACCTGAATGACTTGAAGATCACTGATTAGAGATCACCGAGTTACTAAAATGATATGTAAGATAATTAAATTAGTCATTATGTTGTCATTGATGTCAACTAGTTTTGATAGTACTTATCATGTAAGTTACAAACATCTAAACATCTGTAAAAAGAGAGAAAATATGAAGAACTGAGATATCTACATGGAGAAAGATGGATATGACAGATGAGGATAAGGAATACTTTGGGTAGCTTATTGATGAGTGTATGATCTCATATTGTTGACTTGATTATGTTGCATTAATCTTTTATGAAGAAGGAAGAAAAATTGTACAAGACAATGTGGTCAGTAAATGAAGACTCTAGTATACGCCGAGCTAGTGTAGTGAGTACCGAGCAACAGTATTAATCGAGCTTGTATTCGCTGAAATATTTCTTTGTTAACCAAGTATGGATGAAAGTATTAAATGGTTAGTTTAGCCGACAGATAATGATGAGCTGGAAATTGTTATGATTTCAAGATTGAGGATAAAATTTGTTATGAGATCCACGACTGACAAAATTTGGAGAAGATCTAAAGGATAGAATTGAAACGTGTTATTGACACAACTGCCAAGGAAGGTTTTAGAGGAAAAATCAATGAAGAAGAATAAGCGGAAAAATTTGATGGTTGATATGAAAATGGTTTATCTGTCTATATAAGAGATATGAGTTTCTTTATTGAAACATGCTGGGAGAAAGAAGACTACAAAGATTTAGCGTGAATATAGTTTCATGCATGCCTGATCAGACTGGTTGAAGGAGAACCAAACTGTAGAACATTATCGAGCGTCAGAGAGCTATTACCGAGTGAAATTAAGTTGAGGAAGTGAATTGAAATATTGATCAGAGGATTTGTATGGGATTAGAATAGATCTAAACATCTGCAAATTAAGTTATATTGTAATCAGATCAACTACTGTTTCAGTTTAACCATTGATACAGAAAATCTCCTAACCAAGTGGACTTAACCGTCTTATGTTATGCCCCTATGTCATTCAAGGAATGTACATTGTTATCTTATTTATCCCATGTGAATGATGGTCAAAAGTTAACTATTAGTCTTAAATCCTCTAACAAGGGCACACCTAACAATGTGTTTGTAACCTTTAACAGGGTTGGCTATTCATCAAGCTCACTTTAGAAGAGTGAAAATTATTTTGGGTTACTGGTGCCAGGTGATTTTTTCCTTAGCAGGATTTCCACATTAAATCATTGTGTTATGTGTTTCTGTGATGATTTTTTTATTGTCATACTTTACATACTACATATTTGATTTGGTCAGTAATCACAATGAGTTAATTAAATGGTAATCGATAAAAGGCAGAGATAGTTTAATAGTTTATGTTACCGAGCTACAAAATTTGTTGAAATTGTTTTGAGTGTTACATCTTTGTATTTGCGACTATAGGATAATTGATCTAATTGATTCACCCCCCTCTCAGTTATTCTAACAATTGGTGTTAGAGATTATTGGTTGCTTTGATAGAAGTTTTAAGGACTTAAGAAGAAAGATTACAAGATGTATAAGAGGGAAGTGCCGAAGCTGAACAAGGACAAATTTTCTACATGGAAAAGTCAGATGAGACTTCACATATCTGGAATTGGAGATTCTGTATTACACTTGCTAGACAATGGCTACATTCAACCACCGACTGGACCTTTGACTCTTGATCAATTGAAAGATCGACATGAACACAACATGACTATGGTAGAGATTTCTGTTGCTCTATCTGATGTTAAATTTGAGGATGTCAAAGATTGCACTACAACAAAGGAGATGTGGGATACAATTTCCATAGTACAAGGTGGTGATGCAAATATGATGACTGATGAGAGCTAGAGCTAAAAGCTTGAGAGGCAAATTTGATGATATGAAAATGAAGGAAGGAGAAAACATACTACAGTACTCAAATCGAATTAAAGAGGTTGTCAATGCTATTCGCGGAGCTAGTGGTATCATTGAGGAGGATACTATGGTAAGTAAAATTTTGAGAACACTTTTTCCTATCTATGCAATTAGAATATCTGCAATTCATGAAATGAGGTTTGCACCTAATAACACACTTACTCTTGATATTCTGATTGGAAAGTTAACCACTTTTGAGCTGAACAATTATGATAATAATGTTGTACCAACTGTTGAGTCTACTTTTATGTCTTCTCTTAAGATTGGTAAATCTAGTAGTAAGTACAATATAAGGAATGAAAGTGATAGCAATACCGATGATGAGCTTGATGAACTGGAAGCACTAATGGCCCAGAGACTACATAAAGGTAAAGGAAGGTATAAGGGTAAATTACCTTTAGCTTGTTTTAATTGCAAATAAGTTGGTCATATTGCTGCTAGATGCCCAAACAGGAAAGAAGATGATAATGATAGAGATAGATCTAGAGGTGGAAGCTATACCAAAAGGAACAACAGAGATAATCGATAGTACAATAGAGATAACTGATAGTACAACAAAGATAATTGACAGTACAACAATGACAACTGAGATGACAAAGATAAAGGTAAAAAGGTATGTTACATTGCTGAAGAGAATGAAACCGACACCGACATAGATGATGAAACTGAGGTCGTGTTTGTTGTAGTGAAAGATGATTCAGAGGAAGAGGAAAGGTATGTAGAAATAAAACTCATTTCTAAAGTTAGTAAAAATGATACTTGGATCATTGATAGTGGTTGTACACATCACATGACTAGATATGAAGATAAGTTTGATCAACTTGAGCATTATAATGGAGGATCAGTAAAAATGGGTAATGACACACCTTGCATGGTTAAAGGAAAAGGATCATTATTGATAAATGATAAAATCATATGTGATAATGCTTATTGGGTAAAAGGACTGAATTACAATTTTCTAAGTGTAGCACAACTTAACAACTCAGGTCATCGAGTGGCATTTGAAAGCAAGAAGGTGAGAATCTATGATGAAAGTGGAAAGTTTGTTGGAACAGGAGGACAATCAAAAGGTAACTTATTTTATCTTGACAATGCTGAGACTTATTGTTTACTAGTGAAAAATGAAGATGCATGGTTATGACACAAAAGGTTATGTCATGTGAATTTTGATAACATGATTAAGATTAGTAGAAAAAGAAAAGTTAGAGGACTGCCTAGCCTAACTAAACCTAATCATGTTATGTGTCATCAATGTCAGAAAGGGAAGATGACAAAATCTAGTTTTAAAAGTAAAGACTATTCAACAAAAAGAATCTTAGAGTTAGTTCACACCGACCTATGTGGTCCCATGAGAAATCAAAGCTACTATGGTGATAGATACTTTATTCTATTTGTTGATGATTATACTAGATTGATGACTATTATGTTTTTAAAAGAGAAATCCGAGGCATTTAAAATATTTAAATGGTAAAAGGCTAAAGTAGAAATAAAAACCAAAAAAGAACTAAAATGATTGAGTTTTGATAGAGGTGGTGAGTTTGTTTCTGATGAATTCACTAACTATTGTAATGAGCATGGCATCAAAAGACAGGTTTTTGCACCTAGAACACTGTAGCAGAATGAGATTGCTGAAAGGAGAAATAGATATATTGTTGATTATGCAAGAACACCGATGATAGGGAAAAATGTTGCACAAATGTATTAGAGAGAAGAATTTAGCACAACTGTATATGTCCTAAACTGAGTTCAACTAAAGAAAGACACAAACAAGACACCCTACGAGTTATGGTTCAGATACACATCGAGTGTAAGTTACTTAATAATTTTTGGTAGCAAATGTTTTATTTTGAAAGATGATAGAAATGGGAAATTTGACTCTAAAGGTGATGAGGGAATATTCCTTGGATATTCTACTAAAAGTAAAGCTTAAAAGTGTTTGAATACGGTTACTAATAAGATGATTGAAAGTGCTAATGTTAGAGTTGATGAATTTGTTGATAAAAATGATGAAGAAAGCATTAAGCAACCAGAAGAATATGGTACATTTTTTATGCTGAACATCAAGAGTACCTACCCAAGCCACAGGCTGAGTCAACTGAGCATCAAGAAAACAACACCGAGGAATAGCAAAGGGAAACTGAGGATTAGGAAGAAGCTTCCGAGCAAGGAAATGAACCTAAACAGAATGAAGAACAAAGAAGAGATCAAGTGCCAGCAAGATTTTTCAAAAGACATCATCCTGAGAATCAAATCATTGGAGATAAGCAAGCAAACACGATGACAAGAAGTAAGTTAAGAAAAAATATATGCTTAGTTTGTGAGTTTGAACCTAAGAATGTTAAGGTTTCACTTGAGAATGATGAATGGATCAATGCTATGAAAGAAGAGATTAAACAAATTGAGAAAAATAAGACATGGAATTTAGTACCTACGCCGAAAGATAAAAATATTATTGGTACTAAATGGATCTTCAGAAATAAAATGAATGAAAATGGAGAGGTTACAAGAAATAAAGCTAGACTTGTTTGCAAGGGATATGCACAAGAAGAAGGTATTGATTATGGTGAAACTTTTGCACGTGTTGCTAGACTAGAAGGAGTCCGCATGTTAGTTGCATATGCTACACATAAAAAATTTATGGTCTATCAAATGGATGTTAAGTCAGCTTTTTTGAATGAAATACTAGAAGAGGAGGTCTACATAGAACAACCAGAAGGATTTGTTAATTTGAATCAGAAAGACATGGTATGTAGAATGCATAAAGATTTATATGGATTGAAGCAACCACCAAGAGCATGGTATGAAAGGTTACATACTTATCTTTTAAGTATTAGTTGTGTAAGAACTAGTGAAAACAATAACTTATACATGAAAGGAGGATCTGATGATACTATTTTGATTGTTGAAATATTTGTGGATGATATAATCTTTGGAGGACAAGATCATATTTGTAAATATTTTGCTAATGAGATGAGAAAGAAATTTGAAATGTAAATGTTTGGAGAGATTAAATTCTTTCTAGGATTATAGGTTATTCAGTAGAATGATGGAATTTTCATCACACAATTAAAGTACATTAAGGAAGTATTGAGAACATTTGGCATGGAAGATGCTAAACCAGTAGGAACATTGATGGTTACATGCTAAAAATTAATAAAAGATGATGAATCTAAAAAGTTAAATCAAACATTGTACCGATCTATGATTGGTAAACTAATGTATGTAGTACATAGTAGGCCTGATATTGAACATGCAGTGGGGATTTTTGCTAGATTTTCTGCCAATCCAAAGGATTCACATATGGTTGTAGTGAAAAGAATCTTGAGACACCTAAATAAAACAAAGGATTGTGGTTTATGGTATCCTAAGGAAGGAAAATTTGAACTAAGAGTTTACACCAACGTAGATTGGGCTAGAAACATAAATGACAGAAAGAGCACAACTAGAGGAGCATTTTTCTTTGGTGAAAGACTTGTAACTTGGACAAGTAAGAAACAACCTTGTATTTCTCAGTCTACTACTAAAGTAGAGTATGTTGTTGCTACTACAAACTATTCAAACATTTCTTATATCAAACAAGTGTTGGAAGGGATGAATGAGGTAATCACTGAGTTGGTGATTATATATTGTGACAACACTAGTGCAATAAATATTTCTAAGAATCCTATAATGCATTCAAAGACAAATCATATATCAATTATGTATCATTACTTAAGAGAAAAAGTATAGGAGAAGCAAGTCAAACTGGAATATGTTACATCAAAGGAGTAACTTGCTGATATTTTGCCAAGCCTCTACCAAAGGACACTTTTGAATACTTAAGGACTAGACTTGGGGTCCATCCCCTATCTACAGATCACTAATGTGATCTAGAGGTTGCATCCACCTATTCTTATCAGAAGATCATTCATATTGATGCAACATAGCTCACAATTTGGATTATGTCGAAGGTTGTGAAAGATTTGAGGAGCTAGAACATAGAATTTGCATATCAGTTGTAAAGGGTGAAATAGTGTATGGGGTCCTAAGACAATGGTTTGCACATAAAAGAGACCCCAAAGCCAATATTTTACACTTACATGAAATTGTATTGATATAGAAAGTAAATATAGATGACTAATATTGAAATTAAGAAATAAAGGTACTTACCTCTGAAAAAGAATCAGCTGAAAACCCTATCAAACGATCTCAAAAACTATTGATTCTCGCGTGCCTGAACCGAAACTGTGATGTCTACAAAACTCAAAAATCATTTTCCAAGATGAGATCAAGTCGACCTTGACCCTCATAAAGGGTCAAGGATGACCTCAAGAAAATGAAGGTCGACTTTGACTTTGTTCGTGAATCTTGAAAGTTTGGCGAAAAGGGTATCCAAATCTACTCTCAGATCTAAAGTTCCACACCTGTACCTGCAAGAAAAAGAGGGTTTTTGGTTGTTTGTTTGGGGGGTTTGCCTCAGTCAAACCCAAATTTAGGAATTAACCTTGAAATTGAATTGAAATTGCTAGAATAAACAAAGTAAATGGAACAATTCACCTTGCTTGAGTTGAAACCCTTATGGAGGATTCGAATCCTTGAATCCACAAGAATGGATGAATGTAGAATCACATGTAGGATGTCTCAAATCAATTGTCTTTAGATCTTCAACACCAATCTTGAATGGATCTTGAACTTGGAAAAGGCTTGAATAGAAAATGGATGAATCTTCAACAAGAGAGCTCCATAGAGCTTGAATCCTTCAATGGCTACTAATCAATCTCCTTGATGAATTGGATGCTTGAAGGCTTGAAGGCTTGAATGCTTGATCTTCTTTCTTGAGAGCTTGAGAGATGGATTGCAAAACTTGATGGAGAAAATGAGAGAGGAAGGCTCCCTTTTATAGTGATCTAGGGTACAAGAGGGGCCTCGTAGAAAACAATAATTAAGAGCCCATGACACAAAACTCTAGAGAGGTGCACATGGAAAGGAAATTAAATTAAAGTCTTGACACAAAACTCTAGGAGGGGACCACCCTTAATAAATAAATAAAATAATTATTTAAGAGCCTTGTTACAAAATTCAAGGTAAGGCCAACCCCAAAGTTAATTTGAGTACTAGGCATAAAAATCGAGAAAGGCTAATCTCCAATAATAAATTAGGAATCCTATACAAATATCAAGAAAGGTCCACCTTAAATATTAATTTGAGAATTCGACGCTTAATCTGAGAAATAGTGGCCCCAAAGAGGGAAAAGATAAGTTTTTGATGAAATCCCGCAACGGGAGGCTAACCCTGAAGATCCTGGACCTTAGGGTCAAGGTCGAGGTCGACCCTAACTAGGTTAGGGTTGAGGTTGACCCTGATGTATTTAGGGTTGAGGTCAACTTTGACCTCATAAGGTCAACTTTGACCTTAGGGTCTAAAACCTCAGATTCATAATCCAGAATGCTAGGAAGAAATGGAAAATGGGGTAGAATAGGGGGAAAAGCTAGATCCAAGTCAAATATCCATTCAAGGCATTCGACATGACCCCAGACCACTTACTCAAAGGGCTAAATTCTCTTATCATGGAAGTGCTTCCATTTTAAGATGATACATTAAGCCCCCACTTTAGCAAGAGTATGGACTCAATGCAAACTCTTGGTAAAGGAGATCATAAAGAAAAAGATAATCTTATTAAAATCAAAGGGACAAAGGAATCCTCAAGCCCCTAGGGACTTGAGTCTTTGTCAACTCTAAAATTTTAATAAAAGAGACATCACTAGAAAAGAGAGAAAAGGAGAGAGAGGAGTGGTTAGCTCACCCAGTAAGATGTGTATATCTCACTGTGAACCACAGAAGGATAGGATGGCCTACCAAGCAAACACTTGATAGTCACCCCATAATGTTGTGCACCTTCTAGCAGCTTTGTGCATGTATGTAATGCATCTTCTGATGGATTTTATAAAGTACCCATGGATCCACCTTCTTGTATCACCATGGAATACAAAATGTGTGTCTCCTCAGGATTTAGCAACTTATGTGCGTTACCCTTGAAAGATTTAGCATATAGACGTGTGTCTTTTCAGGATTTAGCAACTTATGTGCATTACCTTCCAAGATTTAGCATAATGAAAATTTTGAAAAATGCGTGTCTCCTCAGGATTTAGCAACTTATGTGCATTAGCTTTGGAAGATTTAGCATATTTGAAATTGGAAATGCATGTCCCTTTAGGATTTAGCAACTTATGTGCGTTACCTTCTGAGATTTAGCATGTTGAAAAACAAAAGATTAGAACAAAAATACATAATATAGAGCAAGGGAGGCCGTATATATGCCCCCCTCCTTAATATGGAAAAAACATACTATTTTGACATGTTAAGGAAAGAAAACAACAAGGATAAAGCCTTCTTCAACATCAAGACAATATCCATAGACAACACCCAGTCCAAGCCAAGAAGGTCACAGCTCCTATGAGGCCATGGAAGGGATGAATGCAAAGAGATATCATGCAAGAAGTGAAAAAGTAACCCTTGTGAGGGATAGCACACTATTCAGTTTCCAAGGTGAGAGATATATCAACCATGGAAACCCAATGTCAAAGAATGAAAGAGGTTGTGATCAAGGGCATAGATCCTCAATGCAAACCAAAATTTTCATGTATGATTGGATATCATATAATAGATGGATATTGCTTAACCATGGAAAGAGGTGAATCCCAGAAAGATAGAAATGAAGGAGATGACATCCTTGCCCCCCAAGTGTAGGAACAAGGATGGAAGGAGACCTATTATATCACTCGCAACACTATGCAAGTCAATGAGCCCCCAAGTATTAGGCTATCATTGTTTACATAATATGGAGCTCCATAATACGAACATAGATGTTATTTAGAGAAAATAGGATTGAAATAAAACTCATTGCCACATGCTATATAAATAACCTTACTATCAATGAGCTGCCTAATCTTATAATGTAAAGCATGACATTCATTAGTAGAGTGATCATGAAATCTATGATATAAACAAAAAGGAAGGGTCTTCAAGTATGAACTATGTTTCTTTTTGCATTTAGGTCTAGTAATCATCTTGGCATGAAGGAGTTTAGACAAAAGAACTTCTTGGTCAAATTCTGTCACAGTTTCATCATGTTTTGAAGTGTTATTTGAGATGTTGTTAACATTGATTTGTTGTTGAGGATTAAATCCCAATCCATAAGAATGTCTCATGCCCCCCAGTGTGTAAGGGCATTTGAATTGCCTATTTATGCTTACCACATCCTTGACCATTAAATCCTTGTTTAACTAGAAAGTGATAACCAGGACCATAATGAGAAGCCATATTAGAAGAAGACAATGGAACTTCAGTAGTCACTATGTCATCATTAGTAGGTTTGATAGATTCATTGTGGGTAGAAGAAGCAAAAAAGTTATTACTAAGGGCTTTAGAAGTAAAAACCCATTGTTCAAACTCTCTTTGTTTCTTCATAAAATCAAGATCATTAATCTTATATTCTCCAAAAAAGGTAGGAGTAAAATCCAAGGTTCCCCAATCATCACTAGGGATAGCATTAGGGGAGGAAGGATTACTATTAGGAATAGGAGTAGTTTGGGTTTGAATATTAAGACAAGGATTAGGTGCATCATCCACATGAAGTGTATAAATCTTCTTATTATGTATAAACTTGACTTTATGATGAAGGGTGGAAGGAATGACATGCATCTCATGCAACCAAGGTCTACCCAAAAGAAGATTATAATTGAGAGGTCCAGGCATAACATGAAGAGGAGTATTCAGGATGACCGGTCCTACTTTGATAGGTAAGGTAATGATGCCTAAAGTGTTCTTAGTAATGTTATCAAAGCCACAAATAGCAACATTGTCAGGTTGAATAGTTGAAAGATCAGCATTAATCACTTTTAGCATGTCCATGCTACAAATATTAATCCCAGATCTATTATCAATCAAGGTCCTACGAATGATACTTTTATTGATAGAAACAACAACCATAAGAGCATCATATTGATTTTGAACTTCTTTAGAAGGTAAATCCTTTTGAGTAAATACAATGTTAGGAGGACTCGGGGTAGCATGCATGCATTGTAAGAAATTATTGATATTCTCTTGATTAGGAGGTGGAGTGGGAAGAGTTGCTAGAGCTTTTTTCAAGGCTTCATAGTAGGTAGGTGAAGTTTGAAGAAGCTCCCATAAAGAAATCTTGGTAGGAGTGTTTTGCAATTGAGTTATGAAATCATACTCCTTGCTAGGAAGACAAGGTGGAGGAGGAAGAATAGGTTGAGAAGGTGGAAAAGAAGTAGAAACCACCAGATTAGGTTGAGGATTATTCCTTGTATGATAAGTGTGAGCTATAGAATCTTGGTCATTGAAAGACTCCATAGGTTTACCTTTGATAGTAATGCAAGGACAACCTTTGACAATCAACAAGGGTTTAGGATAAACCATATTAGTTGTCTCAACACTACAAATATATTCATAAGAAGGAAGTAAAGAGGACATCCTAGGAGAAGATGAGGTAAGATCTTGATTCTCCATAGGATCATCACTAAAAGGGAGATCATTAAGGGAATTTATATCATTCTCCACTAATGCCTCATCACTAGAAGGAATCTCAAATGGAGGTAGAGGATCTATAATATCATCTTCTTTCACTAAAATGTCTACATGTGTGTTAGGAAAAGAGTTATCATCATGTATCAATATGTCATCTATTAATAAATCATCCCCTTGCATCAAAGCTTCTTTGTGAGGAGGGGATAAATCAATGTCTTTGTCCAAGGGATCATCCACAATGGTTTCATGAGGAAGAGAGTAATCAACATCCAAATCCAAAGGTTCATCCCAAATAGGAGGATTATCATCCCTACCAATAAAGCACATCATAGGATCCCTAGAGGGTAAATTATGTTCTAAAGTAGGCTCATAGAAAAGACATATATTAGGAGAAGAATTAACATCAATCCTCAACTCATCTCCATAAAGAGAAATATGATGGAGAGATAGATTAAAGTCATCTTCTTTCTCTAATATATCCTTACAAGGAAATTCAAAAGAGGACAAAGCAACATCACATGCACTAGATAAAGTCTTTCTAGGTGTAACATCATGCAATTGTAAGGTAAGAGGAGAATGTTGTGTAATCCCAAAAGTTATAGAAGAATGTTTGGAAAATATTTGAAACAACTTGTGCAACATGATAACAAATAGATCTAGATATATCCAAATGCATGCAAATGAGCTTTATAAGCATGAAAAGAAAATCAAACACACAATAGGGCATCTAATTCCACAAAAGAAAGAGGATTCGTAAACTGGGCTCACCAAAATGTAATAGATAAAGGTGAACACACAAGATAATAGAAAGGGAGATCTAACACAATAGAGAATCTAAATCCACAAAAGAAAGGGGTAAGTATGTCAGATTCACCAAAATGTAAAGGGTGAAATAGTGTATGGGGTCCTAAGATAATGGTTTGCACATAAAAGAGACCCCAAAGCCAATATTTTACACTTACATGAAATTGTATTGATATAGAAAGTAAATATAGATCACTAATATTGAAATTAAGAAATAAAGGTACTTACCTCCGAAAAAGAATCAGCTAAAAACCCTATCAAACGATCTCAAAAACTGTTGATTCTTACAAGCCTCAACCAAAACTATGAGATCTACAAAACCCATAAATTGTTTTCCAAGATGAGATCAAGGCGACCTTAACCCTCATAAAAGGTCAAGGATGACCTCAAGAAAATGAAGGTTAACTTTGACTTTGTTCATGGATCTTGAAAGTTCGGTGAAAAGGGTATCCAAATCTACTCTCAGATCTAAAGTTCCACACCTGTACCTACAAGAAAAAGAGGGTTTTTGGTTGTTTGTTTGGGGGGTTTGCCTCAGTCAAACCCCAATTTAGGAATTAACCTTGAAATTGAATTGAAATTGGTGGAATAAACAAAGTAAACGGAACAATTCACCTTGCTTAAGTTGAAACCCTTGTGGAGGATTCGAATCCTTGAATCCACAAGAATGGATGAATGTAGAATCACATGTAGGATGTCTCCAATCAATTGTCTTTAGATCTTCAACACCAATCTTGAATGGATCTTGAACTTGGAAAAGGCTTGAATAGATAATGGACGAATCTTCAACAAGAGAGCTCCATAGAGCTTGAATCCTTCAATGGCTACTAATGGATCTCCTTGATGAATTGGATGCTTGAATGCTTGAAGGCTTGAATGCTTGATCTTCTTTCTTGAGAGCTTGAGAGATGGATTGCAAAACTTGATGGAGAAAATGAGAGAGGAAGGCTCCCTTTTATAGTGATCTAGGGCACAAGAGGGGCCTCGTAGAAAATAATAATTAAGGGCCCATGGCACAAAACTCTAGAGAGGTGCACATGGAAAGGAAATTAAATTAAAGTCTTGACACAAAACTCTAGGAGGGGACCACCCTTAATAAATAAATAAAATAATTATTTAAGAGCCTTGTTACAAAATTTAGGGTAAGGCCAACCCCAAAGTTAATTTGAGTATTAGGCACAAAACTTGAGAAAGGCTAATCTCCAATAATAAATTAGGAATCCTATACAAATATCAAGAAAGGTCCACCTTAAATATTAATTTGAGAATTTGATGCTTAATCTGAGAAATAGTGACCCCGAAGAGGGAAAAGACAAGTTTTTGATGAAATCCCGCAACTGAAGGCTAACCCTGAAGATCCCAGACCTTAGGGTCAAGGTTTAGATCGACCCTGACCTAGTCAGGGTTGAGGTCAAATTTGACCCCATAAGGTCAACTTTGTACTTAGGGTCCAAAACCTCAGATTCATAATCCAGAATGCTAGGAAGAAATGGAAAATGTGGTAGAACAGGGGGAAAAGCTAGATCCAAGTCGAATATCCATTCAAGGGATTCGACATGACCCCAAACCACTTACTCAAAGGGCTAAACACTCTTATCATGGAAGTGCTTCCATTTTAAGATGATACATCAGTAGACATAGATACATTATCTACACTGAACACAGAGAGTTACTTGGCTATTGTAGAGCTGTATGTTTTTATGTTTTTCTTTGGCATTTTTGTCAAAGGGAGAGAAGGCTACAATATGAAAATCACATTGGGTTGGAATCAGAGAAAGGGAGAGTTTGAATATCTGTTTCTAAGAATAAGACCCTGAGGATGTAGGGAGATCTTGCATGTAAATGTCTATTCTGTAACGTAGTGATTAAACATATTAAATATGAAAGCTAGGGAGAGCTTACCGAGCTACAACATTTACTTACATAGTTTTAGAATATATGTTTGGTATGTGTATGGAATATTTCATATTACTTGTGTTTCCATCAATGCCAAAGGGAGAGATTGATAAACTACAACTAATTGAATACCTAAATGACTTGAAGATCAGTGATTAGAGATCACCGAGTTACTGAAATGATATGTAAGATAATTAAATTAGTCATTATTTTGTCATTGATTTCAACTAGTTGTGACAGTACTTATCATGTAAGTTACAAACATCTAAACATCTGTAAAATGAGAGAAAAGATGAAGAACTGAGATATCTACATGGAGAAAGATAGATATGACAGATGAGGATAAGGAATACTTTGGGTGACTTATTGATGAGTCTATGATCTCATATTGTTGACTTGATTATGTTGCATTAATCTTTTATAAAGAAGGAAGCAAAATTATACAAGACAATGTGGTCGGTAAATGAAGACTTCAGTATACATCGAGCTAGTGTAGTGTATATCGAGTGACAATATTAACTGAGCTTGTATTCACTGACATATTTCTTTGTTAACCGAGTATGGATGAAAGTATTAAATGCTTAGTTTAGCTGACAAATAATGATGAGCTAGAAATTGTTATGATTTTGAGATTGAGGATCAAATTTGTTATGAGATCCACGACTGACAAAATTTGGAGAAGATCTAAAGGATGGAATTGAAATGTGTTATTGACACAACTACTAAGGAAGGTTTAAAAGGCAAAATCAAAGAAGAAGAACAAGCGACAAAATCTAATGGTTGATATGAAAACAATTTATCTATCTATATAAGAGATATGAGTTTTTTTATTGAAACATGTTGAGAGAAAGAAGACTACAAAGATTTCCCATGAATACAGTTTCATGCATGCCTGATCAGACTGGTTGAAGGAGAACCGAACTCCAGAACATTACCGAGTGTCAGAGAGCTATTACCGAGTGAAATTAAGTTGAGGAAGTGAATTAAAATATTGATCAGAGGATTTGTATGGGCTTATAATAGATCTGAACATGTACAAATTAAGTTTTATTGTAATCAGATCAACTACTATTTCAGTTTAACCATTGATGCAAAAAATCTCCTAACTGAGTGGAGTTAACCATCTTATGTTATGCCCCTATGTCATTCAAGGAATGTACATTGTTATCTTATTGACCCCATAGTGAATGCTAGTTGAAAGTTAACTATTATTATTAAATCCTCTAACAAGGTCACACCTAACAATGTGTTTGTAACATTTAACAGGGTTGGCTCTTCACTGAGCTCACTTCAGAAGAGTGAAAATTATTTTGGGTTACCGGTGCCAGGTGGTATTTCCCTTAGCAAGGTTTACAAATTAAATCATTGTGTTATGTGTTTCTATGATGATTTTTTCATTGTCATACTTTACATACTACATTTTTTATTTGGTCGGTAATCATAGTGAGTTAATTAACTAGTAATCGGCAAAAGGCATAGACAGTTTAATAGTTTATGTTACCGAGTTGTAGAATTTATTGAAATTTCTTTGAATGTTACATCTTTGTATTTGGGACTATAGGATAATTGATCTAACTGATTCACCCCCCTCTCAGTTATTCTAATCCTATTTGCCAATTACAGGTTTAGGAGATTATTTGTTGAGAGCCGACAGTAGTTATATTGTTTTTGTAGTTGTGCCTATCATTATGGTATGGGTGTTTGGTTATTAGCTAAGGTTGTTTGGTTAAGAGCACATAACATATTTTTGTTGGAGATTTTCCAGCAGGCTAGTATTGACTGTATGTTTGTCATTGATGACAACATATGCAAAGTAGCATGCATGGAAGTCTTATGTAGTAAGATTTTAGTATATGTAGCATGGACATAATATCAACCTAATATCATGGGAACAGAGGTTAACTGTTAGTAAAAATAGTTATATAGTAGCTTATGTTAGCAATGTTCCTAACAGAGTAATAGATAGTGTTCTGTGTATGGTTGTCCATACAATTATCATAGAGCCTTGCACACTTGGATATATGTTGAAGACATGTTAGTGATTCTTCAGTCATGGATGCATAGTCTATTGATTAGTAGAAGTGAAGTTATGTAGTTGCTATTCGCTAGTAGCAATTTCCTATGTTTATTCAAAAGAGCCAACATAGATTTTATTGGTTCTGGAGTTGTGCCTATCCTATAGGTATGTGCCCTTGGATTTAAGCTTAGAGGAGAGTTATTAATGTTTGGTTAAGAGTGCATGAAGTAATTTAACTTGAGGAGAAAGATACATTTATTTTGGTAGAGCCGACAGTGTGAAGTGTGCATCTACAATTATCCTTTTGGACAGGTCCCAAAATGTGTTGCGTGCATAGTAGAGCTGACAGAATCTTTATCAAAGTTTGTTATGGTTTCTCTAATATGATTTCAAGGTGGTTCTAATAGGCTAAATTGATTATATAATTTAGAGGAAAGATATTATAGGCAGTCATTTATGATTGCTTGAGTGTGGTTCATGGTTGATTAAGTAGAGCAGAGCACAGTGTGTGAAGTGTTGAGCCATCAGAAGAAGGTCTATGTGACCAAGTAAAGTATTTGTGCTATACATTGGACTTGATCTAGATAGCAGGTCAAAGCACAGTTCACCAAGATCTAGATATAGTGTGTATCTATTATTCAGAAGGTTGTAGCCTTCACCCCTTTGAGTAGTGAGCTCTTGGATAGTGCGTCCTCTCCCCTAATAGGGAAAATTGTAAAAGACTCCTAATAGGGTCTGACCCTTGACCAGGTCTACTGTACTAAATATATTGTAAAGCAACTCCTAACAGGTTTAAGGATCTTCTAACAAGGATCATAATACACTAGTGTAGAATATTAGTGGGTATCAATTCCCACCTAGGTTTTAACCTATTTGGGTTTCCCCGTAACCAAAATATTGTGTTGTGTTCAAGTGTTCTTTCATTGTGTTTATGCTTTATGTTTAATTGGATAAAGAATTGAAACTTGTAGATAACTAATTCACCCCCCTCTCAGTTATCTCTTGGGACTATTCCTAACAATTGGTATCAGAGCCAAGTACCTCAGAGAGAAATTTTAACATCTTGAGGTTGATTAGATGACATAATTAAGGAAAGAAAGTCCAAAGTTTGATGGAGATAATTATCTTGATTGGAAGAACAAGATGGTGACCCATTTGCAGTGCATTGCTTTTGAAGTTTTTGATGTAACTATCAAAGCAGTCAAGATACCTTCCTTGGAATACCTTGTAAAGGATAATGCTAATGATAAGAAAAAGGAATTATTTCATCAAAATGCAATAGCCAAATAAGCTCTTATTAGTGCCTTATCTGATGGTGAGTTTTCAAAAATAAAAAAGGTAGATACAACCCACAAAATATGGAAGCACCTAGAAGATATATTTGAAGGAGACAAACAAGCAAATGATGCACGCAGAAAGACATGGAAGAAAATATACAATGCATTAGAGATGCTGCCCAAGGAAAATATCAGAGCTTATAATCAAAGGATAAATGAAGCAGTTGCTGGAATCAGAAACAACGGTGGAGAGATTTCAGAGGAGGACATTATGGACAAGTTAATGACCACTCTCACTCCTGAATATGAAAGAAAAATCAACATCCTTGATGAGACCATGCAGCTTACTTCTAATTTCAAGAGACAGACCTTGATTAGAAAAATCTCATCTTTTGAGAATTCAAGATTGAAGACAGAACCAAAGAATGAGACAACCTTCAAAGCAATAGTTCATGGTAAGAAATCTGCAAAAACTTTTGGTAATTTTGATGATGATGATGAAGAGAAAACTCTAGATGATTTCATTTCTATGATTTACAAAAGAGAAAAGAAAGGAAAAGGAAAATATGAAGGTCAATTACCATTTAAGTGCTTTTCATGTAATAAGATTGGTCACTTTGCATCTAAGTGTCCTATTAGAGCTAGAAAGTTCAAAAAGGATTACAAGCCTAAGTATTCTAAGGAATGCTACTATGCTGGAGATGGAGTTTCAGATGATGAATCAGGTGAAGAAGAAATTGGATTCATTTCTATTATAGATAAAATGAATAATAAGATAGATCATGAAGATAATAAAGTGAATCAAGAGCTAGCATTGATTTCACAAGTTGATATAAGGACAGACTAGATTATAGACAGTGGTTGTTCACATCACATGACAGGTGATAAAAATAGATTTGTTCATCTGGACAAATACAATGGTGGCATGGTCAGATTTGGAGACAACACTCTTAAACCTATAGCTGGTAGAGGATCCATCACCTTGGATGGAAAGAATAGTACTGATGATGTTCTTTATGTTGATGGTTTGAAACATAACCTTCTTAGTGTTGGATGATTACTTGGAAAAGGCTATCAGTTGGAGTTTAAAGATGAAAAATGCATCATTAACAACAAGGATGGTGTTATGATTGCATCAAGCTCAAAGACAAGAGGTAATGTTTTCCAACTTGATTTAGAAGCAAGTTATTTTGTTGCTACAATTGATGATAGTTGGTTGTGGCATAAAAGACTATGTCATATCAATTTTGATAACATAGTAAAGATAAGCAATGTAAAGGTAGTAAGAGATCTACCTAGCATAGAAAAGCTAGTTGATACTATATGCATGGAATGTGTGATGGGAAAGCATGTGAGAAATTCATTCAGGAGCAAGCACAATTTAGTAGAGAACAAGTTGGATCTGATTCATACAGACCTATGTGGTCCAACTCAAACAAGATCATACTATGGTGAAAGGTATTTCATTTTTTTTGTTGATGATTATACTAGGATGATGTGGGTTGCATTCTTGAAAGATAAGTCAGAAGCATTTGAGAAGTTCAAAATATTCAAAGCTAAGGTTGAGAATGAATCTGGACTAAAGATAAAATGTTTGAGATCGGATAGAGGAGGAGAATTCACCTCTAACAGATTCTACAAGTACTATGAAGAACATGGCATAAAGAGACAATTAAGTGCACCTAGAACCCCTCAGCAGAATGGAATTTTAGAGAGAAGGAATAGGTGTTAATATGATTTAGAAAAATAGAGAGGGGGGGTGAATCAGTTGTTCTCAGGTCTAGATGTATAAAACAAACTTCAAAAACTTTTCTTTAAATTAGATCTAACAACCAAAACCAACATGTTTATCACTGATTCTCTAATAGAAACATATAACATTGTAGTCCACTTATCCAATAGGATCTAACTTGTAAAACATAGAAATGTTCAAACCAAAACATTCACACAAGTATTAACACCAGGATTTATAGTGGAAACCCAATCTAGGAAAAACCATTTTGTATCATTGCTACTATTATTTTCACTCTTTTGAAGTGAGCTCAGTTAAAAGCCAACCCTATCAAAGGTTACAATACACACTGTTAGGTGTGACTCGGTTAAATGATTTCAATCACTCTGTTAGAAGTGAGCCTTGTTATAGGACTTACATACATTCCATTAGAATGCAACCTTGTTCAAAAGATTTAAACATATGACTGTTAGGTCAACCTCTGTTAAAAGGATTTTGTTTGTTACAATGGTTAGAAAGTAGCAACAGTATTGATTTGAAAAATATACAACTCACTTTGCAAATATCAGATCTAATTTTGTACACAAATGCTAGTTTACTGACTTTGAAACTTTGCCATCTCCATCTCTGATCTGCTCGAAATTTTTCTTCAAGAAATCACCAAAATTCTCCTTTAGCCTTTTCTTCTTATACAATCAATAACATCTACTTATCTTCCAGCATCCTCTTTTCACCCATGCACACACATACCTAATGCTTAGGTTCCCTTAATACTTCCTCAATTAGGTTAACTCATCTTTTTTTGCTCAATCTCCTTCGTAGATCTTAGGGTTAGGTCAGATTCATTGAATCTACCCACTTTATGTTCTTTAGCTCCTTTTCTAGAAACATCTCAAATCTCTTAAAAATTTACAATAAAACATTTTTCAGTGCATTCAATGCTTTCAAAAAATGAATCAATAAAGTCAACACGTTTTACATAATCCAAGAATTCAACAATGTCAGCTCCAAATCTGAATTCTCTTCAAATATAAAAATATCGATGCTCGGTCAATACTATGATCAACTACTCAGTCTTCATATAGAAAGCTTGGTCATTACTAAAAATGTTTCCTCGGCTTATAATGTCTTTCTCGACAATTAACTGATGTTCAATTGACACTAGAATTTTGCTCAGCATATACTGACTCGGTCGACACTAACATTACTCAGCTTGAACATGATTTCTCCATTTTTTCTTGGTCAAGCCTACCAGTTTAGTCTTCAATGTTACTAAGATAAACAGTATATTGTCTCATCATTGTACAACATAGTCAAGTACACTTTATAGTATCAAGATAAATCAACCTTTCCTTAGGTGCTACTATTACCATCCTTTCTTTCCCTTCTTCACAACAATACAATAGATATAGTACTTTCCTAAGTAGCAACAGTCTTACCAATTAAGGTTTGACATCAATGACAACACAAAAATGGCTTCAATTGGAGTTTCCAACAATCTCCCTCTTTGGCATTGATGGCAACACCATATGATATCACCTGAATAACACATGGATTACCAACCAATCCAAAAACTTATCTGTCCATCAAATTTTTTTTTGTAATATCCTTAGCTTCATTCTAATTCAGAATCTATTAGCCTCACTTCTGTGACCGTCAGAAATATCAAGATCTCCCTCTATCCTGATCCTCCATCTCAGTTCATCATCTCCTTATTTTTCTTTTTAGTTTCATGTGTTATTATATCATCTCAGTTCATCTCCCTCTTTGACAAAAAGGATAAAGAAACAACTAAAACATACATCCATCAGATGTAGATATTATATGTGCAGCTCAGTGTTTCTCCCTCTTTCATCTTGCTTATGACTGATTCCTTGTCTTTTCTCTTCTTCACAACTCTAGGCCAGTCCTAAAGTGTGACAATTCTCTGCATCAATCTGTCAAATATTCTACTGTAGCATATTTGATGCAGTGCTCCTAGCTTAAGTAGGCAGCCTCAGTTAGGGGAAGGACCCCTAATTGACTTCTCAAATACTCATGTGCTTCTTTAGGTAAAGCTTTAGTGAATATGTCTGCTAATTGTTCCTTTGTATTCACATATTCCATTCAGACTTCTTTATCTTGTACCAATTCTCCCAAGTAGTGATGCTTGATTGCTATGTGCTTGGTCTTAGTATGCATCACCGGATTCTTAGAAATGTTGATAGGACTTGTGTTGTCACATAAAATAACAACAGGTTCAGTGATTTCTTCTTTCATGCCTACCAACAATTGTTTTATCCATACCAAATTTGAATAGTTTACTGCAGTAGCAACATACTCGACTTCAACAGTAGATTGGGAAATGCAATTTTGTTTTTTGCTCATCTAGGAGACTAATCTCTATCCAAGAAAGAAAGCTCCACCACTAGTACTATTTCTGTCATCTACATTTCCTACCCAATCAGCATTTGTATATAGTTTTAGTTCAAATCTTTCATCCTTCTTGTAATATAGCCCATAAACAACAATCCCTTTCAAGTATCTCATAATTATTTTCACAACCATCATGTGTGTTTCCTTAGGATTGGCAGAGAATCTTGCCACAATCCCAATAGCTAGTGCAATATCTGGTCTACTATGTACAACATACTGCAATTTTCCAATCATGGATCTGTACAAAGTCTGGTTCACTTCTACATCATCATCATTCTTAGATAGCTTTTATCTAGTAACCATAGGAGTACTCACTAGTCTAGAATCTTCCATCCCAAAAGTTTTCAGTATTTCATTAACATACTTAGACTGTGTAATGAAAATTCCTTTCTTCATTTGATATACTTGTAAACCAACAAAGAATTTGATCTCGCCAAACATGCTCATTTCAAATTCAGTTTGCATTTCATTTGAAAATATTTTACACAAAGCATCTTGTCCACCAAAAATAATATCATCCACACAAAATTTTGCCAATAGGATACCTTTACCTTCTTCATCTTTTATGTATAGATTGCTTGTGTCATTTGTTCTTGAAAATCCAATCTGTATCAAGTAGTTATGCAATCTCTCATACCATGCTATGGAAGCTTGTTTTAATCCATACAGTGCTTTGTTCAGTTTGCATACCATGTGTCTTCTATTTGGATCAATAAAACCTTCTGGTTGTTCTATTTAAGCTTCTTCTTCTAGTATACCATTTTGTGGAGGTGTTCTAGGTGCAGAAATCTGTCTTTTGATCCCTCTTTCATTGCAAAATAGATTGAATTCATTTGATGTAAATTCTCCACCTCAGTGAAATCTAAGACATTTTAGGTTCTTACCTATCTCCTTCTCACCCTTAGCCAAATACCACTTAAAGAATTGAAAAGCATCAGATTTTTCTTTTAGAAACATTACATGCATCATCCTAGTATGATCATCAAAAAACAAGATAAAATATATAGTACCACAATAACTTTGTACACCCATAGGTCCACAAAGGTCAGTATGAACCAAATCTAAAATGTTTTTAGAAGTAAAGGATTTTCTCTTAAAACTTGACTTTGTCATTTTTCCTAACTGGCATTCCTTGCACATCACATTCTCAGGTTTCTTCAATTTAGGTAGACCTCTTACTTTCTTCTTCTTACTTATTTATACCAGATTATCAAAGTTAACATGACATAGCCTCTTATGCCATAACCAAATGTCATCAAGTTGTGCAACCATACATGCTTCTTCAGATAGGTCAAGATATAACAAATTACCTCTAGTCTGTTCTCCACTTCTGATTAGTTCACCAGTAGCATCAAATATTTTAGCTTTCTTGTGATGAAATTCCACTCGGTAACTAGTGTTGTTGAACTATGCAACACTTAGCAGATTATAATTTAGACCTTCAATCCAATATGCATTTTCACAAGAGATCTTATCAGTCAGTTTAATCAAACCTTTTCCTCTAACAGGACATGGTGCATCATTACCAAATTTTACACTTTTACCTCTATAATGATGTAAGGTCTCAAACTTACTCTTGTCACCAGTCATGTGATGTGAACAACCACTATCAATAATCCATTTGTCAGTCTTGTTCACATAGGAGATCAATGCTGTTTTCTCATCCTCATCAGATTCATCTTTCATTGCAACATAGACTACCTCAATTTCAAAATCATCACTATCTGTCTTTGTGTTTGCTTTTTCTTTCTTCATCTTTATCATTCATGTTAGGACATCTAGTAGCTATATGACCAACTTTAGTACATGCAAAACATATAATAGGGATTTTACCTTTATATTTTCCGTTTCCCCTTCTCAGTCTTCTAGCCATAAGAGCTTCTAGATCTTCAAGTTCTTCATCAGAAGTGTCACTGTCACTTTCACTTTCACTGATGCATCTTTCTTTTTCTTTCTTTGGCTTGTTCAAAACTAATTGTGACTTGAAAGTAGATTCAACATTACCAATACTACCAACAATGAAGTTATTATAGTTAGAGAGTTCAAAAGAAGCCAGCTTGCCAACCAAACTTTCCAAAGTAAGCACATTTACAGAGTTACATCTAGATTCCTGAATAGCTGAGATCTTAATAGCATATATAGGATGTAGAGTTCTTATTACTTTTCCAATTATAGTTTCATCATCAATAGTCCCACTTGCTCCTCTAATAGCATTCACAACTTCTTTTATTCTACCACAATATTGTGCAATGTTCTCACCTTCTTGCATTCTCATTTTATCAAACTTACCTTTGAGACTCTTGACCTTAGCTTTCAGTACATTTATGTCACCACCATAGATCTTTGCAAGAGTGGCCCACATCTCCTTAGCACTTCTGCAATCCTTAATGTCCTCAAATTTTGGATAGCTTATGGAAGATGCAATTTCTATCATTGCCTGATTATGTTCTTGCTTAGCTCTCATTTCTTTGGTAGTCAAAGGTGCGATAGGTGAGATATAGTCATTATCAATGTAGTACTTTGTAGAATCACCAATACCGGCCAAATGCAGCTTCATCAAGCTTTTCCATGCAAGGAAGTTTTCCTTATTCAGCTTCGATACCTCCTTCTTATACATCCTGATCATTTGCTTCAAGTCCCTTTAAACTTGATTTCTGTAAACACCGATAATAAGAAATGAAGCTCTGATACAAATTGTTAATATGATTTAGAACAACAGAGAGGGGGGGTGAATTAGTTGTTCTTAGGTCCAAATGTATAAAACAAACTTCAAAAACTTTTCTTTAAATTAGATCTAACAACCAAAACCAACTCGGACATCACTGATTCTATAATAGAAACATATAACATTGCAGTCCACTTATCCAATAGCATCTAACTTGTAAAACATAGAAATTTTCAAACCAAAACATTCACACAAGTATTAACACCATGATTTATAGTGGAAACCCAATCTAGGAAAAACCACTTTGTAACATGCTACTATTATTTTCACTCTTCTGAAGTGAGCTTGGTTAAAAGCCAACCTTGTCAAAGGTTACAATACACACTATTAGGTGTGACCCAGTTAAAGGATTTCAATCAATCTATTAGAAGTGAGCCTTGTTATAGGACTTACATACATTGCATTAGAATGCAACCTTGTTCAAAGGATTTAAACATATGACTGTTAGGTCAACCTTTGTTAAAAGGATTTTGACTATTACAATGGTTAGAAAGTAGTAGCAGTATTAATCTGAAAAACATACAACTCACTTTGAAAATATCAGATCCAATTCCGTACACAAATGCTAGTTTACTGACTTTGAAACTTTTCCATCTCCATCTCTGATCTGCTCGAAAATTTTCTTCAAGCAATCACCACACTTATCCTTCAGCCTTTTCTACTTATACAGTCAATAACATCTATTGATCTTCCAACATCCTCTTTTCATCCATGCACACACATACCTATTGCTTAGGTTCCCTTAATACTTCCTCAATTAGGTTAACTCATCTTTTTCTGCTCAATCTCCTTCGTAGATCTTAGGGTTAGGTCAGATTCATTGAATCTACCCGCTTTATGTTCTATGGCTCCTTTTCTAGAAACATCTCAAATCTCTTAAATATTTACAATAAAATATTTTTTAGTGCATTCAATGCTTTCAGACAATTAATAAATAAAGTCAACACATTTTACATAATCCAAGAATTCAACAATGTCGGCTCCAAATCTGAATTCTCTTAAAATATAAAAATATTGATGCTTGGTCAATATTGTGATCAACTACTCAGTCTTCATGTAGAAAGCTCAGTCATTACTAAAAATGTTTCCTCGGCTTATAATGTCTTTCTCGGTAATTAACTGATGTTCGGTTGACACTAGAATTTTGCTCGACATATACTGACTTGGTCGACACTAACATTACTTAGCTTGAACATGATTTCTCCATTTTTTCTCGATCAAGCCTACCAGTTTAGTCTTCAATCTTACTAAGTTAAACAATATAATGTCTCATCATTGTACAACATAGTCAAGTACACTTTGTAGTATCAAGATAACTCAACCTTTCCTTAGGTGCTATTGTTACCATCCTCTCTTTCCCTTCTTCACAACAATACAATAGATATAGTACTTTCCTAAGTAGCAACAGTCTTACTAGTTAAGGTTTGACATCAATGACAACACAACAATTGCTTCAATTGTAGTTTCCAACAATAGGATCATCCTTGATATTGCACACACCATCATGATTGAAAGAAATGTTGCACACACCTATTGGAGAGATATAGTCAATACAACAGTCTACACCATCGATAGAATTCAATTGAGGCCAAACGTTGACAAAAAACCATATGAGCTATGGTTTGGTAATGTTCCCACAATAAAATATTTTAGAATCTTTGGAAGCAAGTGCTACATCAAGAGGGATGAAGCAGTAGACAAATTTGATGCAAGAAGTGATGAAGGTATTTTTCTTGGTTACTCTACTTAAAGTAAAGCTTATAGATGTTTCAATTTAAGATTGAAAAAGATCATTGAAAGTGCTCATGTTAAGATTGATGAAAAGTTTATGGTTCAAGAAAGATATCATGATTACTTGCCCATTATTGAAGAAGAACCCAGACCCTCCACTAGTGAAACAATTATTGAAGAAATGTTTGACAGTGTTGATGTGTTATTCAAAGACCCTGAGACAAGTGAAGAAGGTACTCCTAAGGCAGATGAGTTAGCATCACCTAAAGTTCCAAAGTTTACATCTAGAAATCATTCCAAGAAAGACATCATTGGAGATTAGAGTGGCAAAGTCTTAAAAAGATCACAAGCAAAGAGCTCAGCTAGTAGTAAAGCGATATGTTTACTATCTCAGATTGAACCTTTAAGTGTTGAAGATGCATGTAATTGTTTAGATTGGCATGATGCTATGAAAGAAGAAATTGATCATATTGTTAAGAATGACACTTGGGAACTAGTCCCAAGACCTAGTGATAAGAATGTGATTGGAACAAAGTGGATATTTAGAAACAAGATGAATGAAGATGGTATAGTACTAAGAAACAAAGAAAGGTTAGTATGTAAAGGGTATGTACAAAGAGAAGGCATTGACTATTCAGACACATTTGCATCTGTGAGAAGATTAAAAGCTATTAAGTTGTTTCTAGCTTATGCTAAAGTCAAAAAATTGAAAGTATATCAAATGGATGTCAAGTCAGCATTCCTGAATGGAGATTTGAAAGAAGACATATACATTGAGTAGCCAGAAGGATTCACCTTATTAGATAGACCTAATATGGTATGTAGATTGAAGAAGGCCCTCTATGGACTTAAGCAAGCCCCTAGAGCATGGTATGAGAGACTAGATGGATATCTAACAAAAATTGGATTCAAGAAAGGAGCAACAGACTGTAATCTATTCATAAGAGAGACATTAGAAGGTTTACTACTTGTAGCTATATTGGTTGATGACATTATCTTTGGAGGTAGTGACAAACTAAGTGGAGAATTTGCCAAAGAAATGCAGAATGAGTTTGAGATGAGTATGATTGGTCCTATCAAATACTTTTTGGGACTAAATGTGCAGCAGACAGAAAAAGGAATTTTTATTAATCAGTCCAAATATGTGAAAGAGATACTGAAGAAATTCAAGATGGATGATTGCAAGCTAGTAGGAACCCCTATGATCACTAGATGCAAGCTTACAAAAGAAGATGACTCACTAGTAGTAGATATAACATTTTACAAGTCTATGATTGGAAAACTAATTTATCTTACTTAGACTAGACCTGATATTTTTAATGCAATTGGTATAGTTGGAAGATTTGCAACAAAGCCTAAACAAAGTCACCTCATGGCAGTAAAGAGAATATTTAGATACTTGTAGGGCACTATAGATTATGGTCTATGGTATCCTAATTTAGAAAATGTTGAGCTTCATGTGTACAATGATGCAGATTGGGCAAGATGTGTTGATGACAGAAACAATACATCAGGTGGAGCAGTGTTTCTTGGTCATAGACTTGTCACTTGGACAAGCAAGAAACAAAATTATATTTCTCAGTCAATAGTAGAAGCGGAGTATGTTGCAGCAGCCTTGAATTGTTCTACAATTATTTGGATCAAAAAGATGATAAAGGATTTTAGAATTCAGATTGATTCTCCTATTGTTATTCATTGTGATAACACTAGCACTATCAATATGTCTAAGAACCCTGTGATGCATGCAAAGACAAAACATATTGAGATCAAGTATCATTTCCTAAGAGAGAAAGTGGAAAAGAAAGAAGTCAAGTTGGACTATGTGAGCACCAAAGATCAGTTGGTAGATATATTCAAAAAGCCCTTGCCTAAGGATACTTTTGAGTATCTCAGGGAGAAGTTGGGAGTAATTCCATTCCTTGATTCTGCTTAGAAGAAAGAAGGAAAGGCATTAGTCATTAGGGACTGATGGAAGGTTGACTACTCTACCTCAGGAGTAGTACTGGTGCTTAAAATGAATGGCGCCCTTTTCCATTGATGACAAAGGGGGAGTAATATACAGAGTCATGAAAAATAGAAGTAAAAAAGAAGAGTAATATACTAAGGGGGAGCAACATTCAGTTATGACAACAGTTCAGTTGAGGAAATGGAGAATATTGGAAAATATTGTAGTAGATAGAGGATTCATCTTTGGGGGAGTTTTGAAGAGGAAATGGAGAATGTTATAAAAGAAATGGTCATTTGGGTTGGTGGTGGTTTTTCATTCCACATGTTGCCATCAATGCCAAAGGGGGAGATTGTTGGAGATTTGCCAGCAGGCTAGTACTGACTATATGTTTGTCATTGATGAAAACATATGGAAAGTAGCATGCATGGAAGTCTTATACAGTAAGCTTTTAGTATATGTAGCATGGACATCATATCAGCATGATATCATGGGCCCAGAGGTTAACTGTTAGGACATATAGTTATATAGTAGCTTATGTTAGCAGTGTTCCTGACAGAGTAACAAACAGTGTTCTGTGTATGGTTGTCCATACAGTTATCATGGAGCCTTGTGCGCTTGGATATATGTTAAAGACATGTTAGTGATGCTTCAGTCATGGATGCATAGTTTGTTGATTAGTAGAAGTGAAGTTATGTAGTTGCTATTCACTAGTAGTAGTTTCTTGTGTTTATTTAGAAGAGCCGACAGAGATTTTATTGGTTCTGGAGTTGTACCTATCCTGTAGGCATGCACCCTTGGATTTAAGCTTAGAGGAGAGTTATTGATGTTTGGTTAAGAGTGCATGAAGTAATTTAGATTGAGATACAATTATTTTGGTAGAGCCAACAGTGTGTAGCACACATCTACAATTATCCTTTTGGACAGGTCCCAGAATGTGTTGCGTGCATGGTAGAGCCGACATAATCTTTATCAAAGTTTGTTATGGTTTCTCTAATATGATTTCAAGGTGGTTCTAACAGGCTAACTTGATTATATCATTTAGAGGAAAGATATTTATAGGCAGTCATTTGTGATTGCTTGAGTGTGGTTCATGGTTGATTAAGTAGAGCAAAGCAAAGTGTGCGAAGTGTTGAGCCATCAAAAGAAGGTCTATGTGACCAAGTAAAGTATTTGTGTTATACATTGGAATTGATCTAGACAATAGGTCAAAGCATAGTTCACCAAGATCTAGATATAGTGTGTATTTTTTATTCAGAAGGTTGTAACCTTCACCCCTTTGAGTAGTAAGCTCTTAGACAATGCATCCTCTCCCCTAACAGGGACAATTGTAAAAGACTCCTAATAGGGTCCAACCCTTGACAAGGTATACTATACTAAATATATTGTTAAGAAACTCCTAACAGGTTTAAGGATCTTCTAACAAGGATCATAATACACTAGTGCAGAATATTAGTGGGTGTCAATTCCCACCGGGGTTTTTACCTATTTGGGTTTCCCCGTAACCAAAATATTGTGTTGTGTTCAAGTGTTCTTTCATTATGTTTATGCTTTATGTTTAATTGGATAAAGAATTGAAACTTGTAGAAAACTGATTCACCCCCCCCCCCCACCCCTCTCAGTTATCTCTTGGGACTATTCCTAACAATTTCAGCTTGAGAGTTAAGTTTCAGTTAATTTGGTGAAGTTGACAGTGTGAAGTGATGCATCTACTCATATTGCGTTGCCCAATCCTATTTGTGTTGCATGGTTAGTATAGCCATTCAAGATATTGGGGGAGGGTTTTACTATTTCATAAATATGATTTCAAGAAGGTCCTAATAGGCTGACTTGATTATATATTTTGGAGAAAGCTAGTTATAGCTGATCAGTTGTGATCGCTAAGTAGACAAGATGGAAGAAGAGTAAGAAGATGTGAAAGTATTTGGCTAGTAAAGCTATATCAATCATTAGTTGAAGATCTATGTGAAGAAGTAGAGAGTATATTCTATTCATTGGAAATGATTAAGACAATAGGTCTAATTAACAATTCACCAAGATCTAGATATAGTGTGTATCTATTGTGAAGAAGGTTGCAGCCTTCACCATTTGAGTAGTGTGCTCCTGGATAGTGTGTCCTCACCTTTAAAAATGGTTATTTATAAAAGACTCCTAATAGGGTCTGACCTTTGACCAGGTCACTATACTTCATGTATTGTAAAGATCAACTCCTAACAGGGTTTTAAGATCTTCTAACATGGATCATTATACTCTAGTGGAGTTTATAGTGGGTACTAATTCCCACCGAGGTTTTTACCTATTTTGGGTTTCCCTGTAACCAAAATTTTGGTGTTGTGTTAAGTGTTATCTTGTTGTGTATATGCTTAATGTTCTTCTATACTATTTTGGATAAAGAATTGAATGTTGTAGATAATTGATTCACCCGCCCTCTCAGTTATCTCTTAGGCCTATTCCTAATAATTGGTATTAGAGACAAGTGCCTCAAAGAGAAATTTTAATAGCTTAAGGTTGATTAGATGGTGTTCTTTAGAAAAGAAAGTCCTAAGTTTGGTGGAGAGAATTATCTAGTCTGGAAGAACAAATTGATAACACATTTGCAGTGCATTGGTTTTGAGATTTTTGAATTAGCTGTTGGAAATTTGGCTAATTTGATTACATAGATGTTGTCATTATGGAAACATATGATCCACATGAAGATCACACAGGTCAGAGAGCAAGTATGACAGAGCGCATTGCAAATTTGTCTAAGTGTGAGACAATGTTTTTACCAGTGAACTTGGACACATTTTTTGTTTGTGATGTTTATTGGAGTAAGTTCAATGCTTGCACACTTGAACATAGACTCTATGATGTCTATTGAACACCCATCTCAGAGTGTAAGTCAATATGGAATGTACGGAAGAAGTTATGACAGTTTTACCGAAGACAGTGTCAAGCCGAGAGGACAGAATATGAAGACAAAACTAGTAAAGAGTTAAGGGATTATTTTGTTTATCAAAATAATGACTTAATAATATAAAGGGATGACATCCTAGATGTTAACCCTTAGATAAAGCTATTGGTATAAATTTAATTGTAATTGTAAATATAGATGTAGTAGTAATGAAATGTAATGAAGCAGTGATATGATGCGAAGTATATGATGCATATGTAATAGCGATAGTGAAAGAGAAATGAAGAGAAATTGATGCAAGAAGTATAAGGTTATGTACCTTAACCTATTTTTGTAATTAGTGTATATTGTATATTACTTGTTTGGGTAGTGGGCTCATCTGGTAATCACATTTTGAACTACCAACTCCAAACAGGGTTGAGGCTTCTAACAAGGCCTATAGTCCCTTAATCAGGACTGATACACTATATGCTTGTAATAGAATCCTAACAGGGTCAACATCCTTAACATGGTACTTTTGATTAGTGGATCTTTGTGGGTACCATCCCCATCGGGGGTTTCCCTTGGCTAGGGTGTCCTCGAGAACAAATAATTTGTTATGAGTTCTTTATTGTTATGCATGTTGTTTAGCTTCTTATATTATGCATGTATAAAGATAATCTGTCATATCCATAATTGGGCAAAAGATTAAGTTTTTAGAATACTAATTCACCCCCCCTCTTAGTATTCCATATTTCTAACAATTGGTATCAAAGCTTAGTTACTTGGAAAAGAATCATTCAAGGAAAGCCTAGCAGCTTGAGTAAGATCTCTATGGATATGGATCAACTATAGAAGAATCTTGAAGAAGCTCTTGAACAAATTGACTTGCTTACTATTGAAAAAGATACTTTGAAAAGAAAGTATGATGATGCAAAGAACCTCATTGAGAAACTGAAAAACAAATTGGAAGATTTGAGATCTGAAAAGGAATCTGAAGTTTTTATTGAAGATTGTGATGACAATTTAGAAAAAGAAAATGAGATCCTTAAGCATGAACTGCAGATAGAAAATTTGAAGCTTAGTTTGAAAGATGGAAATGGAGGACTAAAATCTAAACTTTGTAAAGTAACATCTGAACTTGAGAAAGTTAATTTGTAGTATGATGAAGTTGAGAAATACAATAAGATTGTGAAAGGTGAACCGACTCAATCCAAACAACAACTTGAAAGGCTATATTCAACTAGTGAGAAGATTGATGAACAAAAATCTTATCAAAAACCATTTTATGATAAGACTGGTCTTAGATTCAACACTTTTAAAACAAATGATGAAAGCAAGGAACCAGATCTGAAAATATCTGAAAGCATAGATGAGAAGAAGCCTGATGAGATCAACAAATCTAAAGATACACCTAAAGAATAAGAATTACCAAAGCAAGAGGAATCACCCAAAGGTATGCAAAGAGAATTCAAAGGTAGATGTTTTTCCTGTAATACTATTGGTCATATGAAGAGAGATTGCATAGGTAAGCAATTTAAACCTCTTAATGGTTATTGTTACAATTGTCATGGTTTCAGACATAGAGCTATTGAATGTAGGAAACCTAAATTTATTGAGAATAATGATGGTAGTAGAATGTTTAGGAATACTAACAATGCAGCTAAGAAACCTACTGAAGATATGAACAAAAGAAATGGACTAGTATGTTATAGATGCAACAAGGTTTGACACATTGCTAGAAACTGTAGATTGCAAATCAATCAACCTGGACCAAGATATGGAAACAATGGAATTGTTTTTTAGATATGCAACAAGATTGGACATACAACAAGGTTTTGCAAAATGAACAATAGAGTTTTTCATCCTAATCCTGATCCCAGAAATCATGCAAGAAGAAATGAAGATGCAAGTAACATTTAGAAAGGATGTTGTAGTAATTCAGATGAAGTGAAGTTTATCAAAAGCACAAATCAAGGAGACATATTCAACATTGAAGGTAATCAGGAAGGTGAAGTATTGAAAGGTAAGAATGAATCTTTACCTGACCTATCTCAAAGTACTTAATTTATGAAAATTATAGTAGAATAGGAACTTAGATTAGTGTAGAAGTAGATATATGATGAACTAAGTCTTGCATAGTTAATGCAAGGTTCTAATGCTATGTTTAAGAGTGTAAAGAAAAATATTATGTTTTGTGAGATCACAAGAAGTTTTAAGTTTTGAAGGTTAGCAGAAACAATTTTTTGGAAAGAATGCGATGTCAGATCTAAGTGAGACTGAATTAATAAAAGGTTATGATCGGTATTATTTGATCATCAAAGAGAATTCAAGTGTCAAGGATATCAAAGAGTAGTGATTGAAAGCATTTTGCAAGGATTTGGAGAAAAATTTTGTGTTGAATCTACGCAAGCCCTAAAATCCTGAAATTAAGATATTTTACTTGACAAATCTTTGAATTAGTAAAGGAATTTGAAGAAATCATGGATGTTTCCTTAATATGCAATGTCAAAGATAAGAATAGACCTAAATTGAAAAGGGAACCAATAGAACCCTTGGAAGATGACCCTAGGTTTGCATTATCATCCGTACCAGATGGAGTTTTACACTTAGAGAATGTCAGAAGTTATCTTGGATGCAAAATAGAGACAGTGAGTGATAGTGATTTCACAAATGAATATCAGAAGATTTACAATCAGGATATGAAATTGAAACAAGGTTTTGAATATTTGGAACATAATGAAATTGTTAGGTATGGATTACAGTATGAATTTGGTAATTAAGAATGCAGTAAGATTATCTTGAGAAGAATTCATAATGGAAAATTTTGGCTAGAAGATAGAGTGATAGATATTACAATAGATTTGATTCATGAAGTCACTAGATTATATAAAAATGGAGCTATTCTTTTAAATGAGAAAAACATGAGGAAAATAGTCATTGATAACACAAACTCATCCTATAATGGTAGAGGAATTGTGATTAGTAAGATCAAACAAGATGATGTGAGATACTTATGCAAGATCCTAACTACTAAGTTTTGTGGAAATTCAAGAGAGGATGACATGGCAGCTAGAATGGTACATGTAGCCTATCTAATGTGTGTTGATAGGGAACAAGTTGATATGTGTGAAATTTTGAGAATTCAATTGTTTGAGAACTTGGAGAAGATTAAGACAACTAAGTATACAAAGTTTAGGTTCTCATCCCTAATCACTCATATGTTCTTTCATCTTTTGAGGAGATTTCCTTACACCATAGTAAATGACTAGAATGATGGACAAAATACAATGGAAAGGATTAACCTAGTGTATAGAAGACATGTTATTGACACTGTAAATGAAAGTGCAATACTGGTTATTAAGACATTTAAGAATATTGTGTCTAGCAGATCAAGGATCCCTAAGTCTCTTCTTGAAAAATATAAAGATGATATATGTTTTATGGTGGATACTGACTTTACCTATATTGAAGTAGTAGAGCCTGGAATAGAGTTCATAGACCCTCTTGGCTATGAGATATCTGAGGTAGAGACTGAAGAGTATGTTAGCAGGTTACTTAAGTGTAAGTTGGACACTCAAGGTAATAGGTTTGGAACCTTTGAGGAGAACTTCAACTCTGCAAAGATCCTAATTGAAGAGAAGCAGTCTAAGAAGAGAGTTGAGAGCACCATAAAGAAAATCCTAAAAAATACAGGGATGACAGAGTGTGATTTTTTGGTAGCAAAGTAGATAGCAGCAACAATCAAAGAGAGTGGACAAAAAGAAGTTTTGTCTATCCCTCCTTTATCATCAATTGCAATACAATAGGAAGAACCACAAGTGAAGGTGAAAGTGGAAGTAACTGAGAAGGATATAGAAGCAAAGATCTCTACTAGATCCGCTTCCTCCTCACCTAGAAAAAGAGTAAAGGAAAGTGCTACTAGACCAGGAAAGAGACATAAAACTTTAGCGCAACTAGTTCCAAGAAAGATTGCAGAAATAAAAGATGATGTCACTACTAAGAAGAAAGCTTGGAAACCCAAAGTTGAAAAGATTAATGAGTAGATCATTGAGAATGGTTACTTTACAAGAATGAACAAGTAATATGATCTTTATGATTATATAGACAGACTTAATTTGGAGAATGCAGTTGTGAAGCATATGATTTTGGCTGACAAGAAGTTTGATACAATTCAAGGATAGATACCTGATGATTTATATAAAAAACTTGTAAATAGGAAGAAGAGAGCATCAGAGGAGGACATAGCTATCGAAGAAAAGCTTGTGAGGAAGCTTTGTGAAATAAGTGATGAAACACATTTCAATCAGATCATGAAAGCCTTAAGCACCCATTTGATAACCAAAAGGAGAACTATTCAGATTATGGGAGGCAGGTATGAAAAAATCAATTTTGAGACAGAACAAGCTATTATCAAGGTTATGGCAAAATATGTTGGAGAATCATCAGTTGCAGCAGAGCAAGCAGGTGAGAAAGAACAAGAGGACATTCCCTCTCCTCCAGCTATTAATATTGAAGATTAAACAATGAATGTAAAAGGTACAAAAATCACCTTGGATACTAATGAAAATATATTCAAGAATTTGAAGAAGATTGCTAACAATTTGGCCTTTGAAGAATAGGAAGCTACAAAAGAAGAAGAGATGACAGAGATAATAGTTGTGGAACCACCAGTTACAGAGGAACAAGTTTCCCTTCCCACCAAAGAAGATATCAGTCTTACTCCTGAGACTGGAAAGAAGACTCAAATTGGATCTATGATTGAGCATTTGGCACTACTACATTTGGGGCCAAATTTCGACAAAAGTTTCTGACGGGTAACTTTTTATTATGAATTTGGTGTTTTCTTTTGTAATAGGCCCCGATGATGTCAGTATTCCGATGGGTGTTTAATTGACCATTAGAATTCTGACAGATTCAGAGTATAGATAAAAAAAAAAGTGAAATGGCCTTGTCATTTTTATTTCGATTGGATAGAGGGAGCAGGAGAAAAAGAGAAAAAGCTAAGCGTGGGAGAAGGTATGTGATTTCTTCATCTTTTGAGCCTCTGGCATCATATTTGAATGCATTTCATTTTATTTGATCATGAATGCTCTCTGAAATGACCGCATTCTACTGGTGTTGTGCCATAGCCAGTGCTTTATCTCTATTATTTGATGTTATTGGTGCTTGTGCTCAAGGATATCGATTCACTGTATTCAAATGTTTAAATTTACATTTGTTGATATTACTGGCATATATGTTTAATGACGCCATTGTAAATTCTTGTCATTGAAATGACCGCATTCTACTGGTGTCGTGCCCTAGCTCATGCTTTAACTCCATTATTTGATGTTATTGGTGCTTGTGCTCAAGGATATCCATTTTTTTGATATGTTGACTATGGTTATCAAATGGACAGCCCGTGAGCTTCTAGCTAGGTGCCATTTGTATTGATAGCTAAGGGCATCAAATGTATTGTATCATTGATAGTTGATACTTTGTTAAAAGGAAATAGGACAAAGAATGATTTTTATTTAGTTTCTCTATTTTGATCCCTAAGTGGCTTACAACCCTAGAGAAGTATATGCAAATTTATGAATGTAGTTGCAGGATACATAGCAGCTGATAATTCACAATAAATACATGCATCCAATTTGAATAGCAATTAATACAAATAACTAGGGTCCTCCAATGGCCCAATCATCTGGACCTTGACTGTCCCCTCAACCAGTGACCCTTCAAAACCGGGTTATCATGCAATCAGTGAGTGATCCTTCATTCTCTTGGTGAGCTTCTAGGTAGGCACCATTTGTATATTTGATAGCTTAGGGCATCAAATGTATATTGTATCATTGATAGTTGAGACTTTGTTAAAAGGAAATAGGACAAAGAATGATTTTGATTTAGTCTCTGTATTTTGGTCCCTAAGTGGCTTACAACCCTAGAGAAGTATATGGAGATTTACAGATGTAGTTGCAGGATACATAGCAGCCGATAATTGACAAGAAATCCATGCATCCAATTTGAATAGAAATTACTACAAAAAAATAGGGTCCTCTAATGGTGCAATCATCCAAACCTTGACTGTCCCCTAAACCAGTGACCCTTCAAAACCAGGTTATCATGCAATCAGTGAGTGATCCTTCATTCTCCTGGTCTGCCCTACATCCAAACATATTGGAAATACACAATACAATGATAACAAGTCTTTCACAATCCCCCTTCCCTCAAGGAACACTATCAACCATCCCTTCCACATAGCATTTCACTGTTGTATGAGTGGATTGTGCAGGAATAGTTAACATTAAACAAGGAGCAAACTCCTCAACACATCTTGGAAACCATTTAATTCAATAATAAATAAAACCTAAGACCAACACTATTCCTTCCATAGTTGCAGGATACATAGCAGTCGATAATTCACAAGAAATCCATGCATCAAATTTTTATAAGGATATCCTACTAATCAATAGGAATTTTCTTGAGATGACCAATGATTATGCATTTTGATGGCAGTGTGCTAGTTCAAAAGGATAATATAAATCTGAAACAATTTTTTCTGATTTTCTCAAACTATAAATGTGGTTAAAGGGAAAATATTATGTGGAAAACCCACAAACCAAGCTAGCAAATGATTTTACAACAAATTATTCCTATATTCATTCAAGTATTGCTATGCTTCAGCTACCTAACCTTTGAGCTTCATCTAGAGGAATGTGTAGCTTTAAGATAGTGATGCAGGAGCATCCTGGGTGTAAGAGCAATCTTGCATCACCCAAAAATATTTCTGTTTTTATATTCAATAAGGGCTATTTTAGTGCAGAGCTGCTATTTATGAAAAGTTACTATTTTTGGTAATTTTTGCATGTGCTCAGAATGATCTGATTTCTTTCTTGGAGGTTCATTTTGGTTATATAAGTCTGCCAGTAAAGTTTCATTGCCAGGTCAAGTGTATATTGGAAGATATTGAAGATTTTCGGTATTGGCAGCAGGGTACAGAAACTTCGAACTCAGTTTTGAAGGCTTTAGAGGCCCCGGATGAGGTCAAATTTTGGGCTGAATGAAGCTTGCTTAATTCAAGCGTTGTAGAGCGCTTCGTGGCGTTTCCGAAATGGGGTTATAATAGCCGATCGGGTCAACTGGTGATGATTTATGGTCTTCGGAAGTTGGGCCACCTGAAATGGCGAAAAATAATTTTCTTCAAAATTTCTGTTCGGGTTTCAAAGGTTATCTTGAGCCGACTATGATGTAATAAAATGTAAAATAAAATAATTCTAAGTTTGGTCGGCCTTATTGGCTAAAATTCTGGAACCTTCCCAGGCGGTGGATAATTGCCTATATAAGGAAGGCTGTGTTATTGTCTTAGGCAGTTCAGAATAGTTCTGGGTAGTAGATCTGGGTAATAGTTCGAGGCTTTGTCCTACAGAATATTGTAAGGGAATGCCCATGTGGCTTTGCATGTTGTAATTCTGAAAATTTGTAATTTCACATTTGTGGAGATAATAAGAAGTCAATTTTCTGTTCTTGCATATTATTGTTGTTGTTTCTCTATGTCTGTTATGTGTTTGTGGTATTAAGGGGAGCACCCTTCATCAAGTGGTATCAGAGCAGGTTTTCCTGAGTGTGTAAACAGATCGCCGACTGTGAGGCAGTTTGCACCAGGACCGTGGTTAGGGTTTCAGTGCGTATCGCGAAAATGCCTCCACGAAGAGAACGTGGCGGAAGAGCTGGTGCTGTGACACCTGAGGTTAGAGAGCTGCAGAGACAAGTACGAGCATTGCAAGAAGAGATTCGTAGAGGAATGAATCTTAATGTCAGAGACGAAAGCGAGGATGAAGCCGAAGAAGAATATCAAGAAGGAGAAGTTGAAATTGTGAACCAGGAGGAAGAAAGACTTTTTCGGGCGATTTCCAAGATTGGGAAAAGACCTAAGATTGAGGTTCCTACATTTTCTGGAAATCTTAACCCAGAGGAATTGATCGACTGGATCAATGAATGTGAAGAATATTTTGAGTATGAAGATGTCGAGGATCCTGATAGGGTCAAATTTGCGAAGGCCAGACTGAAAGGTCATGCGAAGATATGGTGGCAAGAGATTCAGTTGGAGCGAAATAGAAGGGGAAAGGAGAAAATCACGAGATGGGATCGGATGGTGGATAAATTGAAGCGACAGTTCATTCCTGTTGATTATGAGCTTGACCTACTGAAGAAAATGCAGAGTTTGAAGCAAGCAGGAAGATCTGTTCAGGAGTATACAGAGGAGTTCTATCGACTCCTCATCAGAACAGGCCATGCAGAAGCTGATAAGGAGAAAGTTGCCCGATACCTTAATGGGTTAAGGCCAAGCATTCAGGAGGAGTTGAATCTGGTTCGAATGAACAGTATTGAAGAGGCATACCAGTTTGCCCTAAAAGTAGAGGAAAAGCTGAACAAGAAGTTTGAGAACAGACAAAACGGAAGAGGTCGCGGTGGACGATCTGGTGGACGGTCATATGGTGGCCGAAATGAAAATCCGAAAAAGAAGGATGAGGCCAGTAGCAGTCAGAATCAGAGAGGAAATAATTCCAATCGCTTCCAGGATCAGAATGATAGAGATCAAAGAGGAAGGGGAAGAGGACAAGGATCTGGAAGAGGTGGCTTCCGTGGAACATGTTTTCACTGTGGAGAAGAAGGTCATAGGGCATTTGAATGTCCTCAGCGCCAAGACAGAATAGACAGGAGAAATGAAGGCCAGGCCAGAGTTGCACATGTAGATGAAGATGCCAGATCATCAAATTCTGAAGATGCTGAAAGAGGAGAAACGCTGATTAATAGAAGAGTCCTGTTGAGTGGTGAGAATGAACCTGCGCAAAGGAGGAGCTTGTTTCGCACCAGCTGCAAGTGTGAAGGTAAATGTTGTGATGTGATCATCGATAGTGGAAGCACTGACAATTTGGTGTCAGAAGAGATGGTGACAAAGTTGAAGCTCAAGAGACAGAAACACCCACATCCATATCGGATTGCCTGGATACAGGATGACCACAAGGTCATGGTCAATGAACAATGCCTGGTGAAGTTCAAGATTGGCGGATACCAAGATGAGGTATTGTGTGATATCATATCTATGGATGCATGTCATATGTTGTTGGGTAGACCATGGCAGTTTGACAGATGTGCTGTACATGATGGTCGTGCGAATACCTATTCTCTGACAAAGGACGGAGTGCGACATAAGCTAAAGCCATTGAAGGAGACCGAAGAAAAGGTATGTGGTAATGCAAGAATAACATTTGTTGATGGAAGAAAATTTCTAGTTGGTATGAGGCATGAGCATGTGTGTTTTGCTTTAATTCCCAAAGTTGGTAAAGAAGAAGTAGAAGATGTTCCTGTAGAAGTTGCAGATTTGTTGAATGAGTTTCAGAATATTGTATCCGATAACGTTCCTGATGGATTACCACCAGTCAGGAAGATCAGTCATCAGATGGACTTGATCCCAGGAGCGAGTTTGCCGAACAAGGAAGCACATAGAATGACACCAGCAAAAAGTGAAGAGTTGAACAGACAAGTACATGAGTTATTGCAGAAGGGGTTGATTCGAGAGAGTCTGAGTCCCTGTGCTGTTCCAGCGGTATTAGCACCAAAGAAGAATGGAGAATGGAGGATGTGTACAGATTCTAGGGCAATAAACAAGATCACAATCAAGTATAGGTTTCCATTGCCATGAATGGATGATATTATGGACTGTTTGAGTGGAGCTGTGTATTTCTCAAAGATAGATCTGAAAAGTGGATATCATCAGATTCGGATCAGAGAAGGAGATGAATGGAAGACTACCTTCAAGACAAAGGAAGGACTGTATGAGTGGTTAGTCATGCCTTTTGGGCTAACCAATGCACCGAGCACTTTCATGCGGCTCATGAACGAGGTTCTGAAAGAATTTCTGGGTAAGTTTGTCATTGTTTACCTAGATGATATTTTGATCTTTAGTAAGACATTGGAGGAGCATATGATGCATATTCGTATGGTATTTGAGAAGCTGAGAGAAGAGAAATTATTGATTAATTTGAAGAAGTGCAGTTTTGTGAAGAAAGAGTTAGTGTATTTGGGATTTGTAGTTTCGGCAGAAGGTCTAAAAATGGACCCAGAGAAGGTACAGGCTATCCTTGAATGGCCTACTCCAAGGAGTGCTACTGAGGTAAGATCTTTTCATGGTTTGGCTAGCTTTTACAGAAAGTTTATCAAAAATTTTAGCAGTATTTGTGGTCCCTTGACTGAAACAATGAGAGGGGATAGAAAAGAGTTTAAGTGGACTAATGGGGTAGAAAAGAGTTTTCAATTGTTGAAACAAAAAGTTACAGAACAACCCATTTTAGCACTTCCAGATTTCAATAAGGTGTTTCAAGTAGATTGTGATGCTAGTGGTACTGCAATAGGAGCTGTTATGAGCCAAGAAGGTAAACCTATTGCTTATTTCAGTGAGAAGTTAAATGATGCCAAGAGGAAGTATTCTGTTTATGATCAGGAATTTTATGCTATAGTTCAGGCATTAAAGAAGTGGAGACATTATCTGCTTCCTAAGGAGTTTGTTTTGTATACTGATCATCAAGCTTTGCAATATTTGAATAGTCAAGGAAAGTTGAATCAGAGGCATTTGAAATGGGTTGAGTTTTTGCAGAGTTATACATTTGTTTTGAAACACAGGAGTGGAAAGTCTAATAGGGTTGCAGATGCTCTTAGCAGAAGGCAACTATTGCTGACAGAAATGCAGATTGAAGTGGTTGGGTTCAAGGAACTCAAGAATTTGTATCCAGAGGATCCTAATTTTGGTGAAGCTTGGAAAGCTTGTACAGAACCTGTTACTCTAGACAGGATGAAATGGTTGGATTTCATCATCCAGGATGATATGCTATTCAGAGGGAGTCAGTTGTGCATTCCACGAAGTTCTATGAGGGAGAATCTCATCAAGGAGAAGCATAGTGGAGGATTGGCTGGACATTTTGGTCGTGATAAAACCGTTGGTTTGGTTAGTGAGAATTATTATTGGCCGCAGTTGCAGCAAGATGTGAAGAAGTTTGTACAGAGTTGCAGAGTATGTCAGATGGCGAAAGGAGTGAAGCAGAATACAGGATTGTATCAGCCATTACCTATACCAGAGAAGCCTTGGGAGGATATCAGTATGGACTTTGTTCTTGGTTTACCGAGGACACAGCGGGGACATGATTCAATTTTTGTAGTAGTTGACAAATTTTCAAAGATGGCACATTTCATTCCCTGCAAGAAGACTAATGATGCTGTTCATGTAGCAGAATTATTTTTCAGAGAAGTAGTGAGACTTCATGGTTTGCCAAAGACCATAGTTTCAGATCGGGACACTAAGTTTGTTGGATATTTCTGGCGTACGTTGTGGAAGAAGTTGAAGACAGATTTGAAGTTCAGTTCATCACATCATCCACAGACTGATGGACAGACAGAGGTGGTGAATAGGAGTCTGGGAAATTTGCTGAGATGTTTGGTTGGAGATAAGCCAACAGGATGGGATTTGATTTTACCACAGGCGGAATTTGCATACAATAATTCTGTCAACAGAAGCACTGAACACTTGAAGAACATCCATGAGGAGGTGAGGAAGCATATTACCAAGATGAACGCACAGTATAAGGCTAAGGCAGATGAGAAAAGGAGGTATAAGGAATTTCAAGTTGGTGATGAAGTCATGGTTTATTTGCGGAAGGAGCGGTTTCCAATTGGTACATATAACAAGCTGAAAATGAAGAAGTTTGGACCATGCAGGATATTGAAGAAACATGATTCAGGAAACGCATATGAGGTAGAATTGCCTACTGAGCTAAATATTTCACCAGTGTTTAACATTTCAGATCTGGCAGAGTATCATGAAGGAGGTGTTGAAGATGAGATCACAACAACACAGTGGAGTATTCCAGCAACTAGTTCAGACACTAAGGAGATCGAAGATATACTGGACAGTCGCGTTGGTAGAAGCACAAGGAACATGACATATGAAGAATATCTGGTCAAGTGGAAAGGATGACCTGTTGAAGATTCATCATGGTTGACAAAGGAGGAGGTTAGCCGTCTTGGTTTTCCTCTGCACACCTGAGTCGTGACAGGGTCACTTCTCAAATTACCCTGGGTGTCTGATGCAGGAGCATCCTAGGTGTAAGAGCAATCTTGCATCACCCAAAAATATTTCTGTTTTTATATTCAATAAGGGCTATTTTAGTGCAGAGCTGCTATTTATGAAAAGTTACTATTTTTGGTAATTTTTGCATGTGCTCAGAATGATCTGATTTCTTTCTTGGAGGTTCATTTTGGTTATATAAGTCTGCCAGTAAAGTTTCATTGCCAGATCAAGTGTATATTGGAAGATATTGAAGATTTTCGGTATTGGCAGCAGGGTACAGAAACTTCGAACTCAATTTTGAAGGCTTTAGAGGCCCCGGATGAGGTCAAATTTTGGGCTGAATGAAGCTTGCTTAATTCAAGCGTTGTAGAGCGCTTCGTGGCGTTTCCGAAATGGGGTTATAATAGCCGATCGGGTCAACTGGTGATGACTTATGGTCTTCGGAAGTTGGGCCACCTGAAATGGCGAAAAATAATTTTCTTCAAAATTTCTGTTCGGGTTTCAAAGGTTATCTTGAGCCGACTATGATGTAATAAAATGTAAAATAAAATAATTCTAAGTTTGGTCGGCCTTATTGGCTAAAATTCTGGAACCTTCCCAGGCGGTGGATAATTGCCTATATAAGGAAGGCTGTGTTATTGTCTTAGGCAGTTCAGAATAGTTCTGGGTAGTAGATCTGGGTAATAGTTCGAGGCTTTGTCCTATAGAATATTGTAAGGGAATGCCCATGTGGCTTTGCATGTTGTAATTCTGAAAATTTGTAATTCCACATTTGTGGAGATAATAAGAAGCCAATTTTCTGTTCTTGCATATTATTGTTGTTGTTTCTCTATGTCTGTTATGTGTTTGTGGTATTAAGGGGAGCACCCTTCATCAAGTGGTATCAGAGCAGGTTTTCCTGAGTGTGTAAACAGATCGCCGACTGTGAGGCAGTTTGCACCAGGACCGTGGTTAGGGTTTCAGCGCGTATCGCGAAAATGCCTCCACGAAGAGAACGTGGCGGAAGAGCTGGTGCTGTGACACCTGAGATTAGAGAGCTGCAGAGACAAGTGCGAGCATTGCAAGAAGAGATTCGTAGAGGAATGAATCTTAATGTCAGAGACGAAAGCGAGGATGAAGCCGAAGAAGAATATCAAGAAGGAGAAGTTGAAATTGTGAACCAGGAGGAAGAAAGACTTTTTCGGGCGATTTCCAAGATTGGGAAAAGACCTAAGATTGAGGTTCCTACATTTTCTGGAAATCTTAACCCAGAGGAATTGATCGACTGGATCAATGAATGTGAAGAATATTTTGAGTATGAAGATGTTGAGGATCCTGATAGGGTCAAATTTGCGAAGGCCAGACTGAAAGGTCATGCGAAGATATGGTGGCAAGAGATTCAGTTGGAGCGAAATAGAAGGGGAAAGGAGAAAATCACGAGATGGGATCGGATGGTGGATAAATTGAAGCGACAGTTCATTCCTGTTGATTATGAGCTTGACCTACTGAAGAAAATGCAGAGTTTGAAGCAAGCAGGAAGATCTGTTCAGGAGTATACAGAGGAGTTCTATCGACTCCTCATCAGAACAGGCCATGCAGAAGCTGATAAGGAGAAAGTTGCCCGATACCTTAATGGGTTAAGGCCAAGCATTCAGGAGGAGTTGAATCTGGTTCGAATGAACAGTATTGAAGAGGCATACCAGTTTGCCCTAAAAGTAGAGGAAAAGTTGAACAAGAAGTTTGAGAACAGACAAAACGGAAGAGGTCGCGGTGGACGATCTGGTCGACGGTCATATGGTGGATGAGGCCAGTAGCAGTCAGAATCAGAGAGGAAATAATTCCAATTGCTTCCAGGATCAGAATGATAGAGATCAAAGAGGAAGGGGAAGAGGACAAGGATCTGGAAGAGGTGGCTTCCGTGGAACATGTTTTCACTCTGGAGAAGAAGGTCATAGGGCATTTGAATGTCCTCAGCGCCAAGACAGAATAGACAGGAGAAATGAAGGCCAGGCCAGAGTTGCACATGTAGATGAAGATGCCAGATCATCAAATTCTGAAGATGCTGAAAGAGGAGAAACACTGATTAATAGAAGAGTCCTGTTGAGTGGTGAGAATGAACCTGCGCAAAGGAGGAGCTTGTTTCGCACCAGCTGCAAGTGTGAAGGTAAATGTTGTGATGTGATCATCGATAGTGGAAGCACTGACAATTTGGTGTCAGAAGAGATGGTGACAAAGTTGAAGCTCAAGAGACAGAAACACCCACATCCATATCGGATTGCCTGGATACAGGATGACCACAAGGTCATGGTCAATGAACAATGCCTGGTGAAGTTCAAGATTGGCGGATACCAAGATGAGGTATTGTGTGATATCATATCTATGGATGCATGTCATATGTTGTTGGGTAGACCATGGCAGTTTGACAGATGTGCTGTACATGATGGTCGTGCGAATACCTATTCTCTGACAAAGGACGGAGTGCGACATAAGCTAAAGCCATTGAAGGAGACCGAAAAAAAGGTATGTGGTAATGCAAGAATAACATTTGTTGATGGAAGAAAATTTCTAGATGGTATGAAGCATGAGCATGTGTGTTTTGCTTTAATTCCCAAAGTTGGTAAAGAAGAAGTAGAAGATGTTCCTGTAGAAGTTGCAGATTTGTTGAATGAGTTTCAGGATATTGTATCCGATAACGTGCCTGATGGATTACCACCAGTCAGGCGATCAGTCATCAGATGGACTTGATCCCAGGAGCGAGTTTGCCGAACAAGGCAGCACATAGAATGACACCAGCAGAAAGTGAAGAGTTGAACAGACAAGTACATGAGTTATTGCAGAAGGGGTTGATTCGAGAGAGTCTGAGTCCCTGTGCTGTTCCAGCGGTATTAGCACCAAAGAAGAATGGAGAATGGAGGATGTGTACAGATTCTAGGGCAATAAACAAGATCACAATCAAGTATAGGTTTCCATTGCCACGAATGGATGATATTATGGACTGTTTGAGTGGAGCTGTGTATTTCTCAAAGATAGATCTGAAAAGTGGATATCATCAGATTCGGATCAGAGAAGGAGATGAATGGAAGACTACCTTCAAGACAAAGGAAGGACTGTATGAGTGGTTAGTCATGCCTTTTGGGCTAACCAATGCACCGAGCACTTTCATGCGGCTCATGAACGAGGTTCTGAAAGAATTTCTGGGTAAGTTTGTCATTGTTTACCTAGATGATATTTTGATCTTTAGTAAGACATTGGAGGAGCATATGATGCATATTCGTATGGTATTTGAGAAGCTGAGAGAAGAGAAATTATTGATTAATTTGAAGAAGTGCAGTTTTGTGAAGAAAGAGTTAGTGTATTTGGGATTTGTAGTTTCAGCAGAAGGTCTAAAAATGGACCCAGAGAAGGTACAGGCTATCCTTGAATGGCCTACTCCAAGGAGTGCTACTGAGGTAAGATCTTTTCATGGTTTGGCTAGCTTTTACAGAAAGTTTATCAAAAATTTTAGCAGTATTTGTGGTCCCTTGACTGAAACAATGAGAGGGGATAGAAAAGAGTTTAAGTGGACTAATGGGGCAGAAAAGAGTTTTCAATTGTTGAAACAAAAAGTTACAGAACAACCCGTTTTAGCACTTCCAGATTTCAATAAGGTGTTTCAAGTAGATTGTGATGCTAGTGGTACTGCAATAGGAGCTGTTATGAGCCAAGAAGGTAAACCTGTTGCTTATTTCAGTGAGAAGTTAAATGATGCCAAGAGGAAGTATTCTGTTTATGATCAGGAATTTTATGCTATAGTTCAGGCATTAAAGAAGTGGAGACATTATCTGCTTCCTAAAGAGTTTGTTTTGTATACTGATCATCAAGCTTTGCAATATTTGAATAGTCAAGGAAAGTTGAATCAGAGGCATTTGAAATGGGTTGAGTTTTTGCAGAGTTATACATTTGTTTTGAAACACAGGAGTGGAAAGTCTAATAGGGTTGCAGATGCTCTTAGCAGAAGGCAACTATTGCTGACAGAAATGCAGATTGAAGTGGTTGGGTTCAAGGAACTCAAGAATTTGTATCCAGAGGATCCTAATTTTGGTGAAGCTTGGAAAGCTTGTACAGAACCTGTTACTCTAGACAGGACGAAATGGTTGGATTTCATCATCCAGGATGATATGCTATTCAGAGGGAGTCAGTTGTGCATTCCATGAAGTTCTATGAGGGAGAATCTCATCAAGGAGAAGCATAGTGGAGGATTGGCTGGACATTTTGGTCGTGATAAAACCGTTGGTTTGGTTAGTGAGAATTATTATTGGCCACAGTTGCAGCAAGATGTGAAGAAGTTTGTACAGAGTTGCAGAGTATGTCAGATGGCGAAAGGAGTGAAGCAGAATACAGGATTGTATCAGCCATTACCTATACCAGAGAAGCCTTGGGAGGATATTAGTATGGACTTTGTTCTTGGTTTACCGAGGACACAGCGGGGACATGATTCAATTTTTGTAGTAGTTGACAGATTTTCAAAGATGGCACATTTCATTCCCTGCAAGAAGACTAATGATGCTGTTCATGTAGCAGAATTATTTTTCAGAGAAGTAGTGAGACTTCATGGTTTGCCAAAGACCATAGTTTCAGATTGGGACACTAAGTTTGTTGGATATTTCTGGCGTACGTTGTGGAAGAAGTTGAAGACAGATTTGAAGTTCAGTTCATCACATCATCCACAGACTGATGGACAGACAGAGGTGGTGAATAAGAGTCTGGGAAATTTGCTGAGATGTTTGGTTGGAGATAAGCCAACAGGATGGGATTTGATTTTACCACAGGCGGAATTTGCATACAATAATTCTGTCAACAGAAGCACTGAACACTTGAAGAACATCCATGAGGAGGTGAGGAAGCATATTACCAAGATGAACGCACAGTATAAGGCTAAGGCAGATGAGAAAAGGAGGTATAAGGAATTTCAAGTTGGTGATGAAGTCATGGTTCATTTGCGGAAGGAGCGGTTTCCAGTTGGTACATATAACAAGCTGAAAATGAAGAAGTTTGGACCATGCAGGATATTGAAGAAACATGATTCAGGAAACGCATATGAGGTAGAATTGCCTACTGAGCTAAATATTTCACCAGTGTTTAACATTTCAGATCTGGCAGAGTATCATGAAGGAGGTGTTGAAGATGAGATCACAACAGCACAGTGGAGTATTCCAGCAACTAGTTCAGACACTAAGGAGATCGAAGATATACTGGACAGTCGCGTTGGTAGAAGCACAAGGAACATGACATATGAAGAATATCTGGTCAAGTGGAAAGGACGACCTGTTGAAGATTCATCATGGTTGACAAAGGAGGAGGTTAGCCGTCTTGGTTTTCCTCTGCACACCTGAGTCGTGACAGGGTCACTTCTCAAATTACCCTGGGTGTCTGATGCAGGAGCATCCTAGGTGTAAGAGCAATCTTGCATCACCCAAAAATATTTCTGTTTTTATATTCAATAAGGGCTATTTTAGTGCAGAGCTGCTATTTATGAAAAGTTACTATTTTTGGTAATTTTTGCATGTGCTCAGAATGATCTGATTTCTTTCTTGGAGGTTAATTTTGGTTATATAAGTCTGCCAGTAAAGTTTCATTGCCAGATCAAGTGTATATTGGAAGATATTGAAGATTTTCGGTATTGGCAGCAGGGTACAGAAACTTCGAACTCAGTTTTGAAGGCTTTAGAGGCCCCGGATGAGGTCGAATTTTGGGCTGAATGAAGCTTGCTTAATTCAAGCGTTGTAGAGCGCTTCGTGGCGTTTCCGAAATGGGGTTATAATAGCCGATCGGGTCAACTGGTGATGACTTATGGTCTTCGGAAGTTGGGCCACCTGAAATGGCGAAAAATAATTTTCTTCAAAATTTCTGTTCGGGTTTCAAAGGTTATCTTGAGCCGACTATGATGTAATAAAATGTAAAATAAAATAATTCTAAGTTTGGTCGGCCTTATTGGCTAAAATTCTGGAACCTTCCCAGGCGGTGGATAATTGCCTATATAAGGAAGGCTGTGTTATTGTCTTAGGCAGTTCAGAATAGTTCTGGGTAGTAGATCTGGGTAATAGTTCGAGGCTTTGTCCTACAGAATATTGTAAGGGAATGCCCATGTGGCTTTGCATGTTGTAATTCTGAAAATTTGTAATTCCACATTTGTGGAGATAATAAGAAGCCAATTTTCTGTTCTTGCATATTATTGTTGTTGTTTCTCTATGTCTGTTATGTGTTTGTGGTATTAAGGGGAGCACCCTTCATCAGATAGAGTTACTTCTTGGGCCTTACAATAGGGTGGAATATGATCAAAATTTGTTTAGGCTGTATCTTTGTTAGTCCCATTGTTAGGTTCTTATAGTTCATGGTTTGAATCTATTATGGTTGTGTAAGGGATTTGTAGATGCTTTTTCTAACATAATTATTAGACATCATGATTGGAACAACTGGTTGTTGGCTATTGTACACATGAATCATATCTGTCAATGGTTCTTTGTGTTCAAGAATTCATTGATCAATCTTTGAGATTTATTGTCCCAGCTTTAAAAGAGTGATAAAAGATATAGCGAGTGCTATCTTTTCCAAGTTTTTTTTGGGTGCCATTATCTTCTATGAGTAATTGCTAGAACCAAATTATGTTATTTGCTTCTAGTAAATATTGCAGACACAACCATCTTCTTGGTGAAGGGTTTCTTCCATCCCCATGAGGCACTATTGCATGGTTTCCATTCCCTTGTAGTATACTGAACCTAATTTAATACAAGTCTGCACTATTTTGGGTTCCATAATTTATGGCCCCTAAACTGTGGTTTTTAGCCTAATTAAAGACAGGCCTACCTTTGCATATAATAAGAGGCCAACATGAAACAAACATCCAGAGGTTAGGGGGTTGTTCCCTGTCCATAATTTATTATTTAAGTGCTAAGTGATGATGGGTATATCATGTAATTCATACCTAGTGTGTCTCTTTCTTTCTCTCCACATTTCACATTAGGAGTACATGTTATAAAATACTAATGAAATCAACTATAGGCCAAATCTAATCAAAATTGCAATATAAAGATTAAAATAGATCTTGAAGAAATATGGGAACCATTTTTGACAGATATTGTACAAATGAAGAGAATACTCCAAAGAGGAAATGCTTCAATGTGGAACAATTGAAGGACAATATTTTAGTTTTATATGGACATCTGCAATGTTTTTGATATGTTTCTGAGATAACAAAATCATAGAAAGAATAGCATATAAAAGAAAGTAAAGAATAATGATCATACTTTGAGATATTGTGGAAAATTAAAGGAAAGAATGCTTGGTGGGGTTATCATGAAATCAGTGAGTGATCCTTCATTCCCCTCTTCCAATGACCCTTCAAAACTAGGTTTTTATTTAGTTTCTCTATTTTGATCCCTAATTGGCTTACAACCCTAGAGAAGTATATGCAGATTTACGGATGCAGTTGCAGGATACATAGCAGCCAATAATTCACAATAAATACATGCATCCAATTTGAATAGAAATTAATACAAAGAACTAGGGTCCTCCAATGGCCCAATCATCTAGACCTTGACTGTCCCGTCAATCAGTGACCCTTCAAAATCAGGTTATCATGCAATCAATGAGTGATCCTTCATTCTCTTGGTGAGCTTCTAGGTAGGTTCCATTTGTATATTTGATAGCTTAGGGCATCAAATGTATATTGTATCATTGATAGTTGAGACTTTGTTAAAAGGAAATAGGACAAAGAATGATTTTGATTTAGTTTCTCTATTTTGATCTCTAAGTGGCTTACAACCGTAGAGAAGTATATGCAAATTTACGGATGCAGTTGCAAGATACATAGCAGCTGATAATTCACAAAAAATCCATGCATCCAATTTGAATAACAATTAAAACAAAGAAATAGGGTCCTCCAATGGCCCAATCATCGGGACCTTGACTGTCCCCTCAACCAGTGACCCTTCAAAACTGGGTTATCATGCAATCGGTGAGTGATCCTTCATTCTCCCGGTCTGCCCTACATCCAAACATATTGGAAATACACAATACAATGATAACAAGTCTTTCAAAATCCCCCTTCCCTCAAGGAACACTATCAACCATCCCTTCCACATAGCATTTCACTATTGTGATTATGTAGGAACAGTTAACATTAAACAAGGAGAAAACTCCTCAACACATCTTGGAAACCATTGAATTCAATAATAAATGAAACCTAACACCAACACTATTCCTTCCATTCACTTCTACCAAGAATAAAGCATTTAATCCATTCAACATTACATATAATCATTAGACAGTTACATTTCCTGACTATGTAGAGGAACAGTCACGACCAAAACGATCAAAACTAGTTTCACCCTTGCACAAGCTATTCCTCACTCTTAATGAGTTATAAACATGCCATTGTTTCAGTTTTGCTTGCGAGTTATGATAATTTTTGTAAACATGTCATTAGTTCAGTTTAGTGTATTCATTTTTGTCAGACAAATCTTCATTGTCTTTTGAATGTCTTCTGATTGTCTTCTTTATATAGTAGCATGTATTAATTGGTTGACAAATAAAGAAGCATTTAGACAATCGGAAGATAATCAAAAGATTTAGCTGATCAAGAGTGAGGCCTTCTTTAGAATCTCATATAAATTTTGTCGATTAAGATGAGAAGAAAAAGACAATTCATTAGTTAAATTTTTCAATTTCATGTATTTTTTCTCGTATTTATTAGGTGCATGAATTAAAGGTTGAATGTAAGAGTCTTATAATGTTGTGTTACCTTAAATCTCGAGTTTTTGATACTCCTATGATGATCTTTCTCAACAAGTATTTTATTCTATTGTTATTTTTTGAAAAACATATTGGGCAAATACACAATTGTGTACTTCTATAGGACAGTTAACACAAAATTGAAGCATCAAACAAGACTTGATTAAGTTGTAGGTGGAATGTGCACTCAAATAGTAAGTAATGTAGAATAACAAAATAAGTAATCTATTGTGTCTACATTTTGTTATTTTCTGAGATTACATCCATGTTCTATATTCACAGAATGGTTCAAAATTGAAATTTACAATTCGATAAAAGTACTAACGGGTGTTGTTCCTTGCACCCTCAATCAACAACTTACCTCCATTTTATTTTGATTTACAAACTACTATATTATTTGAATATCTTTCTCTCTTGCCACAATAGGAAAGAGTTTGAGGTGGAAGACTAGAATAATAGAAGTGTTTTAATTTGGTATACTATACTACAACATCATTTCATATTTAAGTTTTCAATTTCTATATATAATTAGGTTATAGATAATCTAAGTGAAGAAGCATCATGTCAGACAATCCAAGTGAAGAAGGTAATGGGGATGCAATCAATAGATTATGGTCGAACTTGAAAAGAAAAGGCGATGGAAAATGTTATTGTCCCTACAATAATTGTAAGGGCTTAAAAATTAGAAGATTGCTAGTCAAAATAGCTAAGAGACATTGTAGGGATAATGGTCACATTGAAGGAGGCTTTGATTATCATGAATTGGTAAGTTTTTCATTATATTTATTTAACAATTAATATATATATGAAATAGACCTGATGATGAGATCATTATCATGGTTTATTTGTGTTCATTTTAATATAGGTCGACCTCCCTAGGGGAGTACGTGATATGGACCATGGAGGTGCGAATATTGAGAATATGGCTTTGGAAGTGGAGGATCATGGAGGTGCAAATATTGAAGCTGAAGATAATGATCCCATGGAAGATAACAATGATGCGCCAGATGATGGTACTAATACATTGATCCATGACACATTTGGTATTGGCGCAACTGATGATGATGATTAGGATGATGTTGATGTCATCCATGATATACCTCTACTTGAGAAGGCAGCCATGCCCCTTTACGAAGGCTCCCAAATAACTCTTCTCTCTACTGTATTGTTGTTGTTGAACTTGAAGGTTATGAATGGTTTATCCAACACAACAATGTCACATATGCTATGGTATGTCATATATGTCATTATAGTAATTAAATGGTGAAACATGTACCATAAATATTATTAATATTAAAACATATATTTTTTTCTACAGATTGATAGGTGAGTTCTTGTTACCACCATTGAACATTCTCCCTCGCTCATATTGAGAATTATGTGCCACTATGAAAGATATTGGAATAGAGTATCAAGCAATAGATGCTTGTCCCAATGATCATATTATTTATCATAAAGAACATGAATTTGCAATAGAATTCCCTAAATGTCATATGAGTAGATATCGAATAGATCAAATAACAAAAAAGGTGCCTCACAAGGTTCTTCGTTACATCCCCATTATACCACGTTTGCAAAGATTATTTAGGTGTAATAGCTTGGCACAATTTATGGATTACCATTCATGAAATAAGAGTCAAGATGACATTATTCGAATGCCTGTGGATGGTTCTATATTTAACAACATAGAGGAAAAGTGGCCACACTTTATCGAAGAACCTAAAAATCTCAAGCTTTCAGTGGTAGTGCACGGTGTCAATCTATTTGGAGAGCTAAGATCTGTTTGCACTGTTTGGCCTATTTTTGTCATCAACAATAACATTCCTCCATGGATGTCAATAAAGAGGGAGCACATTATGTTGGCAATGATTGTTCTAGGTATTTGATCATTTGATAGTTATCTACATGTAATTATAAATCTTGTAGTAAAATGGTCACAATAATTATGTAATGTTGTTAATTCAACCAGGTAAATACCAAGTTAAAGATATGAATGTTTATATTGAGCCTCTTATCGACGAGTTGGTGGAGTTATGGAAAAGTGTCACTATGTATGACATCTCTAGACCAATATGAGATAAATAATTTCAATTCCATGCAATGCTTGTATAGACAATACATGATGCCCTAGGGCTAACACATTTTTCTGGTATGTTATGGTGAATTCAAGTTGCACATGATAATTCTAAAAATAAAAATTAACATATTTAATCCAATTGTATCATTACCTTGTAGGTCTTCAAACAAAGGGAAAATTTGCATGTCTAGTTTGTGGTCCAAAGATGAAATCTCGTTATTCAAAAAGTTTAGGAAAGTAGGTGTTTGATGAGTATAGGTACTTTCTCCACAAAAATCATAACTATCGAATTACCAAAAAACATCTTTTCAATGGGAAAGAAGAGACTACATCTAAGCCACGGAGAATGACACCTCACTTATGGAAGTTGGAATATAATAGAATTAATCGTCAAGGTACTACCATTCTACCTAACGGTTTATGTTTGGAATTTGTATATTTTTATTGTGTTTTGTTTGCTGATTATGTGATTGATGATCATGAATGTCATCAAGGAAACACTACTGAGCACCTTCCAAAGGGACTAAAGAGTTATCCCAGACAATTTAGTAGGTTTCCCTACTACGAGCAACTGCTTGATGTGCATTTTTTTGATACTATGCATATTGGAAAGAATGTAATGGAGACATTGTGGAAGATATTGGATGGAAGATGTGACAAAGAAAAAATTGTCAAAATTTGTAGCGACATTCATGAATCCAATCATGCAATGAAAAATTTCATTGAATCAAATAGAAATGAAGAACGGATTAATACAAGTGCCCCTCCTTGGTTATCAACAGAACAACAAGGTGATGCCATAAAAGAAGTCATATGAAAAATTTGATTTCCCATAGGATTTGCTGCAAACATAAGTAGTACCATATCAAAGAAAGGTGAATTTGGGCCAGGGTTGAAAATGCATGATTGGCATACCTTCATCAAGGTAAGTCATGTTCTTTTGTATTTACAATATATTTGTAAACTGCATGTACTTCTCATTGTATTATATGACAAAAGAATGACATGATTATTTTTATAATTGTTGCAGTACGTGCTACCCCTATCTCTCCCAGAGAACTTCAACAATAACATCAAACAAGTGATATATGATCTTGGAAAATACATGAGGTAAGCAATGATATCTATTCAATTTGTTGTATATATATATTGTAAAGTCTCGTGTTTATATATTTTTGTGTCTTGAATGTCTTGTAGGTGGTTGTCATCTAAAAAAATCCATAGATTAGATATAAAATATTGGAAGAGAAGAATTCCTCTTCTAATGTGTGAAATGCAAAAGTGTCTACCTTCAACCTTTTTCAATGCACAAGAACACTACCTCATACACCAAGTTGAGGAGATTGAAATGTGTGGACCCGTACACACTCGGTCAATGTGGATGGTTGAGAAGCACTTGAAATTTTTGAAGGCTTTGGTTCGGCAAAGAGCACGTCCTGAGGGTTCTATGGTGGAGGGATATATGGTATACTAGACTATGGTGTATGTTACTGAATATCTTCCTAAGCTTGCAACAAAGATCCATATAGATCGCATTTGGGATCTTGACACCATTAGAAAATTTAAAGGGGAGTACTTGGTGGGGGAAGGCAGAATGCGGAAAGTGAGAGGTAATACATTATAAGATGTTATTGTAGCTATTAATTAATTCTTAATCTTCAAAATTAATTGGTTGTAAGTCATCTATTTATTTTTTGTACAACTGCTCGAGAGTGGGATGCAATACATTTGTATATTGCAAACAATCAAGATTGGATGAAAAAATGGATTGAACGATGTCATCATTTAGGTCACACATTAACATGGGAAGTTGTGTCTTCATTGGTTAATGAAGCTCATTGTAATGAAGATCCAAATGTTACCCAAAGGGAAATAGATTTAGCACATGGTTTAAAAGATTTCTAGGTACATATAAATTTGTTAATCACTCGTACGTTTATGAACTCTCGATGCATTAATTTATACATGTTTTACATATTTTTGCAGGTCAAACACCACAAGGCTATGTTTTGCAATGGTCATAAATTTCGCATCAAAAAGTTGGATGACACAAAGAAAACTTGTGATTCTGGGATAAGTGTAGTGTTTCAGGTGACTAATATTTCATCTAGAAATGACTTACATCCTCGAGAGTCTGAAAATTGATACTATGGCATTTTGGATGATATACTTGAGTGTGACTTTAATTCCTTCAGATTAGTTCTCTTCATCATCAAATGGTATAGGCTATGACTTAATCAAAATGATCCTGATAGAACTGTTATTGAACATGACAATGGATTTCCAATGATTAATACAAGGTGGTTTGAGCTAGTTGGGGATGAACCCTATGTTCTTCCAAGCCAATGTGAGCAGGTATTTTACTCAGAGGTTCCGCATAAATTGGGTTGGTCATTTTTTGTTAGACATGATCCAAGAGGAAGGCAGATGAGGTATAATGCAATGGAAGAAGATTGTGAACAACTAGAAGATGATGTAGATGATGATCACAAACAACAGTTAGTCGATGATGTTCTTGACGCAACTTTTCTTGAAGAAGAAGAAGATGATGACGATGATGATGCTACTGATGATGCTACTAATGATGCTACTGATGATGATGATGATGATGATGTTGCTAATGATGATGATGATGATGATGATGATGATGTTGATGCTAATGCTGATGCCGATGATGATGACAACAATGAAGATGAAGACAATGACGGTGGTGGTGATGATGTCGACGTCAATGATGATCATGGTGATTAGTTGGATGAAGAAGAAGATGAATGACATGAATGAAATGTACAGTTACGTGATCACTACTTAATCTATTTAATATTTATTTCTTGATAGAAATGTGCAGTTATGCAATCAATGCTTAATCTAATTAATTCATGATGTACTTACTATGGGATGCTTATGGTTTTTAATGTACTTACTATGTGGTTTTGAGTATATGTATCATGAGTTTTTTTAGCTAACATTAGATAATTGAATTACATATGTAGGTACCCAAACTCCTTTCATGAGCATCCCACACAGTCTCATGGATCAACAAACTGACCTCAATGTTGATGATGTGACTAGATCAGGTAAATAGCTATACGATTATGGCCTATAAAGTACTGAAATATTTTAAAATGTTTAAAATGTTTTTAATTATAATAAAATGTTTTTAATTTAACCCTTTTATATGTTATTGCAGATGAGCCCCATTTGCATCAACAGAGAACTAGGCGTGCATTGAGATCTAATGAGAGGGTAGATGATCATGATGATGATATTGATACTCATCTTACAATTATATCTTAAAAACTAGAAATCAAAAGAAAAAAAGAAATGATTGTCATCTATGCACCTTAATTGATAATGACTGATTTTTATATGCCAATGAATTTAATTATGTGGTAGTGAATGTTCATAAATTTTATAATGTGTTAATGAATGTTATCGTGTGATAATTAATAAATGTCACATTTTATTAATGTGTGAATGAATGTTATTGTGTGATAATTAATGAATGTTACATTTTATTAATGGATGAAATAATGAATGAATGTTAGATGGTAACGGGGAATTTAGAGTGATGTTAGTGGGGGGGGGGGGGGGGGGGGGGGGGGTGGGGCCAAATGAGCTTCCACCTTCACATGGTTGGCCCTGTTTAGTATAGAATATAAAACTATTCTTGAAACAAAGTGAAGCTCAATAAGTTTGTTCCTTATATAGGGTCTCAAGTGTAGCTTTTATCCCACTCTCAACATTGCAAGGCTTCAAGTGGTGTTCTGATATTCGGTTTCTCCATCTCCCAATGACATCTTGTCTTTCTCCTAAGAACTCTCACTGAGCTATGATACATGGATGAGAAGAAGATGTCCCTTATAGGCTACACATATATAATATGGTAGATCTAGGGAACAAATATACTACAACATAGAATGAGTCAACTTGAATCTATAGTTTCTTCATTCACAATGAAAATTCAAATTATAAGCCATGTTTTAGATTTAATATTCATATTTATCTTCATCATGATCATAGCCATCATGGTCAGCATTTGGTTCAACTTCATTTGAACCACACTTCATGTTGGATGATAACATATTGACACTTACACCATGAAGAAGATAATTGATTAAATAGAAAGAGAGGACCAACTGAACCATCTTGTGGTTAGTCTATATCACATTGAGAAACAATGTCAAGACTCAAAAATCAAAACAATCAAAAGTTTCTTCAAGACCATGAATGATCAACAACATTCCATTAGAAAACAAAACACTAATCTATATTATCATTAAGCCATAAAATATGTTTTTAAAGTTTAGAAGCATATCACAAGAACTTTCAAGAAACATAGTACTATCCAAGGACCAAAATGAATACCCTCCAAGTGATTATGATTATGTTGATGTTGATGTCTATAATTTATGTCTAATGATTATGATGATGTTGATGTTGATGTCTATAATTTATTTCACTTACTGATGCTTGCCTAGATTGAATTTTGAATTGCCAGGCTGGAGAACACTTTCAAATTTTAGGGTCTATTCTACATGATACTCTTAGTTACAACTCAAATGCAACTCAACATATTTTTGATGCTGGGCAACCCATTGTAGAAACTCATCCGCAGGTGAAATTTAATGCTGTGAATCTTGGCATTGTTAATGTTATTACTTTTCCTCACGTTTCATATTTGTGAAAATGTTTCTTGGCACTATCTTATTCTTATTACAATGTTCTTTGTTGTGGGGCAGGAGGTCAATCTTCATTGTCTTCATTGTGGGGGCTAGTGAAGATTTCTCTGACAAATAGCAGGTCTTCTTTAGTATCTTCTAATAACATGCTAAACTGATAAAGGTGTTATGGGCATTTAATCTGCAATTACTAATAGACTAAGCATATTATTACTATGCTTAATGTTCCATTTAAATGCATTTAACACAAAAAACAAATTTACAAAATTGAACCAATGGCATGTTTACAACAAAGATGTGTTGAGGATTTTGCTCCTTATTTAATGTTAACTGTTCCTGCACAATCCACTCATACAACAGTGAAATGCTATGTGGAAGGGATGGTTGACAGCGTTCCTTGAGGGAAGGGGGATTTTGAAAGACTTGTTATCATTTTATTGTGTATTTCCAATATGTTTGGATGCAGGGCAGATCGGGTGAATGAAGGATCACTCACCGATTGCATTATAACCCGATTTTGAAGGGTCACTGGAAGAGGGGAATGAAGGATCACTCACTGATTACATGATAACCCCACCAAGCATTCTTTCCTTTAATTTTCCACAATATCTCAAAGTATGATCATTATTCTTTACTTTCTTCTTTATGCTATTCTTTCTATGGTTTTGTTATCTCAGAAATATATCAAAAACATTGTAGATGTGCATATAAAACTAAAATATTATCCTTCAATTGTTCCATATCGAAGCATTTCCTCATTGGAGTATTCTCTTCATTTGTACAATATCTGTCAAAAATGGTTCCCATATTTCTTCATGATCTTTTTTAATCTTTATATTGCAATTTTGATTAGATTTGACCTATAGTTGATTTCATTAGTATTTTATAACATATGCTCCTAATGTGAAATGTGGAGAGAAAGAAAGAGACATACTAGGTATGAATTACATGATATACCCATCATCACTTAGCACTTAAATAATAAATTATGGATAGGGAACAACCCCCTAACATCTAGATGTTTGTTTCATGTTGGCCTCTTATTATATGCAAAGGTAGGCCTGTCTTTAATTAGGCTAACAACCACAGTGTAGGGGCCATAATATTTTCCCTTTAACCACATTTATAGTTTGAGAAAATCAGAAAAAATTATTTCAGATTTATATTATCTTTTTGAACTAGCACACTGCCATCAAAATGCATAATCATTGGTCATCTCAAGAAAATTCCTATTGATTAGTAGGATATCCTTATAAAAAATTGATGCATGGATTTCTTGTGAATTATCGACTGCTATGTATCCTGCAACTATGGAAGGAATAGTGTTGGTGTTAGGTTTCATTTATTATTGAATTCAGTGGTTTCCAAGATGTGTTGAGGAGTTTGCTTCTTGTTTAGTGTTAACTGTTCCTGCACAATCCACTCATAAAAAAATGAAATGCTATGTGGAAGGGATGGTTGATAGTGTTCCTTGAGGGAAGGGGGATTGTGAAAGATTTGTTATCATTGTATTGTGTATTTCCAATATGTTTGGTTGCAGGGAAGACGAGGAGAATGAAGGATCACTCACCGATTGCATGATAACCTGATTTTGAAGGGTCACTGGTTGAGGGGATAGTCAAGGTCCCCATGATTGGGCCATTGGAGGACCCTATTTCTTTGTAGTAATTTCTATTCAAATTGGATGCATGGATTTCTTGTGAATTATCTGTTGCTATGTATCCTGTAACTGCACCCATAAATCTACATATACTTCTCTACGATTGTAAGCCACTTAGAGATCAAAATAGAGAAACTAAATCAAAATTGTTCTTTGTCCTATTTCCTTTTAACAAAGTCTCAACTAGATCTATTAGATTTCCACAATCCATATTAATGCTAGTATCAGTTTCTGGGTTCGATTGTGTATAATTTTTTCCATCAACATTTCAAATCATACTACATGATCCATCATATCATGTTCTTTTCTCTCTAGCATCCTGATGATGGATCATGTAGTATGATCCAAAATGTTGATGGAAAAAATTATACACAATCGAACCCAAAAATTGATACTAGCAAAGTCTCAACTATCAATGATACAATATACATTTGATGCCCTAAGCTATCAAATATACAAATGGCGCCTACCTAGAAGCTCACCACGAGAATGAAGGATCACTCACTGATTACATGATAACCTAGTTTTGAAGGGTCACTGGTTGAGGGGATAGTCAAGGTCTAGATGATTGGGCCATTGGAGGACCCTAGTTCTTTGTATTAATTTCTATTCAAATTGGATGCATGGATTTATTGTGAATTATCGGCTGCTATGTATCCTGCAACTGCATCCATAAATCTGCATATACTTCTCTAGGGTTGTAAGCCACTTAGGGATCAAAACAGAGAAACTAAATAAAAATCATTCTTTGTCCTATTTCCTTTTAACAAAGTATCAACTATCAATGATACAATACATTTGATGCCCTAAGCTATCAATACAAATGGTGCCTAGCTAGAAGCTCATGGGCTGTCCATTTGATAACCACAGTCAACATTTCAAAAAAATGGATATCCTTGAGCACAAGCACCAATAGCATCAAATAATGGAGTTAAAGCACAGGCTAGGGCACAACACGAGTAGAATGTGGTCCTTTGGCGTGTATTAAACAAAATAGAATTTTTAGCATATTATTATCATTCTATTTCTTTGTTGTAAACATGCCATCGGTTCAGTTTTGTAACTTCACTATTGTATGAGTGGATTGTGCAGGAATAGTTAACATTAAACAAGGAGAAAACTCCTCAACACATCTTGGAAACCATTGAATTCAATAATAAATGAAACCTAACACCAACACTATTCCTTCCATTCACTTCTACCAAGAATTAAGCATTTAATCCATTCAACATTACATATAATCATTAGACAGTTACATTTCCTGACTGTGTACTAGAGGAATAGTTAGGAAATGTAACTGTCTAAATGATCCAAACATTTGAAAATAATGAATCGATATCCTTGAGCACAAGCACCAATAATATCAAATAATGGAGATAAAGCACGGGCTAGGGCATGACACTAGTAGAATGCGGTCATTTCAGAGAGGATTTGTGATCAAATAAAATGCAATGCATTTGAAATTTGCAATCGAATATGATGCCAGATGCTCAAAAGATGAAGAAATCACATACCTTCTCTCACCCTCAGCTTTCGCTCCTCTATCTAATCGAAATAAAAATGATGAGACCGTTTCACTTTTTTTTTTCATAGCCAAATCTTCCTTGTACCACACGAAGAGCATGCCATTGGTTCAATTTTGTAATTTGTTTTTTGTGTAATTAGGAATTGGTACATTAAATGCATATAACACCTTTATCAGTTTAATTAGCATGTTATTATCATATCAGATAAAGTATGTTTAAGAATTGTTGGGACTGGTCCTTTTGCGTGTATTAAACATAATAGAATTTTGAGCATATTATTATCAATCTATTTCTTTGCTCTAAACATGCCATTGGTTCAGTTTTGTAGATTTGTTTAATCTGTTAAATGCATTTTTTGTGAGGAGGGGTCTTGTTCTCAGGAGATTGATGAAGATTGTGCACCTCAAAAACCAATTCATAAGGTACCAATCATGTTTCCTATTCGCTTATATTTTTGGATTGGTAAATCTCCTTATAAGTTTCATGTCCTTTCTTTTGATTGCTATGGATGAGATAGATATCTTACATTTAACATTCAACTTCTTTACATTTTAGAACATGTAGTGTGTTTTTTGAGGATTTTAACAAATCAACTTTTAACATAAATTGAAAATACCAAACTGATATCTTTCCCTTTCAACTTGACAAAATATTTGCATTTGACCAATAACTGCAAGCAACTGAATGATAAATCCACATACCTGTATCTTTGTAAAATACTCGGAACATCAAAAAGATGGCTAAGTGGCTGCCACCATGATTTTTATCTACTGAATATGGGAAAAAAAAACACCAAAAAAAATTGAATAGAAAACATGATTGGTCATTTCAGAGAGCATTCATGATCAAATAAAATGCAATTCCTTCTCTCACACTTGATCAACATTCACCCTCTTGTTTTCTCCCACTCCTTTTCTCTACAAATGAAATAAAAATGATTTGGCCATTTCAAAATAGTGAATTGATATCCTTGAGCACAAGCACCAATAACATCAACTATTTTGATATGTGGGTACCCTAATGTTGGCAAGAGTTCTTTTATTAATAAGATTACTCTGCAAGCTTGAAGAAGCGATATATTTTGGAAAATGAAGAGTAGAAAGATGATGATATTCCTAAGATCATGGATGGATTGAAGACAAAATGGGAAGACATCTTTCTAGATTGGCCCTGGATCCTTCGACAATTGGGGTAGGATCCAGATCCAGGCTAAAAAGATGTCTTCCTTTCTATTGTGGAATTATCCCTTCTTTGGCCTGCACTCATTCCTCTTCTAAAAAATGGTTATCTAGAAAGTTTGGATACTGTTTCTCATCCATGCACAAAATGTGCTAGTGATCATATAAAATTACTTTAGGCCTCCAGTATTGATGAGATGTACAAGTGTAAAATGTTTTTGCGAGATTGGGATCAATTTGTGCAGTGTACATAAATGCAAGGCGGTGATTATTCTCGACGATCGACAGGTAGCTAGGACAGTAGTTAGGACTAAAGATAAAATATCTCAAGAGACCGTCATAGGTTCTCTCTTTCTTCGGTCTATATTATTGACAGAATGTTTTAGCTTTCATTAGCTCATCAAATCCCTGGATTTGATGAGCTAATGAAAGGTAAAACAGTCTGTCAATAATATATACCGAAGAAAGAGAGAACCTATGATGGTCTCTTGAGCTATTTTATCTTTAATGTGCATATCCATCAATTTTTTGACACTTAATGATTAATTCTGATAGAAGTGCTACGCATTCAATAGATAAAATGTCAGAGAAAACTTATTTACGACAATCATTCCGACAGTAATGCTATATGTTCGATAGGGAATCTGTCGAAGAAATAATGAAGGACTGTCACTCTTCCGACATTTCAAGTGTCAGAAATAGAAATTTTTCGACAGACGGTTCAACATTAATGCCATATCACCGATAGGTATATCTATCAGAATTAAGTGGAAACTATCGCTATTCTAACAGTTATAATGTTAGAAAAGATATCATTTCGACAGTTAATAGGTATTGTGTTAGAATTCCGATGGATAAACCATAGAAAATGCCATAATGAAGTTGTTGCTGAAATGCAAGTTTCTGACATGATGTGGTGTCGATAAACTGATGGTTACATCTTCTGTCACAATTTCCTATGCAAAAATGGTGACGAACCCATCTGTTGAAATGCCAACAAATTAGCATTGCAAATCTGACAAATGGCCGTTAGAATTTGACCCCAAATGTAGTAGTGTGGGAAAAGAAGTAGATGATGATGATCAATTGGAATTGATCACATCCTTGAATAAAATCATTGGCAAGAATAAGAAAGTGAAGAGTCTTGAAGGGTGTCTAAAGGAACTAACTGAGAAGTTACAAAGCACTGCAACTACACAAATTGCAGAAGTAGACCCTATGGAGAAAGAAAATTAGGTAATGAGCACCTTTGACAATGAATTCACAAACTTGCCTGATATTGCAAAAGAGAAAGCACAAGCAGCCTATGAGGCTAGAATGCTTTTGAACATCAGTCAGAATATTAGGAATGATATCAACACTCTTGATATTTGTATCAAGGATTTGAGGAAGCATTTGGAAATAGGTAAATCTTTGTACATATAGTGTACAAAATCAAAGACCTTGACAACAGAAGAAGATCAGAAGATAAAGTTGAAGGAAGTAGAAATTCTAAATGAAACTAACCTTCTGTCTAGCCCCAATTTGAAGGTATGTGATGTTGAGAAGAAAGTTCAGAAGCTTTATGATGAAATCATAGTTGTGCAAGATCAGAGAGACAGAAAATTGAGAAGATTCACTCTTTTGAGAGAGCATGCTTCTATCAAGTTAAGCATTATTGAAGAGTAGTTGGAAGAATGTCTTTTAGTTAAGACATCTTTTCAGAAGTTTAACTTTGAAAACCTCTAAGCATGTGAAATAGCATCTTATGGACTAAGTGCATTACTTAATGTGGTAGATTCCATTAAGAAATCATGGGAGGAGTTAGAAGCCATGAAGATAGATTTTGCAGATTGTGTTGCAAGCCTACCGGCTTTGCAATAATTGAATTGAGGTATAATCTATTTATGATACAATTTTGTAATCCTCCCTACCTTTACTTTGTCATTGTTGTCAAAGGGGGAGATATATATATATAGAAGAAAATTGATAGTATATGATAAGGATTGATACTCTTAGGGGGAGTACTATATTAGAGATAATAATTTTTTGAGGAGTTATAAGGATAGTATATATTTTATACTATGGCCAAAATTTTGAACAATTTTGAGATTTTGAGTTGTACACTTAGCCAATTTTCTCATATGTTGCCACCAATGACAAAGGGGGAGATTGTTGGAAATTTGGCTGAGTTGATTACATAGATGTTGTCATTATGGAAACATATGATCCACATGAAGATCACATAGGTCAGAGAGCAAGTATGACAGAGCGCATTGCAAATTTGTTTAAGTGTGAGATAGTGTTTTTACCAGTGAACCTGGACATAGTTTTTGTTTGCGACATTGATTGGAGTAAGTTCAATGCTTGTGCACTTGAAAATAGACTCTATGATGTCTATTGAACACCCATCTCATAGTGCAAGTCAGTACGGCATGTACAAAAGAAGTTATGATAGTTTTACCGAAGATAGTGTCAAGCTGATAGGACAAAATATGAAGACATAACTAGTAAAGAGTTAAGGGATTATTTTGTTTATCAAAATAATAAATTAACAATATAAAGGGATGACATCCTAGATGTTAACCGTTGGATAAAGCTATTGGTATAAATGTAATTGTAATTGTAAAGATAGATGTAGTAGTAATGAAATGTAATGAAGTAGTGATATGATGCGAAGTATATGATGCATATGTAATAGCGATAGTGAAAGAGAACCAAAGAGAAATTGATGCAAGCAGTATAAGGTTATGTACCTTAACCTATTTTTGTAATTAGTGTATATTGTACATTACTTGTTTGGGCAGTGGGCTCATCTGGTAATCACATTTTGTATGACCAACTCCTAACAAGGTTGAGGCTTCTAACAAGCCTATAGTCCCTTAATCAGGATTGATACACTATATGTTTGTAATAGCCTCCTAACAGGGTCAACATCCTTAACATGATACTTTTGATTAGTGTATCTTTGTGGGTACCATGCCCACCAGGGTTTTCTCTTGGCCAGTGTTTCCTCAAGAACAAATAATGTGTTATGAGTTCTTTATTGTTATGCATGTTTTTTAGCTTCTTATTTTATGCATGTAGAAAGATAATCTATTATCTCAATAATTGGGAAAAAGATAAAGTTTGTAGAATACTAATTCACCCCCCCTCTGAGTATTCCCTATTTCTAACATTATCTACTCAAGATGCTCATGTTCCCTCTATAAATGATCTTGCCAAATATGATGCAACTATTAAACAAAATGAAATGTTCACTCAAAATGCAATTGCCAAAGAATCCCTTATTAGTGCATTATCTGATAGTGAGTTTTTAGAGATCAAGAAAGCAGATAAAGCCTACAAAATATGGAAGTATCTAGAAGACATGTTTGAAGGAGATATCCAAGCCAAGAATGCATGCAGAAAGACATGGAAGAAAAGATATAATACTTTAGAGATGCTACCTAAAGAGATCATCAGAGCCTATAATCAAAGAATTAATGAAGTAGTTGCAAGAATTAGAAACAATGGTGGAGAGATCTTGGAAGAAGACATAATGGATAAATTGATGACTACTCTGACAATAGAATATGAGAGCAAGATAAACATCCTAGATGAGACTATGCAGTTTTCAAAAGACTTCAAAAGAGAGACCTTAATCAACAAGATTTCAGCATTTGAGATATCAAGATTGAAGATAGAGCCTAAAAGTGAAACAACATTCAAAGCCTCTATCCATGGTAAGAAATCTTTGAACACCTCTGGTAATTTTGATGATGAAGATGATGATAAAGAACCAGAAGAATTCATTGCTATGTTTTCTAAGAAAGAAAGAAAAGGAAAAGGGAAATATGAAGGTCAGTTATCATTTAAATTCTTTTCATGTAACAAGATTGGTCATTTTGCATCTAAGTGTCCTACAATAGTCAAGAAGTACAAAACTAATTTCAAGCCTAAGTATAAAAAAGAATGTTACTATGCTAAAGATGGAGTGAAAGATGAAGATTTGGAAGAAGATGAAATTGGATTTATTGCAATTAAAGATAAGGAGAAAATGTTTGATGACATGGATATTGAAGATGAAAAGAAAGTAGAAGAGCTAGCATTAATTTCACAAGAAGACATCAGAACAGACTCGATCATTGACAACAATTGTTCACATCACATGACATGAGACAAAGATAGATTTGTACATCTGGATAAGTAAAAAGGAAACATGGTTAGATTTGGAGACAACACTCCCAAACCTATCATAGGTAGAGGAGCTATCAATTTGGATGGAAAGAACAACACTGATGATGTTCTATATGTTGATGGTTTGAACCATAAATTACTGAGTGTTGGATAGCTATTTGACAAAGGATATCAGTTGGAATTCAAAAACAGCAAGTGCATCATTAATAACAAAGGAGTAATGATTGCATTAGGTTCAAAAACAAAAGGTAATGTTTTTTAGCTTAATTCAAAAGCAAGTTGTTTTGTTTCAAAAGTAGATGATAGTTGGTTATGACACAAAAGACTATGTCACATAAATTTTGACAATATACTAAAGATAAGCAATGTAAAGGTAGTAAGAGACCTCCATAGTATTGCAAGACCAGTTGATACAATGTGCAAGGAATGTGTGATGAGAAAGCATGTAAAAAAATCATTCAGAAGCAAGCAAAATTCAATAGAGAACAAGTTAGATCTAGTGCATACAGACCTATGTGGACCAACTCAAACAAGATCATACTATGGTGAAAGGTACTTTATTTTGTTTGTTGATGATTATTCTAGAATGATGTGGGTTTCATTCTTAAAAGATAAATTTGAAGCATTTGATAAGTTCAAAATATTCAAAGATAAAGTTAAAAATGAGTTTGGATTAAAGTTAAAATGTCTAAGATCAGATAGAGGAGGATAATTCACTTCTGATAAATTTTATGAGTATTGCAAAGAATATGGGATAAAAATATAGCTAAGTGCACCTAGAACTCCTCAGTAGAATGGAATTATAGAAAGAAGAAATAGGATCATACTTGACACAACGTGCACTATCATGATTGAAGGAAAAGTTGCACACACCTATTGGAGAGATGCAGTCAATACTGCAGTCTATACTATCAATAGAATTCAATTAAGGCCAAACATAGACAAAAAACCTTATGAGATATGGTTTCAGAATGTACCTACAATAAAATACTTCAGAATATTTGGAAGCAAGTGTTACATCAAGAGAGATGATGGTGTTGGTAAGTTTGATGCAAGAAGTGATGAAGGTATTTTTCTTGGTTACTCTACTAAAAGCAAAGGTTATAGATGTTTCAACTTGAGATTGAAGATCACTGAAAGTGTACATGTAAAGATTGATGAAAAGTTTATGATTCAAGAGGGATTATATGATTATGCACCTATGATCGAAGAAGAACCTAGACCTACCACTAGAGAAACAGTTGTTGAAGAAATGTTTGATAGCATTGATGTATTATTCAATGACTTTGAGACTAGTGAAGAATAATCACATAAGTCAGATGAGAGAGTCACACCCAATGTTCCAAAATTCACATCTAGATACCATTCAAAGGAAGATATCATTGGAGATCAAAATAGAAAAGTCATGACAAGATCAAAAGAAAAAATTTCAACAACTAATGAAGAGGTATGCTTACTTTCAAAGATTGAACCTTTAAGTGTTGAAGATGCATGTAATGATTTAGATTGGCATGAAGCAATAAAAGAAGAGCTAGATTAGATAATAAAGAATGACACATGGGAATTGGTCCCTAGGCCTAGTGATAAGAATGTGATTGGAACCAAGTGGATATTTAGAAACAAGATGAATGAAGATGGAACAGTAGTAAGAAACAAAGCAAGACTAGTATGTAAAGGATATGCACAAAGAGAAGGAATTGATTATTTAGATACATTTTCCCCTGTAAGAAGATTGGAAGCCATAAAGTTGTTTCTAGCCTATGCTACATTCAAAGACTTCAAAGTATATCAAATGGATGTCAAGTCAACATTCCTAAATAGAGAGTTGAAGGAAGAAGTTTACATAGAGTAGCCTGAAGGGTTTACTTTATTAGAAAAACCTGATATGGTATGTAGACTAAAGAAATTTCTCTATGGACTTAAGCAAGCCCCTAGAGCATGGTATGAAAGGCTTGGTGGATACTTGACAAAGATTGGATTCAAGAAAGTAGTAGTAGATTGTAACTTACTCATAAGAGAGACACCTGATGGATTATTTGTTGGAAATTTAGCTAAGTTAATTACATAGATGTTGTAATTATGGAAACATATGATCCACATGAAGATCACATAGGTCAGAGAGAAAGTATGATAGAGCACATTGCAAATTTGTCTAAGTGTGAGACAATATTTTTACTAGTGAACCTAGACACAATTTTTATTTACGATGTTGATTGGAGTAAGTTTAGTGCTTGTGCACTTGAACATAGACTCTATGATGTCTATTGAACACCCATCTTAGAGTGCAAGTTAGTATGACATGTACGGAAGAAGTTATGACAGTTTTACCAAAGACAGTGTCAAGCCTACAGGAAAGAATATGAAGACAGAACTAGTAAAGAGTTAAGGGATTATTTTGTTTATCACAATAATGACTTAAAAATATAAAGGGATGAAATCCTAGATGTTAAATCTTGGATAAAGCTATTGGTATAAATGTAATTGTAATTGTAAAGATAGATGATGAAGGAATGAAATGTAATGAAGTAGTGATATGATGCGAAATATATGATGCATATGTAATAGCGATAGTGAAAGAGTAGTGAAGAGATATTGATGCAAGCAGTGTAAGGTTATGTACCTTAACCTATTTTTGTAATTAGTGTATATTGTACATTACTTTTTTGGGCAGTGGGCTCATCTGGTAATCACATTTTGTACTACCAATTACTAATAGGGTTGAGGCTTCTAACAAGGCCTATAGTCCCTTAATCAGTACTGATACACTATATGCTTATAATAGACTCCTAAAAGGGTCAACATCCTTAACATGATACTTTTGATTAGTGGATATTTATGGGTACCATCCCCACTGGAGTTTTCCCTTGGCCAGGATTTCCTCAAGAACACATAATGTGTTATGAGTTCTTTAGCTTTATTGCTATGCATATTGTTTAGCTTCTTATGTTATGCATGTATAAAGATAATCTGTTATATCCATCATTGGGAAAAAGATAAATTTTTTAGAATACTGATTCACCCCCCCTCTCAATATTCCCTATTTCTAACAATTGGTATCAGAGCTTAGTTACTCAGAAAAGAATCATTCAAGGAAAGCCTAGCAGCTTGAGTAAGATCTCTATGGATATGGATCAACTATAGAAGAATCTTGAAGAAGCTCTCGAATAGATTGACTTGCTTACTATTGAAAAAGATACTTTGAAAAGAAAGTATGATGATGAAAAGAACCTCATTGAGAAAATGAAAAACAAATTGGAAGATCTGAGATCTGAAAAGGAATCTGAATTTTTTAGTGAAGATTGTGATGACAATTTAGAAAAAGAAAATAAAATCCTTAAACATGTACTAAAGATAGAAAATTTGAAGCTTAGTTTGAAAGATGGAAATGGAAAGAATGAAGCAAATCTGAAATCTAAGAATGAAAGTCTAAAGACAAAAAATGAAGGACTAAAATCTAAACTTTATGAAGTAACATCTGAACTTGAGAAAGTCAATTTGCAGTATGATGAAGTTGAGAAATACAATAAGATTGTGAAAGGTGAACTGACTCAATCCAAACAACAACTTGAAAGGCTATATTCAATTAGTGAGAAGATTGATGAACAAATATCTTATCGAAAACCATTCTATGATAAGACTGGTCTTGGATTCAACACTTTTAAAGCAAATGATGAAAGCAAGGAACTAGATTTTAAAATATCTAAAAGCATAGATGAGAAGAGGTCTGATGAGATCAACAAATCTAAAGATACACCTGAAGAAGAAGAATCATTGAAGCAAGAGGAATCACCCAAAGGTATGCAAAGAGAATTAAAAGGTAGATGTTTTGCTTGTAATACTATTGGTCATATGAAGAGAGATTGCACAGGTAAGCAATTAAAACCTCTTAATGGTTATTGTTACAATTGTCATGGTTTTGGACATAGAGCTATTGAATGTAGGAAACCTAAATTTATTTAGAATAATGATGATAGTAGAATGTTTAGGAATACTAACAATGCAGATAAGAAACCTACTGAAGATATGAATAGAAGAAATGGAATAATATGTTATAGATGCAACAAGGTTGGACACATTGCTAGAAACTGCAAATCACAAATCAATCAGCTTGGACCAAGATATGGAAACAATGGAATTGTTTGTCAGATATGTAACAAGATTGGACATACAAAAAGGTTTTGCAGAATGAACAATAGAGTTTTTCATCCTAATCCTAATCCTAGAAATCATGCAAGAAGAAATGAAGATGCGAGTAACAGTCAGAAAGGATGGTGTAGTAATTCAAATGAAGTGAAGTTTATCAAAAGCACAGATCAATGAGACATATTCAACATTGAAGGTAATCAGGAAGGTGAAGTATTGAAAGGTAAGAATGAATCTTTACTTGACCTATCTCAAAGTACTTAATTTATGTAAATTATAGTAGAATAGGAACCTAGATTAGTGTAGAAGTAGATATATGATGAACTGAGTCTTTCACAGTTAATGCAAGGTAGTTTATGATGTTATAATGCTATGGTTAAGAGCGCAAAGAAAAATATTATGTTTTGCTAGATCGCAAGAAGTTTTAAGTTTTGAAGGTTAGCAGAAACAACTTTTGGAAAGAAGTGGCAAAAGAATTTAATGCGATGTCAGATCTAAGTGAAATTGAATTAATAAAAGGTTATGATCAGTATTATTTGATCATTAAAGCAAATTCAAGTGTCAAGGAGATCAAAGAGCAGTGATTGGAAGCATTTTGCAAGGATTTGGAAAAGAATTTTGTGCTGAATCTATGCAAGCCCTAAAATCATGAAATTAAGATATTTTACTTGACAAATCTTTGAATCAGTAAAGGAATTTGAAGAAATCATGGATGTTTCCTTAATACACAATGTCAGAGATAAGAATAGACCTAAATTGAAAAGGGAACTAGTAGAACCCTTGGAAGATGACCCTAGGTTTGCATTATCATCCGTACCAGATGGAGTTTTACACTTAGAGAATGTCAAAAGTTATCTTGGATGCAAACTAGAGACAGTGAGTGATAGTGATTTCACAAATGAATATCAAAAGATTTACAATCAGGATATGACACTAAAACAAGGTTTTGAATATTTGGAACACAATGAAATTGTTAAGTATGGATTACAGTATGAATTTGATAATGAAGAATGCACTAAGATTACCTTGAGTAGAATTCATAATGGAAAGTTTTGGTTAGAAGATAGAGTGATAGATATTAAAGTAGATTTGATTCATGAAGTCACTGGATTATCTAAAATTGGAGCTATTCCTTTAAATGAGAAAAACATGAGGAAAAAAGTCATTGATAACACAAACTCATCCTATAATGGTAGAGGAATTGTGATTAGTAAGATCAAACAAGATGATGTGAGATACTTATGCAAGATCCTAACTACTAAGTTTTGTGCAAATTCAAGAGAGGATGACATGGCAGCTAGAATGGTACATGAAGCCTATCTAATGTGTGTTGGTAGGGTACAAGTTGATATGTGTGAAATTTTGAGAATTCAATTGTTTGAGAACTTGGAGAAGATTAAGAAAACTAAGTATACACAGTTTAGGTTCTCTTCCTTAATCACTTATATGTTTTTTCATCTATTGAGGAGATTTCCTAACACCATTGGAAATGACTGGAATGATGGACAAAATAGAATGGAAATGATTAACCTAGTGCACAAAAGACATGTTATTGACAGTGTAAATGAGAGTGCAATACTGGAAATTAAGACATTTCAGAATATTGTGTCTAGCATATCAAGGATCCCTAAGTCTCTTGTTGAGAAATATAAAGATGATATATGTTTTATGGTGGATATTGAATTTACCTATATTGATGTAGTAGAGCCTAAAATAGAGTTCATAGACCCTCTTGGCTATGAGATATCTAAGGTAGAGACTGAAGAGTATGTTAGCAAGTTACTTAAGTGTAAGTTGGACAGACAGTGCAATAGGTTTGGAACCTTTGAGGAGAACTTCAACTCTGCAAAGATCTTAATTGAAGAGAAAGAGTCTAAGAAGAGAGTTGAGAGAACTATAAAGAAAATCCTAAAAGATACAAGGATGACAGAGCATGATTTTTTGGTAGCAAAGAAAACAACAACAGAAATCAAAGAGAGTGGACAAAAAGAAGTTTTGTCTATCCCTCCTTTATCATGAATTGCAGTACAACAGGAAGAACCACAAGTGAAGGTAAAAGTGAAAGTAACTGAGAAGGATATAGAAGAAAAGATGTCTACTAGATCCACTTCCTCCACACCTAGCAAGAGTGTAAAGGAAAGTGCTATTGGACCAGGAAAGAGACATAAAACTTTAGTGCAACTAGTTCCAAGAAAGCTTGGAAACCAAAAGTTGAAAAGCTTAATGACAGATCATTGAGGATGGTGACTTTACAAGAATGAACAAGTAATATGATCTTTATGATTATACAGATAGACTTAATCTAGAGAATGCAGTTGTGAAGCATATGATTTTGGCTGACAAGAAGTTTGATACAATTCAGGGACAAATACCTAATGATTTATATAACAAACTTGTAAATAGGAAGAAGAGAGCATCAGAGGAGGACATAACTATCAGAGAAAAGCTTGTGAGGAAGCTTTGTGAAATAAGAGATGAAACAGATTTCAATCAGATCATGAAAGCCTTAAGCACCCATCTTAGAACCAAAAGGAGAACTATTCAGATTATGGGAGGTAGGTATGATGAAATCAATTCTAAGATAGAACAAGCTATTATCAAGGTTATGGAAAAATATGTTGGAGAATCATCAGTTGCAGCAGAGCAAGCATGTGAGAAAGAACAAGAGGACATTCCCTCTCCTCTAGCTATTAATATTGAAGATGAAACAATGAATGTAGAAGGTACAAAAATCACCTTGGATACTGATGAAAATGTATTCAAGAATTTGGAGAACATTGTTGACAATTCAGCCTTTGAAGAACAGGAAGCTACAAAAGAAGAAGAGATGACAAAGACAATAGTTGTGGAACCACCAGTAATAGAGGAACAAGTTCTCATTCCCACCAAAGAAGATATCAGTCTTACTCTTGAGATTGGAAAGAAGAATCAAATTGGATCTATGATTGAGCATTTGGGAAAAGAAGTAGATGATGATAATCAATTGGAATTGATCACATCCTTGAATAAAATGATTGGCAAGAATAAGAAAGTGAAGAGTCTTGAAGGGTGTCTAAAGGAACTAACTGAGAAGTTACAAAGCATTGTAACTACACAAATTGCAGAAGCAAACCCTATGGAGAAAACAAAGAAGGTAATGAGCACCTTTGACAATGAATTCACAAACTTGTTTGATATTGCAAAAGTGAAAGCACAAGCAGCCTATGAGGCTAGAATGCTTTTGAACATCAGTCATAACATCAAAAATGATATCAAAACTCTTGATATCTTATCAAGGATTTGAGGAAGCATTTGGAAATAGGTAAATCTTTGTACATTCAGTGTACAAAATCAGATACCTTGACAACAGAAGAAGATCAGAAGATAAAGTTGAAGGAAGCTAAAATTCTGAATGAAACTAACCTTCTTTCTAGCCCCAATGTGAAGGTATGTGATGTTGAGAAGAAAGTTCGGAAGGTATATGATGAAATCAGAGTTGTGCAAGATGAGAGAGATAGAAAATTGAAAAGATTCACTCTTTTGAGAGAGCATACTTCTATGAAGTTAAGCATTATTGAAGAGTAGTTGGAAGAATGTCTTTCAGCTAAGACATCTTTTCAGAAGTTTAACTTTGAAAACCTCCAAGCATGTGAAATAACATCTTATGGACTGAGCACATTACTTAATGTGGTAGATTCCATTAAGAAATCATGGGAGAAGGAGATAGAAGCTATGAAGATAGACTTTGCAGATTGTGTTGCAAGCCTACTGGCTTTGCAATAATTGAATTGAGGTATAATAGTTTTTTGAGATACAATTTTTTAACCGTCCCTTCCTTTATTTTGTCATTGTTGTCAAAGGGGGAGAGATATATAGCAGAAAATTGATTGTATATGATAAGGATTGATACTTTTAGGGGGAGTATTGTATTAGAGATAATATTTTTTGAGGAGTTATAAGGATAGTATATATTTTATACTATGGCCACAATTTTGAGTTGTACACTTGGCCAATGTTCTCATATGTTGCCACCAATGACAAAGGGGGAGATTCTTGGCAATTTGGCTAAGTTGATTACATAAGTGTTATCATTATGGAAACATATGATCCACATGAAGATCACACAAGTCAAAGAGCAAGTATGACAAAGTGCATTGCAAATTTGTCTAAGTTTGAGACAGTATTTTTACCAGTGAACCTAGACACGATTTTTATTTGTGATGTTGATTGGAGTAAGTTCAATGCATGCACACTTGAAAATAGACTCTATGATGTGTATTGAACACCCATCTCAGAGTGAAAGTTAGTACAACATGTACGAAAGAAGTTATGATAGTTTTATCGAAGATAGTGTCAAGCCGACATGATAGAATATGAAGACAGAACTAGTAAAGAGTTAAGGGATTATTTTGTTATCAAAATAATGACTTAACAATATAAAGGGATGAAATCCTAGATGTTAACTCTTGGATAAAGCTATTGGTATAAATTTAATTGTAATTGTAAAGATAGATGATGAAGGAATGAAATGTAATGAAGCAGTGATATGATGCGAAATATATGATGCATATGTAATAGCGATAGTGAAAGAGCAGTGAAGAGATATTGATGCAAGTAGTATAAGGTTATGTACCTTAACCTATTTTTGTAATTAGTGTATATTGTACATTACTTGTTTGGGTAGTGGGCTCATCTAGTAATCACATTTTGTACTACCAATTCCTATCACGGTTGAGGCTTCTAACAAGGCCTATAGTCCCTTAATTAGGACTGATACACTATATGCTTGTAATAGACTCCTAACAGGGTCAACATCCTTAACATGATACTTTTGATTAGTGGATCTTTGTGGGTACCATCCCCATCAAGGTTTTCCCTTGGCAAGGGTTTCTTTGAGAATAAATAATGTGTTATGATTTCTTTAGCTTTATTGCTATGCATGTTGTTTAGCTTCTTATGTTATGCATGGATAAAGATAATCTGTTATATCCATAATTGGGAAAAAGATAAAGTTTGTAGAATACTGATTCACCCCCCCTCACCGTATTCCCTATTTCTAACATTATTGTTGGTTGCTATATTTGTTGATGACATTATGATTGGTGGTAATGACAAGCTTAGTGTAGAATTTGCTAAAAAAATGCAGAGTGAATTTGAAATGAGCATGATTGGACCTATCAAGTACTTTTTGGGACTAAATGTGTGGCAGATAGACAAAGGTATTTTCATTAATCAGTCTAAGTATGCAAAAGAGATTTTGAAGAAGTTCAAGATGGATGATTGCAAGCTAGTAAGTACCCCTATGATAACATGATGCAATCTTTCAAAAGAAGATGATTCAGCAGTAGTAGACATTGTACACACTAGAATGTGCACTTCTCTAAGTCTTTGCTTCCAAGGGAATCCATGAATGGGAAACCTTGAAAAATGACCTAGACCTCCTTAGGCATGGAGTGCAAGGATATTAAGTGTGCTCTCAGCTAGAGCTATTAAGCCTATGACCTTGCTAGTAAACCATGCAATGTGAGATTCAATGGAGACAAGGGAAAGAATGCCAATATCCTCAAGAATCAATATGAGAATGAAATGCAACTATGCTAGGAATGAAAATGCAAGCTAAGCTATGAAAAGAAAGATGCAAGTGTTACAATCCAAGCTAATTAATCTATGTGAGCTAATCTTAGAGTATAGAAATGAAGCTAATCTAGGAAAGCATAAATATGAAACTATGATGCAAGAAATGGAAGATGAATGCAAGAATGTCTTCAGAAAGCTCCAAAGTTTCCAAACAATCCTGCAACATAAGGTTAGTATTCAAAAGATGGATGCTAAAATGAGGAGAGAGCTCTCCTTTTATAAGAAATGAGAAAGAATGGACCATGGAGATTAAGAGGAAAAATATTTAATCAAGGCTGGAGCTTGAAAGAGGAGTAATCCATGTGCACAAGTATCCTCCAATGAGAAAATAAGAGTTGACTTTTGTGTCCATATGAGACAAAAAGTGCTTTTTCTCTTTTTATAAAATAAGAATAATGCTTTATTTGTGAAACTTAGGATAAGAGGAAAAGTGGGGGGTTTTTTATTTAATAAAAGAGGAGGAGACTCCTTTTAATTAAATAAAGACTTAGGATAAGATGGTTAGCCCATAGAAAATAATCAAATAAATGATAGAACTAGGATTTGATCAAGAATAAGAAATTGATGATTTAGCAAAAGGGGCTAATAGTCTACGTGACCATTTTTGGATGATTACATTTGCCCCTCTTTGACTAATGTGTGATCGATCTGAGAACACATTACGTCAAAGAATAGATCAGCCAAGAAGGCAAGTAGAGATTTGACTCCAAAGAATGAAGTGCAGAGAGGTAGCAAATCCTGCACGATCAGCCTGGTGGTGACAATACTAAACACTTAGGAAAGATATGGATAGTATCAGGACTCGAGATGAGAACTAACATGTCAAGTGCAAAGATAGCTGGATCAGAGCAAATGGAATGGTCAAGCATATGCTCTGGAGAATAGCCAATAGGATATGATGTGTCTGCCCCCTTGGGATTGAAAGTGAAATCAGGTAGAGGGAATGCAGAAGTAAGAGCAACATGATCAAGTCACTAGAAATCATAATTGAAGATGACAGATAAGAGAATAACCATGAAGAAGGTAAGATATGCCCCAGGTGAGACCTCAGAGAGATGAAATGAATGAAATGAATGAGAGACAAGAAAGGTGAGAGAGATGGGGATGAAGGAATGAAGAATGCCCCAACAAAGATTGAAGGATCAAGCCTCAGATGGTTAGCCAACTGTGCAGAAGAAGGGGAAAATTTGAAATGTGATTATGACTATCAAGATGAACTTGGATTTTGATTTTGTTCCCAAAAATGGATCCAGGATGTTGAAATAAGCTAGGGGTGCAATATTCGCACAATTTTGAGATGTTTTGAAAATTGGTCAAAAAAGTCAAAATGCTATACAAGGGGTAAAAAGGTCATTTTCAAATTCATTTGTCTTTTGTGATTTTGAGAATCTTAAGAGCTTAGAGAGAGAAGATGGCTCAGCAAGCAGCAGTTCTAGTTCACCATCATCGATTTGAGCATGGTCGGTTGCACAACCGACCTCCTCAGTATGGTGCCCCGGTAAGTTTTCAGAAAAACTTTTCTTTTTTGAGTCATTAATGAGCATTTAATGTTTTTTAAACATGTTTTTAATTTTTTTGAAAAATTTCAAATTTTCTTGGTGTGAAAGTTCGTACAATACTTAAAAAGTATCGCACAGTTTGAGAAACTTTGTCGTGCGATAGTTCATGGGACCAAAAAGTATTGCCCGACTGTTCAGTCCAGTGTCGCACGATATTGGGAAAAACATTGTATGATACTTAGCGAAATATTGCATGGGCAAAGATTATCACACTACTATTGAAGAAAGTATCTCATGATACTTTTCTAAAAAATAGTGTCACACTAGTTAATAAGAAATATCACATGTTTAAATTTTGAGCAATATGACATGGGTCTAGACAATTTTTGTGTTTAGGTCTTGATGTACTGATTTTGATCATCCATCATGATATGTTCTAACATTTGGATTGGTTTATGGCTTGTAGGAGACTTTCCCAGCACTGCTGATTAGAGTGCTGTGAGTGATTGGCTTACGGTGCATCTGGGATCTAGATGATCCCAGAAAGGATGATTTGGCTAGCATGGGTTTTGGTTTCCTCCTTGATATGCCCCATATTCTAGAAAATCATGGGTTGTTGACTACTCTAGCTGAGAGGTGGCATAGCGAGAACAACACCTTCCATCTGCCTATTGGATAGGTGACCATCACTTTAGAGGATGTTTATCAGATCTTGCGAGTGCTGAGTCATGGAGATCCAGTGAGTATAATCATGTTTCTAAATACTTAGAGATGTAAAGTTTCCATATGATAAGAAAATGACATGATTTTCTGTTGGCACAGGTATATTATGATTAGGATCCTACTGAGGGATGACAAGCCATCCAAGACCTATTTCAGGATGTTACGATTATCGACAGACACCTCAGCTGGGAGCGGCTGATGGAGGATTATGGTAGAGACTTACCAATGCCTTGCATTGTTTGTTTGATTGTTGCATAGGCCCTCATTACTGATAGGAGTTAGAAGGGGTTTCCACTGGGATGGGGTAGGTTAGTAGCAAATCTGGTGGCACATCCACAATGGCTAGCATGGGGCCCAACCATATTGGCTGATATGTATCATGAGCTCCATGAGATAGTGTATAGAGATGGTAGGATGTGGGCATGTGGAGCCGTGCTTGCTCAGATATGGGTGTGGGAGCACATTGATGTAGTGCACCCACATGTACAGCTGAGGGAGCAAAGGCACCCCTACATTTTTAGATATATGGGGTTTATATCATATGCTCATAGCGGTGACCTGACATATTATAGGAGACTCCTTGATGAGTTGACATCTTTTGAGTGGAGACCATATAGGGCTTGCGAGTAGTGGAGTGATAGAGAGCGCAAATTGGGGTATATGTTATGCAGTCGGCCACTAGTAGGCCGCCACACTGAGGTTGTTGAGAGATTTGTCATCACTCCTATCTAGAGATAGTTTGGTTGACAGCAGAGAGTATCTACAGAGACCACCACCTATGTTGGGTCTCGAGACAAGGAGTGACATGGATGGCTATCAATGCTAGACTACCAGTAGGCAGTATAGGAGATAGCTGGGATACAGAGGGAGCTATGGGACTACCTCACAGGGACAACAGATGCAAGTGCAGATGCAGCCTACAAGGCGAAATGGTAGAGATGTCCTTTCCCTAGGTTTACTGTGCTAGATGCAAACCCACAGGCACAAGGTGGAGATAGAGATGACAAGGATGATGGGGGAGGGAGGGGTGGAGAGAGAAGAGAGGGTTCTAGATTAGGTGGCCGATAGAAGGCATGGAGACATAGGTTAGTGAGTCTTGAGGAGGATGATGCAGTGAGAGTTGTTCATCATAGGGTAGATGCAAAGTAGGAGCAACCTGTAAGGGGAGGGGATCTGAGAGCCAGGATCCATGCTCTAGAGGTGGAGATGTAGTAGTTATGCATCACCATAGTCAGAGAGTAGAAACTGATGGATCTAAGAGCTGAGCTTGAGCCATGAGATAGGGCTATACAGGTTGCAACTACAGAGTCATAGAGAGAGGCAACACAACCTACATACTATCATGGGCTCTATATACAAGTGATACTAGAGGGTCAGAGAGCACCGCCCTACTCTATGATAGTTGGGAGATCGGATATGGTACCAGACATAGTGGAAACACCACCTCCTCCACCACCAGCTCCAGATGATGGAGCTAGCGAGTCTTGGGTTTAGGTTAGATAGATGTATAGAGACATATCCTGGGACTTGATCCAGATTTTTTGTATCCCACATTGTATCATGACATTGTTATATATATGAGATTATTGGATTTATGATATAGATTGTGTACTTGTCCCACTTGTGATGGATGTTTTAGTTTTTATATTGTCTTGTCATATTGCTCAAAATGTATTTTATATGCTCATATATATTCTCTCTCATAGATGTATGTTTAGTCTCATGTTTATGATATAGACTCATGCTTTTGAAAATGATCTCTTTGTTGATATAGATATGATGATAAGATTAACCCCTTGTGATGATAGGAATAGGATGTGATGAAAAAGACAAGGAGTGAAAGACATGATCGAGAAAAGAAAAGATGAGTGCAGTTGACTGATAGGTCCATGAAAGATGAAAAGGAGAGCTCTCTCCATATGCAAAATGCAAAAATAACTAACATGAACCTAAAAATGCAAGCTACTATGAAAAGTGGTTTACTTGCAAGGTCACAAAGCTATTAGTCTCTAATATTCATCATTGAGCATTATTGGTAGCGTCGCAAGATCATACAATACACACTAGTATAACTATGGGTATATGAATATGATCTATATTAGATGAAATGTGGGAATCCCACCTAGGCACCAAAGACATGTAGGTCAAGATGACTACTGCAGTGAGATTCCCTAAGTTTAATATAGCAAGATTATGCTCGCACTGAGACATAGGAAAGTCAAGATGTCTATAAGCATGCACTTGCGAACACAGTCAATGACAATACCTTGTAAGTCCTATTGTCTGGCATAAATGCTAATGACAATTAAGACCAACAAAATATATCCACAAGTAGAGAAAGAAATAAAGCATGTCCTCATGCCCCTAGTCTTCTAGCTATGCATCATAGAAAACCATTAGGGAGAGAACACTCAGAAAATAAATCATCATAGAAAACACACAAAGAATGAAAGTCAAACAAGTCTCAGCAAGTCAAGTGTTTTAAGTGCTTGTGTGTAGGTCATAGAGTCAATCTTTGAGTATCACCTTTGCCAGTGGAAATATCACATCATTCTGGACTGTGGGTAAACATCTGATAAGTGTTGAAAAACACTTGACATGAGGGGAGTGTTGAAAAACATAGTTTGGGGAGTGTTGAGAAACACTATTTGGATCAAGTGGCTTGAGAAACCCTGACATAGAAAGAGACCCAAGATAAGCTAAAACAACATGTGCCCCCTAGACTAAGACAAGAGTCAATTTCAGGCTAGGAGAGGCAAAGTGAGATGTGGAGTGAATGAGCGCCACGCAAGACTGATAGACATAGGTGCAAGGGTCTCAAGCAACGCCTGTTTCCAGGTTTTCACCACTTGATAGATTTTTTTAGGACTTTTTTTTTTTTTGTATTTTTGCTACCAAGGCGCGTGTTTCCAGGTTTTCACCAAGGCACTTTTTCTATTTTTTTGAATTTTTTGCATTTTTTGATTTTTTTGGTGAGACATCAAAGTGCCTATTGCTAGGTTTTCACTAGGATGCTCATTTTTTCAGTACTTTTTATGCTTTTTAGAATTTTTTTAGCATCATATATGATTTTTTTGAATTTTTTCAGGATCAATAAAGATATGTACAAAGAGCTCAAGAACATTAGGCATAGAACTTTTTTAGATGTAGAACATTGATAGGCTCAATAAGCTCTTCTCCCTCAGGTGTAGATAGCTGATAGGCTCTTTACCCAAATGCCACTGTGATAATGTAAGGCCCCAACCAATTTGGCTCAAACTTGCCTTTCTGCTCCCTATTCTACTAATTTTTGAGATTTTCTTTGAGAACTAGTTCACCCACTTGGAACGCTCTAGGATGAACTTTCTTATTGTAGGTAGTAGACATTCTCTTCTGATAAGTGCACATGTGATCAAAAGCGGCCTTGCCACATTCTTCCAAAGTAGTGAGCTCATGCACTCTCATGGCCCTTTGGTCTTCATTGGTAATCAAACCATGGTGAGAGACTCTTAGTGAAGGTATTTCAACCTCTAATGGTAAGACAACCTCAAAACCGTAGACCAAGGAAAAAGGTGTTGCACCTGTAGGAGTGTGGATAGAGGTTTTGTAGGCCCATAGTGTAGGATTGATGTGCATATGCCAATCCTTGCCTGATTTGTGCACTATTCTATGGAGAATTTTTAGTAATGTCTTGTTTGAGGCCTTAGCTTGGCCATTCCCTTGAGGGTAGTAAACAGAAGACCAATGTTGTTTGATTTTGAACTTTTTGCACAAGTGCTTTAGGTCTTTGTTTTTAAACTGGCTGCCATTATCCGTGACTATGGAAGAAGGAATACCATAGCAGCAAATGATGTGATTCAAAATAAATAGGGCAACATGTTTGCCAATAGCTACAGACAGTGGGACAACTTCAACCCATTTGGTGAAATATTCAGTAGCTGTAATGATGAACTTATGCCCACTTGATGAACTAGGACAAATCTTGCCTACCAAGTCAAAGGCCCATTGCTGAAATGGCCAGTAAGTAACAAAGGGAATGAGCTCACATCCAGGAGCATGAATGAGATTCCCATGTAGTTGACATTTTTTGTAGGACTTGTCATATCGAATAGCATCAGCTTGCATAGTAGGCCAATAGTAGCCACCCCTAAGAAATTTTTGAGCGAGTGTAAGACCATTAGAGTGTGACCCACATATGCCATCATGAACTTCGACTAGCACCTTTTTTGACTCCTCTATTTCTAGACACCTAAGGAGAGTTCCATCTAGACCCTTCCTATACAAGTCACCAGAGACAAGGGTAAAGTGTGAGGCATTATGGATGAGTTGGCACTTCTCATTATGTGTTATATTTTTAGGGATAACTTGATCTTGGAGATAGGAAAAGATGGTGGCATAGCGGGAGGAGTCATGACTGACCACAGTGTAAATGACATGGTCATTAGGGGAATTGTAGGTAGGGTAGCACAATTCTTCCACTAGGAACTCAAAGTGCGGTTTGTGCTCTTCCAGTTGCAGGATGGATGCCAAAGTAGCCATGGCATCAGCAGCCTTGTTCTCAGCTCTAGGAATTTTTTGGAATGTGACAGATGTAAAATAATTCCTGAGTGAGTCTATCATCCTCTTGTAGGGAATCAACTTGTCATCTTTGGTTTGGTAATCATCATTTACTTGGTTTATGACAAGTTGAGAATCTCCAAAAATATGCAACTCAAAAATTTTCCATTCAAGGGAAAGCTTAACACCATTCAGAAAGGATTCATATTCAGCTATGTTATTGGTGCATGGAAAGATAAGCTTGTATGATTTAGGAATGGTGTATCCATGAGGGGTAACAAAGAGGATTCTAGCACCAGCACCATTCTGTGTGTGAGAACCATCAAAAAATATTTTCCATGTATGCCCTGTGATATTCATGATTGAGGCATCTGGGAAATCTATCGGAAGAGGAGCATTATCTATCATGGGAAACTCAGCCAATTGATCCACAATTTCTTTCCCTTTAATATCTTTTCTCTCAATATACTGAATGTCAAATTCTGAAAGAATCAACATCCACTTGGCAAGGCATCCAGTAAGCGCAGCTTTACTTAGGAGATATTTTAAAGGATCAATTTTAGCAACCAGTTGTGTAGTATGTGCAAGCATGTAATGTCTAAGTTTTTGAGACACAAACACCACAACTAAACAAGCCTTTTCAATATTGGTGTAATTGAGTTCATAAGCAACTAGAGTGTGACTGATATAATAGATAGCTCATTCTTTTCCCTTATCATCATGTTGTGCAAGGAGAGCCCCAAAAGAATTTGCTATAGCAGAAATGTATAATATCAAGGGTTTCCCTTGGATAGGTGGCATAAGGATAGGAGGTCATGCTAGGTAATCCTTGAGTTGGTCTAGGTTCTTTTGACACTCCTCATTCCATATACAAGTAGCTCCCTTATGAAAATTTTGATTGAATGGTTGAGCTCTGTCAGCTAGCTGAGAAATGAACCACCTGATAGATTGGAGATGGCCTTGAAGACTCCTTAATTATTTGATGTTATGAGGAGGTGGCATCTCCATGATAGCTTGCACCTTTTCTGGGTCTATTTGTATTCCTTTTGCTGATATTATGTATCCTAGCAGTTTCCCAGAAGTGACACCAAAAGCACATTTTTTTGGATTCAATCTAAGTTGAAATTTTTCCATGCGATCTAATATCAAACTCAAATCAGACAAATGAGTGCTTCATTGTTGTGATTTGGCAAGCGTGTCATTAACATAGTCCTCCATGTTTTTGTGCATCATATCATGAAAGATGGTAGTCATGGCTCTTTGATAGGTTGCACCAGCATTTTTAAGCTCGAATGGCATGACATTCCAGCAAAAGGTACCCCATGCACATGTGAAGGCTATCTTCTCTTGGTCCTCAAGGGTGATCTTAATCTGGTTATATCTAGAGAAGCCATCCATAAGGGAGTACATTTCATAGCCCGCCATCATGTCCACTATCATGTTGATGTTTGGAAGTGGAAAATCATCCTTAGGGCATGCTTTATTTAGATCTCGAAAATCAGTGCATACACGAATGGACTTGTCATGTTTGGAAATAGGGACAATGTTAGAAATCCACTCAGCATAGTCAATCACTTTGATGAAATTGGCTTTTAGGAGCTTCTCAAGTTTAGCCTTAACCAGTAATGCCACATGGGGATGCATCTTTCTTAGTTTTTGTTTGATAGGTTTTACCTCTAGAGCAATAGAGAGATGATGCATAATAAGCTCAGTATCTAAACTTGGCATGTCTGAGTATGTCCAGGAAAAATTGACCTTTTTCTCTTGAAAGAATGTAGCAAATTGTTCCTTTTCTTCTGCTGAGAGAGACTGAGCCACATGTATGATTTTAGGAGGTTCCTCTGTCCCCAAGTTGATGGGCTGTGTAGATTCTATTAGAACTAAAGACCTTTCTTGAAAATAGCTCAGTAGACTACCAAGTACCTCATCCCTGGGTGCCTCAGTGAGGTTTTTACCCTTAGATACGTCTTTATTTTTACTATTTTGAGGTTTGGATACCACCGCAATATGGTTTTCACCATCCAACCATTTCTTTTTTCTTTTAATTTTATGACTAATGTACTTGATATCTGATTCAGTCATGTTTGTGGCTGGTTCGCTGGTGGAAGAAGTAACAGGTTCAATGGCATTGAGGTAGCAGGCAATCTCATAGTCATTTTGATAGGAAGGCCATATAGGTCTTTGATCTTGGGTAGACCAATCTATGACATTTGAGTGCATGAGGGAAAGTGAAACAACTGGTTCAAGGTTATTGATGTGGGGGATATCATCTCTGGTGACGAGAGAAGTTGAGCCTCTAGGGTAGGCCCCAAAAGTATCAAGATCTAAATTTTTCATGGAAGGACCAACGTGGTCCATTAAAGCAATATGTGGATTGAACTTGTCAGACCCTACGCATGACTCATCAACTACGTTGGGTTGGTCACTCTAATTATGAATCACATCAATGTCCATATCTACTGTAGAAGATCCATCTGAGAGAGTGTCCCATTCATACTCATTTGAATTGGTCATGGAACTTCTACTGGGAAGTTTTCACCAAGAAAGCTTAGGATGCCTAGAAGTAGAGGTATTCATGTCATTATGTGTGAGATCTCCTCTTTCTATCAATCGTGCAATATTTCTACATTGTCTATCAAAGCTCAATGACTCATTAGGCACAAAATTTATGGATGTGGAGGCTCCAGTTGTATCATCAGTAGGTATGCATTCTCCTCCCTAAAGAAGTGAAGTAGAAGGAAGACAATCTTCCATTTGGGCCATAGTGCATAGTGGTGATTCCTTGACGTCTGTATCTGAGTCACTGAGCACAGGAGTGTTTCTAGAACATTCAAGGATGTCATTGTCAACACCATATCCTAGACCTATGGTATCTTTAGAATACCAACCATCAGTATGACTCAAAGGTTCAATTAGAGCATGCCCATTGTTATTTAAAGGTTTGTGACCTTGATAGCCCATTTGCTACAGAAATTTATAGTCTTTACCATAGCATTTAGGAGAAATGGGAGTAGCAATTGTCATACTATCTTCTTCTTCTCTATAAATCCACTCCCTAATAGCTTGTTCTTCTTTTTCAGTCTCTAAGGGTACAGATGATTGAACAAATGTACCAAAAACTATCATGGTAGAAGCAAAAGGCCTTGCCTTGTCTGAAGGTCTACCATAGGACTTAGGAGAAGTAGGCATAGCAGCAATGGAGTCCAATGTATATTCCCCCATACCAATACTCATCATCTTTAATTTTTTCTCAGCAACAATGAGGGATGCATTATGATCATGAGAAGGTTTGTTGTGAGGAACAAACATCTCAGCAGTAGTTAGAGTATTAATAGTGATAGCATTGTCCCTAGGAATCACAATCTCAGCTCCATTGTGTGGAAGCTTGACACACTGATGATAAGTGGAGGGGACAGATTGCATTTCATGGATCCAAGGTCAACCCAGAAGAATGTTATATGCAAGTGGGATGTCCAACACTTGGAAAACAATATCTTTCGTGACAGGGCCCACTCAGACAGGCATCACAACAAGACCTTTGGAAGATCTTTCCACTTCATCATATGCTTTTATGGTAATATTTCACCTAGGATCCATGGCCAATTCAAACAATCCCTACTATTTTACCACATGGAAAGAAATAATGTTTAACCTAGCACCATTGTCTATAAGGACTTAGTGGACTCAAGTATGGTAGACTAGAACTTCAATGTGTAAAGCTAGATTATGAGGGTGACTAAGAGATGTGTCATCTTCTACAGAAAAGGATAGGTAGTGGGGAGATGGGATGTGGTTGACCATAGCCTGGAATCAATCTGGATCAATATCATTGGGAACATTTGCTGTACGAAGAGCTTTCTCAAGGATCTCTTTGTGCAAAGGGGATAGCTCAAGAAACTCAAAAATTGATATCTAAGTGGGTGTCCATTGTAATTGGTGCACAAGGTCGTAGCTAGACAAGACTGAAGGAACCACTTGTTTGGAAGAAGAAGCTTACTTGGGATTATGCGTGGTTTTAAGGACAATTTTGGCTTGCCCCCTAGTAACAGCATTTAGTGTCTCACTTTGGGAAGATGAACCACTCAGTGTTTGCAAAACCAACTTTGGCACACTGTGATTGGCATTATTATCATCTTGAGATCTCACCATAAGAACATTCTCAATAGGCTCTATCATGTTGATCATAGGTGAATCAAGAGTATATGTATAGTTGATCTTTGCATCATGATTCTTCTTATTTGCTTGAGAGGATTCTACTTTCTCATATTTAGGTAGAGGAGTCTTGAAAGATTTGTGATCAAAATTTTTAAGTAAGCCATCTATGAGAACTATGCCTCCATCAATAAGATCTTGAATGGCATCTTTAAGCTTAAAACAATTGTCTGTTGTATGTCCCTTATTCCTGTTATAATGGTAGAAATGATCTTCTCTCCACCAATCAGGCTTAACTGGTGGATCATAGGGATGAGAATTGTCAGGAAGCATAAGATACTTGTTGGCAACTAGAGTCCTAAGAATCACATCGTATGGTTCTGCCAACTTAGTGTAGACTTGTCGTTGAAATGTCTTTTTTGGCTTGTCTGCATGTTGAGGCTTAGGAGCACTATGAGCGTTGGCAGCCTCTTGTTGTTTTGCTATGTATATAGCATTAGAGAGGTTGAAAGTAGGTTCTTTGGATTTTGGGACATCCACAACACCATCATTAACAACATACTTGTTTTTATTCCAAGGTTTTCTTTTATCCTTGCCATTGCCCCTAGTATCTTTATTAATAAAAATGTCCCCCTTTCTTATGGCCACATCTTCAATCTGATATGCACTTTCAACCATGTCATTGAAAGAGGAGAATAGTTGTTTCCTTAGATCATAATATAGTTCTAGCACAAGAGTGTTGATGAAAATGTGAATCTTTTCCCTTTCAGGTAGCTGTTGAGGATATCGAGAATACAATGACCTCCAACATTGTAAGTGGAAAATGGCTCACCTTGATTTTGCTTTAGAGCACTGAGATCTATCATGGTGATAGGCTGTTGGATGTTATATGAATAATGTTGTGTGAAGCACCTAGCCAGCTCATCAAAAGTTTTAAGAGGTGGTGTCAACTTTGCAAACCATTCTAGAGCTTGTCCTCTCAAACTTCTAGGGAATAATCATAGAAGAAATGTGTCTTCGTGAAGGAAGTCCATGCTAAGAGCATAAAAGTGATGCACATGGTCATGGGGGTCATCATTTCCATCATACTTGTTGTATTTGGGAACCTCAATATCCCTAGGAAGTGGGACCATGTATAGACTCCTATCAAAAGGAAGAGCACAAATAGATTCTATGAAAGAAACCTTTGGAGGTTCCTTTTCTATTGCAAGTTGAGAAAGACATTGATTTGTTCATTGAAACTCATCTCTAAGGATTTCCAATTCAATTGGTACTCTTTCTTGAACAATCTAGCATACATCATAGCTAGGAGGGAGCTTGTATCCCCTAGAAGTCATGTATTGAAAGTATTGATCTCCATTTCGCTCTAAAAGTTTAAGCATCATACATTGGGAGGCTTCATCTTGTTCAAATCTCATAAGCTCTTCACTAGAAACCTCATCATTGGCTTCTTCCTCATGCTAAGAGGGAGGAGGTCTAGGAGGTGAAGAAGGAGTAGAAAAATTCCATCTTGGAGGAGATCTTGGTGGTGTGTTGTTGCCATAGTTACCCAAAGTACCAAAAGGAGGGGGTCTATATTTGTAGCCACTAATCTTAGGTTGTTCCTGAGACATCCCCTTCATAGCCATGCACCTAGTGGCATCCATTTTGTCTAAACATGCTTGGTTGTCCTTATGCTCAAAATTTTCTTGCAAATGGTGGAAATTTTCTTGTTCAGTCAGAGTGAGTGAGACACTATCTGTGCTTTTGGAGGTCTTGAATGCGGAAAAGAGGAAGCCCCCTTTGTACCATGGGGTGACTTTAGAATCCTCGGATTGGTTAGGACTGGAACTGTATTTGCTAACTGGCACTCATGAGCATCTTGTGGGTGAGGGTAACTGCATATAGTTAAATGGAGGGTGACTCCCTTGCTTGAATTGAGATCGAGTTGAAACCGGCATGAAAAAGGAATGTTGGTTGAATAATAAAATGAGACAAAGTTTTTAGATATTGAGATAAACAAAGCCAAAGAAGATCACTTGTCAAGATAGAACAATAAAGATGGCTGGTCAAAAGTGCTCAAGAACTTACAACAATCAATTGACTCAAGCCAAGATATGAGCAAGAAGCTCAATTAGCAAGTAGCTAAAGAGGTAACCATAATAAGACAAGTGATCAAAAAGTAGCATTTGGGGAACTCAAATCCAATAGTTTTAACTCATTTTCTCAGTCTAGAACATACTTAAACATGCAGACAATAGACCAAGGTCCAGTAAGAACAGGAAAAGACACTTGACAAACTAAATTTCAAATTCGACAGCAGTGAGACAACAAAAGGATTCTGGGCAATAGTTTCTAGAAAATAAGGTGATAAAAGCTGACCAAGCGATACTTTTGATAGAGACTGAGCTATACTTTCTAGGCAGCCTATGCGATAGACTCCAGGTAAGCAAGGTGATAAAAAACTAGGAATGAAGTATCATACGATAAATTTTGAAATAGTGTGTGATTGGTTTCCAATGTCATACAACTCTTGACCAGTGAGCATAAAAAGTCTCTATATTTTAAGGTAATTTTGTCAATTTTGCAATCTGATGGGTAATTTGTTGATTTCAAACATAGTGACAACAATATTCAGGCAGGTTTGCAAATAGTAGGTGATTGAACATGTCATCAAACACTTGTGCAAGAGCAAAAGCAACCTTGCCAAGACAAACAATTGGGATATCAAAATGAAAAATTCTATGAGCACTACCATGATGTTTGTATGTTCGAGTGCACAGGTAGATCACAGTGAGAACACTTCAAGTACTTACTAGCCTAGAAGGACAAAGGCTCAATACTTAGCAACTTGGCCCACACTTGATGTTCCATCACCTCACACAAAGTGGTTGCCCACAATAGATGTTTTCTTTGTCATGGAGGTGTCAATGACACAACCAAAGGAACACAGATGGTGAGTAATCTTGGGGTGATCTAGGTTATTCCACTTGGATCAATCCTTGCACCATGAAGCTAAGCGAAAAAATAGGGTGGCCTCTATATATGGTTCTTAGTAAGGGCTTCTATTTGTAGTACCCCCCTTGCTCCCTGAAGGGACTCCTTACCTTGTGGCAAGTAACGGACCTCGCAGCCACAAGAGTACCTTAAGCATTGTTGCTCAACATTTTCCTCATGGTCACAATCCCACAATTACTCACATCAAGTGAAGAAAAGCACTACGTCTACTAAGGTTTTGTGTCCTTGATAGCCTTTAGTTTATAGTGGGTCAAAATAGCCAGCAATAAGCTTGTTCCCACTTGGGTCGTTCCTCTTGATTGCTCAAGAGCAGGCCCACTAAAGGATCCTAATGCTAAACAAAGAGTGGATTGACTTTTTGAGTGTCAAGATTTCTTGTTCACCTCAAGGGTGAAGAGCATAATCTCCTAGCTCAAGAATCTCTCCCAAACACACCAAACAAAGAGTTCAATTACCCTCTTGTTTTCAAAATCTAAAAGTGGGTCAAGATTTCTAGTTCACCACAAGGGTGAAGAGCATAATTTCCTACCACCAAAAGACTCCTACAACAAGATCTTAAGTGCCTAAAAAATGAAACAACTAGTATATGCCGCACTTAAAAGGAAAGTAATAAACAAGCAATTGGTTATTTTTAGGCATTGGGCAGCCCTGCAAAACACAATTAGTAGCCCTTTTTCCTTTGGAGCTTTGACATGCGATCTTTTTAGCAAATTTTTCAAGAAATGAAGGTACCTACAAGCACAACTTGTTAGCCCCACAAAGAGTTAGCACAATAAAAGCAAGTAAAATCTGCAAATAAACCACTGTCTAACTACAACAAGTCAGAAAATTGAAACAATCAAGCCAAACTTTTGCAAAGAAATGATCAAAACCAGCCATTGCCAGACCTAGGTGATAGTACAGTCACCAGAAGAATCGTATGATATTTTCTAGGCTACTGGTTTGATATTTCTTTTCTGGGTGAGACTTCTCACTGTGCTCGGGCAACAGAAGAATGTATGACTGGGCGAAAGAACCTGCAAAGCCGTGTGATATTTTTACTGGAAAAATATCACATAGCTATAGAATAAAGTATCATACGATACTGGCAGACTGTCATATGATAATTTATGAAAAAAAAATGAGAGCTAAAAATAGCAAGCTAAAAATGATGAAAATAAAGTGCATAAATGCATAAAAAGAAGGACAAAACAAAACTATTCTGCCCCACGGTGGGCGCAAAAAATGTACACACTAGAATGTGCACTTCTCTAAATCTTTTCCTCCAAGGGAATCCATGAATGGGAAACCTTGAAAAATGACCTAGAGCTCCCTAGGCATGGAGTGCAAGGATATTAAGTGTGCTCTCAGCTAGAGCTATTAAGCCTATGACCTTGCTAGTAAACCATGCAATGGGAGATTCAATGGAGACAAGGGAAAGAATGCCAATATCCTCAAGAATCAATATGAGAATGAAATGCAACTATGCTAGGAATGAAAATGCAAGCTAAGCTATGAAAAGAAAGATGCAAGTTTTACAATCCAAGCTAATTAATCTATGTGAGCTAATCTTAGAGCATAGAAATGAAGCTAATATAGGAAAGCATAAATATGAAACTATGATGCAAGAAATGGAAGATGAATGCAAGAATGTCTTCAAAAAGCTCCAAAGTCTCCAAGCAATCCTGCAGCATAAGGTTAGTATTCAAAAGATGGATGCTAAAATGAGGAGAGAGCTCTCTTTTTATAAGAAATGAGAAAGAATGGACCAAGGAGATTAAGAGGCAAAAGATTTAATCAAGGGTGGATCTTGAAAGAGGAGTAATCCATGTGCACAAGTATCCTCCAATGAGAAAATAAGAGTTGACTTTTGTGTCCATATGAGACAAAAATTTCTTTTTCTCTTTATATAAAATAAGAATAATGCTTTATTTGTGCAACTTAGGATAAGAGGAAAAGTGGTGGGCTTTTTATTTAATAAAAGAGGAGGAGACTCATTTTAATTAAATAAAGACTTAGGATAAGATGGTTAGCCCATAGAAAATAATCAAATAAATGATAGAACTAGGGTTTTTTTCAAGAATAAGTAATTGATGATTTAGCAAAAGGGGCTAATAGTCTAGGTGACTATTTTTGGGTGATTATAGACATGACCTTGTATAAGTCTATGATTGGTAAAACAATCTATCTTACTCAGTCTAGACCTGATATTTCTAATGTAGTTGGTATAGTTGGAAGATTTGCAGCTGAACCTAAACAAAGTCATCTTATGGCCGTAAAGAGGATATTCAAATATTTGAAAGGATCTATAGACTATGGTTTATGGTATCCTAATTTAGAAAATGTAGAACTTCATGTGTATACAGATGCAGATTGGGAAAGATGCGTGGATGATAGAAAGAGTACCTCAGGAGGAGAAATATTTCTTGGAGATAGGCTTGTTACTTGGACAAGAAAGAAGAGGAATTGTATTTCTCAGCCAACAATAGAAGCAAAGTATGTAGCAATAGCATTAAATTATTCTACAATTGTTTGGATCAAGTAGATGATAAAATATTTTTGAATCCAGATTGATTATCTTATTGGTATTCATTGTAACAATAGTAGCACTATCAATATGTCAAAGAACCCTATGATGCATACAAAGAGAAAATACATTGTGATAAAATATCATTTTCTAAGAGAGAAATTTGTAGAGAAAAAAGTAAAGTTGGATTATGTGAGTACTAAAGAATAGTTAGTGTTGGCAAGTTGACTATATTGTTGTATATGACTATGATTTAGTGTTATCATTATGGAAACAAAGTCATATGAAGTTTTGGAGTCAACACATAACTTATAAGATCATAAAATGACTAAGTATGGAAGACTAGACAGTTAGTGAAGCACGAGATGAATAGAGCATCATCGCACATGCGTATTGTTATCACTATCTTAAAAAAATTTCAGCTTCATGCTAAAACTTTTGAAAATCTAGTTTTTAGACCCGATTGTAAGGTTTTATGGTGAAAACCCTAGGTTTGATGGGAGCCTTAACTGGTCTTGGCATTGTTATATTTTTGCGTTACTTTTTGGCTCACTAACTTTCCAAATACGCATGTGCTATTTTCCACCCCTTTTAAAATGACCACTTTATATGTTATATTGTTAGGTTGTTGAACGGGATACCTTTTTAATACTTCTCTCAAAGCCTAAGTTTCTTGTAATTTTTCCTAAGTAACTAACCCTTTAAATGAGTGGTTGTCATTAAAACTCAAGGCTCCCTATTGTCAGAATTTCTGACATGCGATATAGCGACAAGCGGACATTTGTCTCGGTGGGCCCATCTTCAGTGTTGTGTTGGTGATTAAACTGAGTAGTGCATCAATGGCTGCTATTATACTGTTGGGTTGAGATGATTCCTTTTTAAGCGTCATGGTATAGCGACAAGCATCCGATCAAGCTTTACTGACAGCAACAAGATTTTTGACATGACAGTCTTAGTGGCATGTTTTTCGGGATGACACCTGTCTTGGGTGATGTAGCAGCTGTGGGGTCAAGCTTTTCAAAGAGTAAAACACTGATTGATCTTATGGTTGTTATATGCTGATGAAAGATGTGAAGTATTTAAGCTTTGCGGTATAGCGATGGTCGTTCGATGCTATATGATGGACGAGATGGTGAGTGGGCCCTAAAATGCCATATCATTTTGACATGCATGCTTTTGATTGGTTGAAATAAGTATGATGTGGTGGTTGATAGGATGTTTGATATTAAAAAAGAAAATGAGAAAAGGGCCTGCCCACCTACTCCTGTAAATGTGGCAGCTTTTGATTCAACGGAAAGATAAGTGAAGTGTTATTGTGGGGTTGGTTTTCTCAGATACATATGGTTTGAATAGATCTCACGGTTGTTGGTATACCACTGGGATAAGGTGCTTGATTTTTAAGGTTTGCAGTATAGTGATAGCCATTGATCTTGTTTAAAGATGTAGATTGAAAGGTGGGTCCTCTATCACCAGGTCATGCTAACACAATCATTTCTGATTAGCTGAAGGCAGAGATGACATGTCAAGTTGTTAGTATACTTGACACCGAGTATAAAGTTAGGGTTTTCTGCATACTGATCTGTCCGACGTGGCTTTTCCTGATTCAATGAAGTTTTCAAAAGGGAAGGTGGGGTCATTGCTTTGGGAAAAGATAAAGCTCTATGAGTTGGAAAGAATCATGCGGTTGTTGTTACACCACTGAAGGAAGATGCTCAGATTCTACACCCGCACTTTAGCGATAAGATGACACCTATCTGCTCCGATCAAGGTAAAGTTAAGTTTTTCTTTTCCCACATGGTTAAAATTAAGCTGTTCTCATTGGCTGGGAACTAGTTTGGGGAAATTAAAAAGAAGGTTGCGCAACTATTTTTGTTGATCGTCCGATGCACCGAAAAGGAAACATGATCAATGGTCTGAATTCAAATTTTTGCTTTGTGACATTGCTCATGTCCTGTGAATGTTGAGGCTGTTAGTTTTCAGTAATGGTGGACTTAATGAGCTATGTAAGGATAAATTGTAAACAGTTGGCAACATTATATACCCCAAATTTGATCGTTGTTTTCTTTACCGCTTGCATAGGCATTTTGGCAAACTGGATTGTTCTCTGGAGCAATATCAAGCAAGGTTTTTAGGTGCTTGGTAGGTCATAACCTTCTTAATTTTGTTTGCTGGAATTGACCTAGAATTAGAAAATGGGAATTTGTTTCCACACACAAAATTAAATTCCCAATTCCAATTCCATGCCTCAATTCTAATTCTAGGTCCTGAGGTGGAATTTGTTGAATGCTCATTTTGGACCAAAATGAGAATTGGCCGTACCAATTCACAAATTCCTATTTTCAAATTCCAGGTCAATTCCAGCAAACAAATGTTTGGTAAGGAATTCTGTTGCTTGCTAATATTTTTAGGGTTTTTCTCGAGTATTTATATATTGTTCTAAAAAGCCCTAGTTTAAAATGCTGCCAAAGAGGGGACTATTTGGGAAGATAGAGTATAAAGAGAGGGGTGTCTTTGAAGACTTAATGCAATTGCTCCCACATTCTGATAATGGGGCTATTAGATTAAAAGAATTGGTCCCAAGGAACCCTAGGGATTATGTAAACAGTGGGCTTCATGATAGAGGGAACTGGATGAGAGATGCTAGGGTGGGAGAAGATTATAATGGCCTCATTTTGTTCAAAGGAGCTTACTCATAGAGGAATTCCTGTGCCCCCCTCAACAACATATGGAAATTTGATATTGGAAAGTTAGTAGTCCCTGGAGTTTTTATGGATGTAGAATTGTTAATTCAAATTGCTAAGTGTTATGATCCTGTGAAAAAGTGTGTCAAGGATGTAAATGGAAATAACCTTATTAGTATCATGGACGAGGAGACTAGGGAGATTTTCTCATTGAATGACCCTTCTGTTGGGTTAGAGAAAATAGATTTTATATAATTCACAGAGGTATATGAAGCCTAGAAGGATTATTTGAGGATAGGGCCTCTAAGGGATTTTTTAGACCGGATTGGATCCATGTGTGTTATCAGCCCAAGTACACTAGAGCCTTTCAGGATGGATTTATTCAGCAAAAGAGCACAGGGTTTTTACAAGTCTTTGACTTTAATCCTAGGGCATGATGAGGCCACTCATATGCCAATTCCATATATGTTCATGATGGTGCAATCTTTACATCCCCAATTGGCATTAATCTTTGACTTTGCATCTCACTTGGCTGACCTAATCCATGAGGGATTAATGGGAATAAAGAATATGAAAGTTAGTAGGCCTTATGGATGGTATTCTATGCTAATGCATATGTTCTTGTACAAGGGTGAGCAATTTTTCAGCTCAACAGTCAACATTGTTAAGGAAAGAAATGGGAAACCCTTCCAGTCCAGTTGTGGACCACAACTTTGTCATGGGACAAAGTTGATGCCAGTTTTATTGCCTTTGACAGGGATTTTTCTTCAAGACTTAGGACACTATTATTTTTTGTCAATCCTAGAATCCAAAGGGAGTTACTAAGATTAATTAGACCAAAGGAATACTATCAAGACATTACTATAGTCCATAATTTTGGGGATAACATATTATATCTCGTTTCTATAGTTTTTAGAGTTTATGGTTGCAGAAAGGCACCTTACATTTTTCCATACCAAGTCCCACTAAAGGTAGGATATGCTGAAACTCTAAGGTAGATTGGTGACCTACAAGAGAATGCCCTTACTAGTAAAAGAAGAGGGACTTTCTTCCCTAATATTACAATTGCCCATCAGTATGTTATCACTAAGGGAGGATGGGTATATTTGAACCGAGTATTGCAGCCCTACAAAATGCCTACAGCTACAACAAGATGTGCGGATAATGAGGGTTTCCTATTAGGAATGTTTAGAGATAAGATTAGATGTGCTCTTATGGAGCACCGATTCAATTTTCTTGAGGATATAATAAGGAATGAGTTTGACCTCCAAACTCAAGAAATAAAGAAGGATAAATGGGTGATCTACAAGAAGACTGTAGATTTCATCAAAAAATTTGATAGATCTTATGATCCATTAAAGGGTTTTGAGCCATGGGCAAGAAAGGTAGAGGCTCTTATGGAGCATTTTGAAGGCATCATGCATGCAATGAATGAGAAGAGGGCTGCTGTGAGCAAGATAGACCCTGAAAGAGCTAGGAAAATTTTGAGCTAGCCAGGATATATAAAATTGTCCCCAAGGGGAGTTTATACAATGCGGAAGAGAATTGGGTACACTGTTCTCTTACCGACACAGCAGAGAGGTGAGGATATTCCTTCTACTTCTAGGGGAAAGAGGCCTATAAATGATCCAACAATGCAAGGACCCTATCCAAAGAGGCAAAGACAAGAGGGGTCAGGGTCAGAACAAAATGTATACTTTCCTTCTCAATCCCCCTTACATTTAGATGAACATGGGGTAGCATAAAAGTTGGTAAAAATGAGGAATGAGGGAAACATTTTTGTTTCCAATGATGAGCTACAAGAAGGAATGCCAGAGGCACCTAAAGAGGTTTCCATGGATCTTACTATTTCTAAATTTGAGGGTAAACAAATTGACCCTATTTTAAAACAAGCCAGTGATTCTTTTGTTGTTGATGAAAAATTTGTTAAGACTGGGGCATTTTTCCAATTTTTGTGGAGAATGAAAATAAATCAGTTCAAAGAGATTTGTGAGAAGAAGAAAGAAGAATTCCCTAATAGGGACATAATAGAGATAGAAACTAAGACTAAGGGAGAAATGATGAAGCAGTTTGAAAAGATTACTCCTGAGGAGGGAAGGGCTATGGTCCATACTGCAGGGGTGCTGATTTTGCCAGAATGGGATATTGTTGATGCAATAGTCTTTGATTAAGTCAGGAAGAGCAAGGTAAAGACTCTTGCTACTAAAAAATAGGCCCAACAAGCTGCTAGGGGAATTTCTTTTTTTAGAAGATCATGCAGCCTTGGTAATGTGGTCCCTTAAGAGGGAGGAAGATAAAGGAAAAAGAGAGGCTCTCTCTATAGAATATGCAAGAAATTTATTGGTACAAAGAGTAGGTGATACTTCTAGTGTAGAAGCTTCAAACCTAATTTTGGAGACTACCAAGTTTAATGTTAAGGTGGCAGAGAAAGATGCTCAAGAAAAAGAAGAGCTAAGGCTCAAATTTGAAATTGTCCTCAAGTCATACAATGAGCTTAAGATAGAGCTGATCCAAAAGGACAAGTTAATTGTTGAGTTATTAGGACCACAGGATCATAGGTCACCACAACTAATGATAGTTGACAAACCTACAGTGGCTTCATCATCTAGCCCTATCATTGAGTTTCCACCATCACCCTACCTAGAGACACATTTAGATGCAAGAATCAGTTGGGAGAAGCAACAATTGCTTGAGGAAAACAATCACTTCAAAAGGAAGAGGAAATAATTGGACAGGATAAGGGAAGATTATGTGAAAGATAAGATCCTATGGAAGCAAGAATATGAAGACAAGGTAACATAAGCTGTTATGCAGTTTGCTACAAATTTGAATCCCACTGTCTTGTTTGACCATGCTAGAAGGCTAAAGGTATTACTTGTATCATTGGATAAATATAAGAATGAGTTTGAACTAGTTTTAAGGAAATGGATTGAGAGATCTCCAAATGTGAGATTGTTTAGATTATTGTCTAAATCTTAAAATAATCCTGATCCACTGATCAAGCCATTGCACTAGAATGTGAAGAAGCTAGTGGAGCATGCAATACTCTTAGGTGATTTTGAGAGGAAGTCAAATTTGATGAAGAAGGAATTGACACTTCCTAGTTGTGACTTGATCCCAGGGGTTTTCAGGAAGAATGGTGAGCTCAAAGAATTTATTAAGTGGCAAGCACAAATTGATGATGACTTCTCTGCTAGGATGACTAGCATTTTGACCCTAGAGAATACTTTATTCTTTATTCATACTATTGAGACTTTAATAACTGCTAAGTCTAAGTTTGATTTTATTCAATGAGAGATTAGTCAATTGGAGGATAGGTGGGAACAGTTGTCTGGCAAAAATGAAGAATTTGCAAGTTTTGAGTTCCTGAGCGAAGAGGTGTACAATAGGTGGAGGTATTAGTACATACCTCATGTAGAAAAATTAAATACTCCGCCAGCCTCTTGAAACAAGTGAAAATAATTACTTTTTGAGCCATCAAGGTTGTTGAGATGTAGAAAGGTATTTATTGCAAGATTGACAGCTAAGATATTACAATCAAATTTGTTGAAAGAAGCCGAGGATAAAATTGAAGACATAAAGCAAGGCAGCTCATCTACAAATATCTTACCTATTTGATCAGTGTATTTATTGTAAACCCAATAGGGTTGTTGTAAAGCTTTTAGGTTAGGAATTTTTTAAACCTTAGAATGATTGGTAGCTTGTTGCATTTCCTTGTATATAAAATATTTTCCATGATCATTCTAGGCATTGAGAGTTTAGGTGTTGAAAAGATAGAGATTCTGAAACCCTAGCCCTTAGTCGAGGATTGTAACATTTTGTATCATTTTTATCAAAGAAATAGAGAAGAAGTACAAGTTGTTTCTGCTATTCTACAAGCTTACTATTCAGAATATGATGTATACAATGATCAAGGTTATACTTAATACAAATCTCAAATCTTTGTCTCTCCTTTGAGTTTATTCTGTGAGTCTTTAAGTCTTTCTAGGATTTATATGTATGTATTTGGCTTTGAGTTCTAATCTAGGGTTGGATTAAATATTGCTCAGGGTGGGATACATGTTTACTGAATTTATTTGAGGATTCTATAAAAGTAGGAAAGAGTTGGGGTGTTTGTATTTATGTTTAAAGACCAGTCATTTTCAAAACATCTTTGTATTCATTCCGTCTTCTGATATTTTGCCCAATGGATAAGGCACTGGCCTATATTTTCCTATCTTTGCTTTGTGAGGAATGATCCAAATCTTGTAATCCTAAAACATATAATCAGTACCGGTCTTTTATAGTTTTATTTACTTTAATTAAGTTGTTTTACCCAGTGATGGAGAGTGAATGAATAATAGGTTGTTATTTACTACTTTCTCACTATTATCTATTGTAAGATCCATTATTAAGTGAAGAATAGTGTTGAATCTATTGGATCAGGTGTACCCACCCTGGTTTTGCAGAGCTAGAAGTGAAGAGGGCAGTCTTGTCCCTATAGTTGGTCCAGTTGCTTATAGATTTCCCACATTTGGAAGTAACCACTCCTTAACATTAGTCATAAGCATATTGGTATCTCTTGGAGTGTAAAATATTTTGAAGAACCAACACGTATGATAGAGTTTGGGTATGTGCCCTAGAAGATATGATTTTGGTTATGTTATTAAGCTATGGTTAAGAGCGCATGATCAGATGCGTTAGTATGATGAAGATACATCGAGTTGAAGTAACACAGATAGTGAGCGACAGAACATAACAAAGTATGCAACCGATTGTTAGTATTTTGGTTAGTGGTTATAATATTGTTTTCTAAAGGTTATGCACCTATTGTATTTGTGTTGTAAACATGTTAATCTCATTGTATGTAAACACACTTGAGCCAATTCATTTGGAAGCGTTGTATGTAATTAGTTATAGGCTGACTTAGTGAATAAGTTTTGTTTGTGCATATAAATAAAATATGCACCTTTGTATTTGAGAAAGGAATGAGATATAGATTTGATAGAAGTAGAGAAGAAGTATATGAAGAGCAGTTAGAATGTTTTAGAGCTTTATAAGAGGCTAAAGCACCAACACACAAAAGGAACTGATCAGACAAGCAGTGTCACAACAACAATTTACCTTGCAGATATAGTGTGTATCTGATACTTAGAAGGTTGTAGCCTTCACCACTTGAGTAGTGAGCTCTAGGACAATGTGTCCTCACCCCTAATAGGGTTCGATCCTTGACAAGGTCATTGTACTTAAGTGTTGTAATGACAGCTCCTAACAGGGCTAAGGAACATTAACAGGTTCATAATAAACAAGTACAATTTTTAGTGGGTATTAATTACCACCAGGGTTTTTCCTTTGCCCAAGGTTTCCCTGTAATCATATCTGGTGTTATGTGTTGATTAATTTACATGCTTTAATATTTAGTTCAGTAATTAAGTTATTGAGTTAAGTTTCAAGGATCAGAAAGTAATTATATAGAACACCGATTCACCTGCCCTCTCAGTGTTCCCATTCCTAACAATTGGTATCAGATCTTTGGTCCTCTGAAGGCATGTTTAACCACTTGAGGAGATCATGGGTTCAAAAGAAGTGAAACATCTAAAGAATAATCTTGAAGCAACTCTTGAAGACCTTGAAAGATCTGAAAAATAAATTGGAGAACTGAAATTAAAGGTTAGTGGTTCTCAAGTATTCATCAAGAAACTGAGAAAAGATTTGAAGGATTGTTCAAACAGTGATTTAGGGAAAATGGTCAAAAAGATGAATGAGGAAAACACATCTCTGAAGGATCAGATTGAAGAGTTGGATGAAAAGCTATTTAATAATCAAGAAGCTTATGAAGAACAGGTCAAAGAAAATAAGCAGTTGGATGAAGAACTGAGGAAAGAAAACATGAAAATCTTGGAGTTAGAGAACATCAAAAAGCAAGTGGAATCTGAATTGACTGAAGCAAAGAATCATATTGAGAAATTGTACACAAGAAAAGATCTAATAGAGTCACAATTGTATGCACAAAAGATTAAAGGAGATACCTCTGTTATTGGATTCAATGAAGCACAAAATTAAATCAATGATATGAAAGGAAGAATGAAAGCACTAGAAGAATCTACAGAAGCCAAGAAGACTGAAGATCATACTGAAGCTAAAGAAAAACCATCTAAAGATGAGTGCAATCCAATTAACAAAACTTGTTATACTTGTAACAAGCATGGTCACGTAGCAAGAGATTGTAAAGAGGTAAGACCTTTCAATGGTTATTGTTATTCATGCAATAAGTTTGGTCATAGAGCTATGAACTGTAGATCAAATCAAAGAATTCAGACTCAGAAAAATCAAAGAAGTCATCCACAACAAAATGTTAGAAGTCCTCAGAACATTACATGTTAGATATATAATTATAATGGTCATACAACTAGACAATGAAAATTGGTAACTCACATTAATGCATCGAGGAATATAAGGCCTCCAGTTATTTGTCACACTTGTAACAAGGCTAGACACATCTATAAGTTTTGTAGATCAAAAGTGCAAAGACAAGAAAGCCCTAATAAGTCTCAAAGATCAATTCTGGATGAATCTGGAGAAATCAAGTTTTTGAAAGCCTTAGAAGATGCGAGCTTGATTTGGATAGAAGTAAAGAAAGATAAGGTTGATGAATATGTATTGGATGCATTTGCAATGGATGCACCCTCTACTTCTGGATGAATAAACCTCACGATCATAGGGGGAGCTTGATTATCTCTAGACCCCTGCACAGCTAGTATACTCACCCTCAGAGTATACGCCTTTGGTTATAACTATTTGGAGACTAGTTGATGCAATATGCAAGAGTGCACTACCTAATTGATAGAAGAAGAAAAGATTGGAATTCTCTATGGGATTCTATGTTTACATGGCAAGAATTAATGGCAGAAAGTTGATTTAAAGTCACTAGAGATCCATTATTCATAGATTTACATTCAAGTTCAAGACTTTGGAGAGCATAAGAGATCAAAGTAGTTTGTGTTGGGAGATTGTAGTTGATTTCTTCAGCAAAAGGAAGTTAAGTTTTTTGTGAAGCCCTAGTTTGAATGTGATGGTTTAGAAACCCTTGAAAACCTATTTGAAGCGATTAATCAAGTAAGTTATGTCCACTCCAATTATTTTTGATGTTGCTAAAAGGAAGAGATATATCTTGAATAAGCATCCCTTCAAGTCAGTCTTAGATGACCTAGAAGGAGCATTCTCTAGGACTCTGATGAGAGTAATGCACATAGAAGACATACACACATATATTTACTCCAAGAAGGAACTAGTAGGTTTGGTTAGAATAAGGTCACACTTAGAGAAAATGATGAATCCTGACAAGACATTCCTGGATGAGTTTGCACACTTGGAAAACAACCCTATTATTGAGTATGCAACAACATATGAATTCTATGAATCCAAATGGATTAAGATCCTACTAAGAAGAATTCTTGATGACCTATTCTGGATAGGAGAAGTCCTTGCTAGAATAACTACTGATCTCATTTATGAGATGACCAAACTCCCTAAGACCGGTGCCATTCTTCTTGTTGGTAAGGATGTCAGGAAACTGGTTGAGCAGGCTTGTAAGTCATGAAGTGATAAGCACGACATGACCATTAAGCCGATTGAAGAGAAGGATATCAAACTAATGTCTATGTTACTAGGTTACAAGTTTCAACATGCAAATAGGGTAAATAGTGTGTCCGCAACCACTATTTTAGCAGCCATCATAATTATGAAAGAAAATGGAGACTTCAACTTGTGTGAGATATTGCATGCATAATTAATGGACAATATTAGGGATATCAAACATGATAAGAGTAAGATATTCAGGTTTGGGTCACTAATCATCTATATGTACTTTCATATAGTTGGTAAAGTATCAGATCTTTACCTTGACAAGAGTCTACCCACAATGCCTCAAATATCATTCAAGGAATCATCAGAGAGTACCTTGAGGGACTTCATGGACTTGGAAATAAAAACATTCAAAATAAGAATGCATAGAAGGTTTAGGATACTTGAGATCATAGTAGAGAATTATAATGATACCATTTGTTTCATGGTTGAGATTGATATAACATGTATGGAAGCTATAGAGCCTAGGACTAAGTGGATCCATCCAATTGGTTATGAAGTGGAAGAAAATATTCTAGAAGCATATGCACAAGTCCTACTATCAGTGCCCAAGGATCCTAATGAGCCAAGATGGGGCACTTATGAGGAGAAGACAAGACATGTAGATGCATTCTTGAACAGTGCTGCAACCAAGAGGAAAGCATCTAGGATCACCTCTGAGATACTAAAAATACATGGTGTCACTCAAGTAGACCTAGATAAGCCAAGGGAAGCCAAGATTGCCATGCAACTTGAGAGCGCACCCTCTTCTGAAGTTCAAACAAAGAAGACTGATGACCCTAAGGAGAAGAAGATGAAAATGGAAGAAAACACTCATGCACCCACTCCTACTATTGATCTAGAGTCCATTCAAGCATCTCTTGAGCATAGTAAGATGGCTAAAAGGATGAAGCAGATAGTCACAATCCATCCATCTTCAAGATCCACAAGAAGCCGAGGTAGAAATATTCAACCACTTCCTGAGGTAGGGTTCCTACCAAATCTAGAAGTGTTGAGAACAAGAGTGGTAGATGAAGGAATGATTGATCAAATTGCTAAGTCTTATGATAGATATCATGAGATAGACAAATCTGAGATCCATAGCATGATAATTAGACATATGATTAAGTTCAAGAAGACAGTCTTGGAACTTAAGACAATAGTTCCTGACCAAGTATGGAACATACTTGATTCATTGAAGAGACAAGCAATAGAAGAAGACTTTAGAATAAGGGAAAAGACCTTAGATGATAACCTTCTAGTATGTTCAGTTGAGGAGAAAACACTGTTGTTGGAACTAGTGAAGCCTCACCTTAAAACCAAGCTAATAACCTTGAAGATCATGAATAAGGACTATGAGTTGGTTTCCAAGGAAACTAAAAACACATTTGAGAAGGTATTTTTGGAACAATGCATGCATCCATCATCCGCGCCTATAACCCAAGTTCCTATTGAGCAAGTAAAAGTAGCTGAGATCCCAAATGTACCTATGATAGGTCCATAGGATTCTATGCCTATGCCTGAAACACAAGATGACACAATTATGATTGATAATGTAGAAATATCAATGGTGGCCATAGACAAGGACTTGGATAAGTTTGAGAGAGCATTTGTGAGCACTAAAGAAGTAGAGATTTTATGCGCTGAAGAAATTCCCAAGCAGCAAGAAGAAGTTTAGATTGAAGACATAACTAGACAATAAGAAAAAGAGGAGAAAGAAGAAGAAAAGGAAAATGAACCTGTAGATGAGCTCTTTGTTGAAATACCTGGGTAAAAGCACAATCATGTGTCACCTTTTAGGCTAACTTATCAACACAGCTGAATTTTAGTATTTCTAACTAAAAATTAATTTTTGTCAAACATATGGTCTAGCTAGATTCATTCTAGCTAAGTTAGATATGTGCTTTAACTTTTCCAATTGGAAATATCTATTAAATGCATGTTTTATACCACTTTGGGTCCAATTACCATAAAAATAAAATTATTTCAGAAAAGTGGCATTTCAATAACTCCTAATCTTCTTAATGATATTTTTATAAAAATAAAAAATACCCTTTTGTGGAGATCAGAGTCAAGAATATTCTCATATTTTAATTAAAAAATATTAAAAGTAGGTATTTTAACAGTTAAGGAGATGTTGATTTGGAGAAAGAAAAAATAGTAAATCATATTAAATAAATTTGAAAAATATATGGTGCACTAGAGGAGAGAGTCATCTTCAAGAATATATATTTGTTTTTTTGATTGGGATAGATTTGTTATGAAAAATATGTTGCGAGATGGAAATTGTTGATTTTAGTGAGTTGGAATTTGAATTGTTATAAAAGAGAAAATATAGGTCACAAACCAAGTTTTATTTTTTCATGCACTAGCTATTTATGTCATCTATGACATATTTTGAAATTACGAGAAAAAATGTTTATTTACATATAATTTTTTGGTGGGAACTAGACCCCTAATTTTCAGTATTTTTCAGCAACTGAAAAATCATCTTTAAAAATTAAAAAAACATATCAATTCTTATTCAAAAAAATTATGAAAAATATTAATCATAAATTTCATCCATTTTATCACATTTCATTATTTTACATTATCTTCAAATTCCAAACATAAATGTCATTTTTATACTATTGAAGTTGAACAACTTTGCTTTTGTTAGCCTTTTCCTTTGTAAAAGGGTGATTGTAAAAGGGTGACAACTTATTGTGCTTTTACCCACTTGTGAAGGTAAAGACAAAAGTTATGGACCATACACCTCTCACTCCTATGCCATCAATGTCATTGTTGTCAAGTTTGACTCCTGACACAACAAGTCTAGACTCATGGGGAGAAGAAGACCTGATAAAGATCAATGTACTAGAAATGGAGAAAGTGAAGGAGAAACAAGTCATGAGGAATCCATTGTTTGTTGAATCAATCAACATTCTGAACAGCCTACTGCTAGAGGAAAAGAAGGTAATAAAAGTTCATTCAGTGGATGATGTCAGTACCATCCTATCAAGTTTCAAAGCAAACTTCTCTAGCCTAGAAGAATCTGCATCCAAGGTTGCAGAAGAAAAATATCTTAAAACGGGCTAAGTGAGTTGATAGGTAACTTCACACTTGATCTTAGTTCTTTGAAAGTTGGTCAATCTTTGTTGAAGGAGATTGAAGCTAAAGGAAGAAAGATCATAGCTGATTGTATGGATAAGGACAAACTAACTGCAGACCTCTCAAAGAAGATTCATGAAGTTGAATCAATAATGGAAGAAGTAAGGAAATTAGTGGAAGATCCCTCCATAGATGTAAACATGGGCAATAATGTCTATCAAGGTCAGTTAGACAAAATTGAGAAGGCAGAAAAAGAAATGGCTAAAATAAGGGCTAGGCAAACTCAATTAAGGAATGCACTTGCACCCACTTTAGATGTGCTAAATCAAAATATCAAGGAGATTGATGCCACGATGGTGACATATGATCAAGGTCCAAGTTGAAAGTTGGAGAATATGGAGAAGTTAACTTATGCTTTGTGCACCCATCTCCAGAAAATAAATGCACTGATGGCATTTTGACATCAAAAAATTGCTAACCTTCACATTACATATCCGGATGTATTCACTGTGTAATTACTTGTAGTATTATTTTTTGAACACCTTTTTCATTAATGTCAAAGGGGGAGTAAAGTATATAGTATAAGGGAGCATATGGAGTTGTGTATATGATGTAAAGGGGAGTAAAGTATATAGTAGAAGGGAGATATAAGATAAGAGTATATGTTAGAAAGTTTTTTGTGTAAGAAATACAGTTTAGTAACTTCATCATATTCCTTTGTTTCCATTAATGACAAAGGGGGAGATTGTTGGAAAGTTGACTATACTATTGTATATAACTATGATTTAGAGTTTTCATTATGGCAACAAAGTCATATGAATTTTTGGAGTCAGTGCATAACTTAGAAGATCATAAAATGACTAAGTATGGAAGATTGGACAGTTAGTGAAGCACCAGATGAATAGAGCATCAGTGCACGTGCATATGACCGAGTTTGGGTGCCCTGGAAGATAATATTTTGGTTATTTTATTAAGCTATGGTTAAGAGTGCATGATTAGATGAGTTAGTATGATGAAGATAAAACGAGTTGAAGTAACACAGATAGTGAGCGGCAGAACAGAACAGAGTATGCAGCCGATTGTTAGTGTTTTGGTTAGTGGTTATAATATTATTTTGTAAAGGATATGCACCTATTGTATTTGTTTTGTAAGCATGTTAATATCATTGTATGTAAACATGCTTGAGCCAATTCATTTGGAAGAATTGAATGTAATTAGTTATAGGTCAACTTAGTGAATAAGTTTTATTTGCGAATATAAATAAAACATGCGCCTTTGTATTTGAGAAAGGAATGAGATATAGAGTTGATAGAAGAAGAGCATAAGTATGCAAAGAGAATTTAGAATGTTGTAGAGCTTTACAAGAGGCTAAAGCATCAACACACAAAAGGAACTGATAAGACAAGCGATGTCACAACAATAGTTCACCTTGTAGATATAGTGTGTATCTGATACTCAGAAGGTTGTAGCCTTCACCACTTGAGTAGTGAGATCTAGGATAGTGTGTCCTCAACCCTAAAAGGGTTAATTGTAAAAGACTCCTAATAGTGTCTGACCCTTAAAAAGGTCATTGTACTTAAGCATTGTAATGACAACTCCTAAAAGGGCTAAGGAACATTAACAGGTTCATAATACACAAGTAAAATTATTAGTAGGTATTAATTCCCACCAGGGTTTTTCCTTTGGCCAAGGTTTCCACGTAATCATAGCTGGTGTTATGTGTTGATTACTTTACATGCTTTAATATTTAGTTCAACAATTAAGTTATGGAGTTAAGTTTCAAGGATCAGAAAGTAATTATATAGAACATTGATTCACCCCCCCCTTAGTGTTCCCATTCATAACAGTTAGTAGACATATTCACAAAGCCATTGTCGAAGGATATATTTGAGTATCTCAAGGAGAAGCTGGGAGTAATTCCCTTCCCTGGATCTAATTAGAATTTATAGTAGTGCATCAGTCCTCAATGAATGATGAATGGCGGAATACTCTACCTTAGGAGTAGTACCCGTGCTTATTTATTTTTGGCACCCTTTGCCATTAATGTCAAAGGGGGAGTTTATAGTCATGGAATATAACAGCTCTAGTAAAAGGGGAGTATACAGTAAGAAGATATAGCAGGAGATGAATAAATCATTTTTGGGGGAGTATGTTGTTGAGGAAATGGAGAATGTTATTGTATTTTTGGATTGATGGCGTTTTTCATTTCATATGTTGCCATCAATGCCAAAGGGGGAGATTGTTGGATATTTGATAGTAAGCTAGTGTTGACTATATGTTTGTCATTGCTGACAACATATGGTAAGTAGCATGCATTTTAGTTATATGAAGAGATCCTTGAGCATATGTTATATGGATATGTTATCAACATGATATCATAGACGCAAAGGTTGATTCTAAGTACAGATAGTTGTGCAGTTATTTGTAACAATAGTGTTCCCGACAGTGTTGCGAGAAGAGTTCTGTATGTAATTCATAGTATGGTTACTATGGAGCCTTGCATGTTTATTTTTGTGTTGTAGACATAATAATGAAGCTATGTTCATAGACGCAGAGTTAGTTGTGCAGTTGACATTGATTTATGATGTTTCTATTTGCCAATTATAGTTTCAGGAGATTATTTGTTGAGAGCCAATAGTAGTTATATTGTTTCTGTAGTTGCGCCTATCATTATGGCATGCATGTTTGGTTTCATGTTTGGTTATGAGAAAAGGTTGTTTCGTTAAGAGCACATAATGTATTTCAGCTTGAGAGTTAAGTTTCAGTTAATTTGGTGAAGCTGATAGTATCAAGTGACGCGTCTACTCATATTGGATTGCACGGTCCTATTTGTGTTGTGTGGTTAGTATAGCCATTGGAGATGTTGTGGGAGAGTTGTAGTGTTTCATTAATATGATTTCAAGAAGTTCCTAATAGGCTGAATTGATTATATCTTTTGGAGAAAGCTACTTATAGTTGGTCAGTTGTGATCGCTAAGTAGACAAGATGGAAGAAGAGTAAGAAGGTGCAAAAGTATTAGGCTAGTAAAGCTATATCAATCATCAATTGAAGATCTATGTGAAGAAGCAGAGAGTATATGTTATTCATTGGAATTGATTAAGACAATAGGTCTAATTCACATTTCACTAAGATCTAGATATAGTGTTTATCTATTGTGTAGAAGGTTGCAGCCTTCACCATTTGAGCAGTGTGCTCCTGGACAGTGTGTCCTCACCTTTAATAGGGTTATTTATAAAAGACTCCTAACAGGGTTAGACCTTTGACCAGGTCATTGTACTTCATGTATTGTAAAGATAAACTCCTAACAGGGTTGCAAGATCTTTTGACATGGATCATTATACTCTAGTGCAGTTTATAGTGGGTACTAATTCTGATCGGGTTTTTACCTATTTTGGGTTTCCCTATAACCAAAATTCTAGTGTTGTGCTAAGTGTTATCTTGTTGTGTATATGCTTAATGTTCTTCTATACTATTTTGGATAAAGAATTGAATCTTGTAGATAACTGATTCACCCCCCTCTCAGTTATCTCTTGGGACTATTCCTAACAAGAGCATCTTGGGTCCTTGGCAATCCTGTGTCACCAAAAATATGTTTGTGTTTTCTTGCGTTTCTCAGTTCCTTCCTTGACCAAGTTGGTTCAGTGTTTCTTGGTTTCCTTTTTTAACCAGGGTTGGTTGGTTATCTCTTTGGCACTTGGTGAATTTCCCTAGCACTCGGTGATGCTTGTCTGGTGCTCGATTATCCTTGCTTACTGATTTGTTTGTTTTAGTTTCTTGTTGAGGTTGGCTCTTGCAATTAATTATGGTCATGGATTTAATGCTAGAATCTATCATTGGGAAGCATGTGGACCTAGATTTGGTCATTCCTTCCATTAATGGTGGATCTAAAGGCTGACTTGTTCGGTAGCCTCTTGTATATAATGTAATATTTGGTTGTAGTTTTGAGAGAAATTTAGGACATCAGAGATAGAAGTTAGGAGATAGAAGATTGTTTCAAATCCTCACATGTTGGAGGACTTCTGTACTTGAATTGTAATATCTAGCCTAAACTGTGAAGGCCTTACAGCCTGGAATGTATGAATCAATTGAAATAAATATATGAAAGTTATCTACATTCTCTCTCTCTCACTTGTGTGTTTTTACTTCTGGGTTTGATCTTTGCGAGGGGGATCTGGTTAGGTTGTGCCTTTGGCCCCTCTCCTACCTTCTCTCTTGCATTAGAAAGGGAAAATGACTAAATCTATTTTTATGAGAAAGGACTATTCTTCTAAAGGTATTTTAGAGTTGATGCATACCAACTTATGTGGTCATATGAGAACTCAGAGTTATTATAGTGACAAATATTTCATTTTATTTGTTGATGACTACTCTAGGATGATGACAATTATGTTTTTGAAAGAAAAATATGAAGATTTCAAAATGTTCAAGTGGTTTAAAGCTAAAGTGGAAAAGGAAAGCAGGACCGATTTAAAATATTTAAGATATGATAGAGGAGGTGAGTTTATTTCTGATGAATTCACTAAATTTTTCAATGAGAATGGAATTAAAAGATAGGTTTCTACATCGAGGACACAACAACATAATGGTATTGCAAAAAGAAGGAATAGATCTATAGTTGACTATGCCAGAACACTGATGATTGAAAAGGATGTTGCACAAATGTACTGGAGAGAAGCTCTTATCACTGCTATATACACCTTGAACCAAGAACAACTGAAGAGAGATACAAATAAGACACCTTATGAGTTATGGTTTGGCTACACACCGAATGTAAGTTATTTAAGAATTTTTGGAAGCAGATGTTACATTCTGAAAGATGATAGAAATGGAAAATTTGATTCTAAAGGTGATGAAGGAATATTTCTACTAAGAGAAAATCATACTAATGTTTTAACAAGGCTACTAACAAAATGTTTGAAAGTGCTAATGTGAAATTTGATGAGTTTTCTAAGAAAAATGATGAAGAAAACATGAAGGAACCAGAAGACTATGGTAGATTTACATATATTGAACATCCAGACTATCTACCCAAGCCACAGGCTGAGTCTACCGAGTGATAGGAAAATGCTACCAAGGGTTAGCAAATGCAAACCAAGAATCAAGAAGATGTTACCCATGAAGAAATTGAGCCTGCACCGATTGATGAACAAAGAAGAGAGAAAGTATTGGCAAAATTTGTGAGAAGACACCATCCACATAACCATATTATTGGAGACAAACAAGCTAGCATGATGACCCAAAGTAAGTTAAGACAAAATACATGTTTAGTTTGTGAATGTGAGCCTAAAAATGTTAAAGATGCACTTGAGAATGAATAATAGATTAAGGCCATGAATGAATAAATTGAGCAAATAGAGAAAAAAAATGGACATTGGTATCGAGACTAAGTTATAAAAATGTGATTGGTACTAAATGGATATTTAGAAACAAGTTGAATGAGAATGGTGAAGTGACTAGAAACAAAGCAAGAATTGTATGTAAGTGGTATGAAAAGGAAGAAGGAACTGACTATGGTGAAACTTTTGCACCAGTAGCAAGACTTGAAGGAGTCAGAAAATTAATTGCATATGCTGCTTATAAAAGATTTAAGGTTTATCAAATGGATGTTAAATTTGCATTTTTGAATGGGATACTTGAGGAAGAGGTTTACATAGACCAACCTAAAGGTTTTGTTGATCAGAATAAGAAGAACATGGTTTTCAAATTTCACAAAGCACTGTATGGACTAAAACAAGCACTGAGAGAATGGTATGAAAGATTGCATGCTTATCTTATTAGTATTGGCTTTGTGAGAACAAGTGACAATAGCAATTTATATTTGAAAGATGGAATTGGTGATAATATACTTATTTCTAAAATTTTTGTTGATGATATAATATTTGGAGGACATGATAATCTTTCCAAATCTTTTGCTGCTAAAATGAGAAAATAATTTGAAATGTCAATGTTTGGAGAGATTAAATTATTTCTTGGATTGAAACTACTACAACAAAATGAAGGCATATTTATCACACAATCAAAATAAATCAAGGAAGTATTGAAGATATTTGGAATGGAGGATTCAAAACCAATTGGAACACCTATGGTTATTGGATGTAAACTGAAAAAAGATGATGAATCAACCGAGGTAAATCAGACATTGTATAGATCAATGATTGGTAAATTGATGTATGTTGTACATAGTAGGACTGATATAGCTCATGCAGTTGGGATTGTAGCAAGATTTTTTGCTAATCCTAAGGAATCGCATATGATTTCTATTAAAATAATTTTGAGATATCTGAAGAACACTGAGCATTATGGGTTATGGTACAAAAAGGAAGGCAATTTTGAACTACAGGTTTACATTGATGCATATTGGGCTAGAAATAATGATGACGGTAAGAGTACTACCAGTGGAGCATTCTTTTTGGGAGAAAGACTTGTAACATGGATAAGTAAGAAACAAGCATGTATTTCTCAGTCACCTTCTGAAGCAGAATATGTTGCTGCTATTGCTAATTGTTCAAATATTGCATGAATAAAATAATTGTTGAAAGGAATGATGAGGAGATCACTAATGCAATGATTATATATTGTGATAACACAAGTGCCATAAATATTTTAAAGAATCTGGTGATGCATGCAAAGACAAAGCACATATCAATTAAGTATCACTATTTGAGGGAACAAGTACAAGAAATGAAAGTGAATCTTGGATTTGTGAAGTCTAAAGAACAACTTGCGGATATATTTACTAAACCCTTACCGAAGGATACTTTTGAGTACTTGAGAACTAGACTAGGGGTCCATCCCATGTCTATCAGTCACTAAGGTGATCAGGAGGTTGTATCAACCTATACTTTATAAGAAAAATAAAAACTGTTGATGCATGTAGCTCACACTTTAGGATTCATAAGGTTGTGAAGGAAGTAAAGATTGTAGAAGCTAGAATAGAGCACTATATATCAGTACATGAAGGTACTTGATCTAGACCAAATAGTAGAAATACTAATTGGCTACTGAAGAGATGTTTATTTTCTTTTGGCATTGTTGGCAAAGGGAGAGAGATTTCTAAGAAATATCACATATGATTTGGGGGAGAAGGATTTCAAGAACACAGGGAGAAAGATATCCATTGACAAGAGAACTGAAGAAGATCAAATTTGCACGGAGAGTCTACATGAAATTCTGTTGTAGTGATTAAACATATTAAATATCAAGCTAGGGGGAGCTTACCAAGCTACAACATTTATCTATATAGTTATAGAGCATATGTTTTGTATTCTATGACATATTTCATATTGTGTTTCCATCAATGCCAAAGGGAGAGATTGTTAACCTACAACTGATTGAATATCTTGATGAAGATTCAGGAGGTCACTAAGCTGTTAAAGTAATATGTAAGATGATTAAATCAGTCAATATGTTGTCATTGATGTCAACTAGTTTTGTCTATACTTATCATGATAGTTACAAACATATGAACATCTATAGAAGAAAGAAATGGTGAAGAAATGAGATATCTACATAAGGACAAGATGAATATGATAGATATGGATAAGGTATACATTGGGTAACTTATTGGTGAGTCTATGGCATTATGTTGTTGACTTGAGCATGTTACATTATTCTATTATGAAGATAAGATCAAAATTGAACAAGTTAATGTGGTCAATAATTGAAGATTTATGTATACACTGAATTAGTCTTGTGTATACTAGGTGATAGTAATAACCGAGTTAGTTATCACTAGCACATTCTATATTAACCGAGTAAGATGAAAATATTAAATGTATATAACAGCCAACTGAAATTGATGAGCTGGTAGATGCTTATGATTTCAAGGTAAGAGATAGAGTTTGTTATAAGATTAACAACTGAAAAAATTCAAAGATGATCGAAGGGAAGATATTGAAACGTGTTACTGATACAACTACCAAGGAAGATTGAAGAGGCAAAATAAATGATGGAGATTAAGAGAAAATATAATGGATGAGATGAAAATGGTTTACACATCTATTTAAGAGACATGAGATTCTTTTTTGAATAGGCCAGATGAATTGAGACTGTAGGATAATTCACATGAAGACATTTTTCATGTACCACTGATCAAACTGGTTACAGACAGAACCGAGCTAGACTGCAGGTATTACTGAGCATCAGAGAATTATACACCGAGTGAAGTTAGTTGGAGGATATAATGGAGTGAATTGATAATTGATCAGAAGAGTTATATTGAGCTTAGCATAGATCTGAATACTTGTAAATCGATTTGCATTTAATTAGATCACTACTGTATTAGTTTAACCATTGTTACAGCTAAATCTCTTAATCGAGTGGACTTAACAGTATTTTTTGTATTTTAATATGACATTCAAGGAATGTTAATTATTTTCTTGTTGACTCCATAGTGAATTTTGGTCGAGGGAGAAATGTTAGTGATAAATGCTCTAACAAGGTCACACCTTACAGTGTGTTTTGTAACTATAATAGGGTTGGCTCCTTACCGAGCTCACTTTATAAGAGTGAAATATTTTAGGTTACTGGTCCCAGGTGGTTTTTAATGAACTATAACTAATTGAATACCTAAATGACTTGAAGATCAATGATTAGAGATCACCGAGTACTAAAATGATATGTAAGATAATTAAATCAGTCATTATGTTGTCATTAATGTCAACTAGTTTTGACAGTACTTATCATGATAGTTGCAATTATCTAAACATTTGTAAAAGAGGAGAAAAGATGAAGAACTAAGATATCTACATAGAGGAAGATGGATATGATAGATGAGGATAAGGAATACTCTTGGTAACTTATTGATGAGTCTATGACTTCATATTGTTGACCTGATTGTGTTACATTAATTTGTTATGAAGTTGGAAGCAAAACTTAACAAAGCAGTGTGGTCAGTAAATGAAGCACTTCAGTATACACCGAGCCAGTGTAGTGTATACCAAGTGACGGTATTAACCGAGCTTGTGTTCACTAACACATTTCTTTGTTAACCAAGTATGGATGAAAGAACTAAATGTTTAGTTTAGCCGATAGAAATTGATGAGCTGGAATGTGTATGATTTTGAGGTTGAAGATAAGTTTTATTATGAGATCAATGGCTAACAAAATTTGAAGAAGATCTAAAGGATGGAATTGAAATGAGTCCTTGACACATCTACCGAGGAAGGTTTAAGAAGAAAAATCAATGAAGGAGATTAAGCGGCAAAATCTGATGGATGAAAAGAAAATGGTTTACTTGTCTATATAAGAGACATTGGTTTCATTGTTGAAACTATGCTAGAAGGAGACTACAAAGATATCACGTGAACACAGCTTCATGCATGCTTGATCAGACTAGTTGAAGAAGAACCAAACTGTAGAACAGTACCGAGCATCAGAGAGTTTTTACCGAGGGACAGTAAGTTATTGAATATTGATGAACTGAATTGAAATATTGATCAGAGGATTTTTATGGGCTTAGAATAGATCTGAACATCTTCAAAATCAAGTTGTATTGTAATTAAATCATATACTATTTTATTTTAACCATTGTAACAAAAAAATCTCTTAACTGAGTGGACTTAACCGTCTTGTGAGTGCCCTATGTCATTCATAGAATGTACATTGTTATCCTGTCAACTCCATAGTGAATGCTAGTTGGATGATAATTGTTAGTCTTGAATCCTCTAACAAGGTCACATCTTACTGTGTGTTTTGTAACCTTTAATAGGGTTGGCTCTTCATCGAGCTCACTTCAGAAGAGTGAAAAATATTTTGGGTTACCGATCCCAGGTGGTTTTCCCCTTTACAGGGTTTCCACATTAAATCTTTGTGTTATGTGTTTTTGTGATGAATGTTTGGTTATCATACTTTACATATTTCATATTTGATTTGGTTGGTTATCAAAGTGAGTAGTTAACTAGTAATCGGTAAAGGCACAGACAATTTGGTATTTTATGTTACCGAGCTATAGATATTTGCTGAATTTGTTTTAAGAGATACATTTTGTAATTGGGACTATTGGATAACTAATCTAACTGATTCACCCCCCCTCTCAGTTATTCTAACAATTGGTATCAGAGCATATTTGTTTCTTGGAACAAAATTTTAAGGACTTTAGTAGAAAGATCACAAAATGTATAAGAGGGAAGTGCCAAAGCTAAACAAAGACAAATTTACAATATGGAAAAGCTGAATGAGACTTCATATATCTAGAATTGGGAATTATGCCCTCACCCTATTGGATAATAGCTACTTAGCACCTCCCACTACACCTTTGATTCTTGATCAATTGAGAGATAGACATGAACATAATGTTACTATGATGGAGATTGATGCTTCTCTATCAGATGCTGAATTTGAAGATGTCAAGGATTGCCTTACCTCAAAGGAAATGTGGGATAAACTTGCTCAAGTTTATAGTGGTGATGTTAATGTCAAGAGAGCTAGAGCTGAAAGTTTAAGAGGGAGATTCGATGATATGAAAATGAAAGGAGAGAATATAGTGCAGTATAAAAACCAAATAAAGGAGGTAGTTAATGCTATCAGAGGATCAGGTGGTGTCATTAATGAAGATACAATGGTAAGTAAAATTCTAAGGACCTTATTGCTTGTTTATGCAATTAGAATATCTGCAATACATGAAATGAGGTCTGCACCTAGCAGTACTCTCACTCTTGATAATCTGATTGGTAAGCTAACAAATTTTAAGCTAAACAACTTTGATAATAGTGTTGTAGCATCTATTGAGTCTGATTTTATGTCTTTTCTAAAGATCGATAAGTCTACCAGTAGAACTAATAAGGATGATAATGACAGTAACACTGATGTTGAGCTAGATGAACTTGAAGCTCTTATGGCCTGGAGGTTACCTAAAGGTAAAGGTAGATATAGGGGTAAATTACTTTTAGCATGTTTTAACTGCAAAGAAGTTGGTCATATTGCTGCTAGATGCCCAAATAGGAAAGAAGATTATAGAAACAAGGATATATTTGGTGAAGGAAGCTATGCGAGGATAAATAATAGAAGTTATTGACACTACAACAGGGATAACTGAGACAACAATGATAAGGGAAAAAAGGTATGTTACATTGCTGAAGAGAATGATACTGATTCTTACACAGATGATGATGTTGAAGTAGTATTTATTGCGATCAAGGATGATTCTGAGGAAGAAGAAAGGTATGTAGAGACAACACTCATTTCTAAAGTTAATAAAAATGATACATGGATCATTGATAGTGGTTGTACACATCACATGACTGGTGATGAAGAAAAGTTTGATCATCTTGAGCAATATAATGGAGGATCAGTAAAAATGGGTAATGATATTCCATGTATGGTTAGAGGAAAAAGATCTTTACTGATAAATGATAAAATCAAATGTGATAATGCTTATTGGGTAGAAGGACTAAATTAAAATTTTCTAAGTGTGGCACAACTTAACAACTCAGGTCACTGAGTAGCTTTTGAGAGAAAGAAAGTAAAAATATTTGATGATGGAGGAAAACTTGTTGGAACAGGAGCACAATCCAAAGGTAACTTGTTTTATCTTGACAATGCTGAGTCTTCCTATTTAATGATGAAAAATGAGGATGCGTGGCTATGGCATAAAAGGTTATGTCATGTAAACTTTGATAACATGATTAAGATCAATAGAAAGAAAAAGGTTAGAGGTCTGCCTAGTCTAACTAAACTGGATCATGTTATGTGTCATCAATGCCAGAAAGGTAAGATGACAAAATCTAGTTTTAAGAGTAAAGACTATTCAACAAAGAGAATCTTGGAGTTAGTTCACACCGACCTATGTGGTCCCATGAGAACTCAGAGCTACTATGGAGATAGATATTTCATTCTATTTTTTGATGATTACACTAGATTAATGACTATAATGTTTTTAAAAGAGAATCAGAGGCATTTAAGATGTTTAAATGGTACAAAGAAAAAGTAGAGAAAGAAACTAGGAAAGAACTGAAATGCTTGAAATCTGACAGAGGTGGTGAATTTATTTCTGATGAATTTACTAACTGTAATACCCTGAAATTGGCACCTTACAATTCTAATCAATTTTGGTGCATTCCTTTGAATTTTCACATCATTAAAGTCCTATTGTACTAGGCAATTCTGTCTCCTATTTGACTTTATTTGACTTGGTGTTAAATGCAAAAAACCCTAAATTTGCATTAATCATACACTATATTTAATTCCTAAATATTTGACATTTATTGGCTAAATAATCCCTTTGATTAATTAATTTAATTCTAAACCCCTAGTGCTTTTAATTAAATTAATTCCACCCCCTTTAGCTAATACACATCAAAGGAATTAATATTTCTTTAATTTTTTAAATGAAATATCCCACTTGAATTTAATTATTCAAAATTATTCGAAGAGTCACCCATATGTGGCAATATTTCATTTATTTTATTAAAGAAATCCTTCAATTTGTCTCACCTTCCTCCATGGAGATGAAGAGTCAGCCATTTCTTTCCAAGAAACTCTTCATCCTTCACCTAGGTTGTTCTATATTATGAACCTCTTTTTATCATTTGGAGAGGCAATTTTAGAGTACCAAAACTATAGCGAATTGTTGTCTCAATTTTCTCATGCTTTCAAGCTTTTCATTGCATATTTAGAATAATTTCCATTTCTAGTATAATTGCTCATCTCTAATATAGTTTGCTTATCAAGTTCTTAGTCTAATTCTCATTGCACTTTTCAAGCTTTAGATTAAATCTGCATTCTCATATTTCTTTCAAGTTCATAGCTTAATTTTCATTCTCATTTCTAGCTTAAATTCAATTACATTCATGCTTAGCTTTGAAAATCCTCCATTTTAGTGATTGGTCTATGGTTGTTGGAATCTTGAATCTGAGAGTAATTCAAACACCCCACCTAAATAGGAGGCGATAGGTCAATTCAATCGATATTGTGAAGTGAATAATTCATATTCATTGTCATAATTCATTCATTGAGCAATGAATATGTCATGTCTATGGCTGAATTAGAGGTCAACATTCAGATATAAACATTTTGGCACCCACCATGGGGTAGACAAATCATTTTTGGCCTCACTCTCGAAAGTTTTCTAACGAACATTTAAAGCTCTATCATACATCTGTACATCACTGTGTATGGAATCTCATACAATTTTTCTAAGTGTGCCGTGCAAATTTGTGCTTTCATTAGTATTTTCTCGTGTGAAGAAATGACTGTCTCACGCAAGACCCTGCATTTGCTCACGCGAAACTAGGCATCAGAATTTGAAATTTCCTAGTTTTCTATACTGTTCTGTTGCTTTTTTTCTGACATTGTTATTTGTTATTTTCATATCTTTGTTTTCTACCATAGCATAACAGTGGGCTATAGGACACTTGACCAAGACATAAAACTTGCTAATAGTTTGCTTGCTGGATGGTTGTCGAAGACTATGTTAAAATGTTGTGCTTGTTTATTATTTTTACTCACATAGTATAACTAGGGCCTTGTTAAAATTTCTTAAGGGTCTTGATAGCAGGATAGGGTAATAGGCTCTTCATTACATAGAAGTGATGCCCATGGATGAATCTAAGACCCAAATTTTGCTAGCATGATAGATACCTAGGGAAGCAAGGAAAGGTAGTGAATCTTTAGCATGTCTACTTATTAGGGGATTATGCTCTTCTCTCTTTGAGAGAATTAGAAATGCAAAAGCTTGTGGATTGGTTGAAGAGGAACTAGATCAGTGATGAATATGTCTTGTGTGTTTGGGTAAGGTGAAGAGGTAGAGAAGTATGCTCTTCTCTCTTTGAGAGAATTAGAAAATCCAACCTTTGGATCCAAGCCAAAGTCTATGTCACCTTTAGAGGGTCTGGTGGAAGTTGAACCTCCGAGAATGACCCAAGTGAGTACACACCTATTGTCGATGATTCCATCTCACTATAATAAAGAAAGCTTTGTTGAGTCTAAAGTCTCCAAAGCCATGTTAACTTCTATCTCTTGATTTCGACTATCATCTTGAGAAAGCCCTATCTGTTGTACTAAGCAGTGCCACTCCTAGCCCTGCTTGTGGGGGTGTATGACTTTCAGGTGTCGATGTGGTTGTGAGGCCTCAACCCTATATCAAGGGTATCAAAGGTTAGTGTTAATGGAAGCCCAATAAACACTTTCTTAGTTAGTTGCCTACTTGGATCACCTCCGAAAGGAGACATAATCTTTGCACGGGGAGGGGGAAGAATCTCTCCCCTAGATTCTCACCATAGGCATGCACCTAGACATTTGAAGGTGGTATATGACACTAGCCCCTACTTCAAGGGTAACCTTTGAACATATACTATTTATTCCTTGGAAACACAAAAAACATGGGCACCCTCTAGGGGGTGACACGGCTGTTTGAGGTGAATGCATGCACATAAGTTGTGAGGCACAAATTTTGTCTTCTCTACCATTTTCTTTATAGGGATAAATAAGTGATTGTTTTGAGTCTTAAACTCTCTATCATGATGAAACAAAGACTCCCATGATTCTGCCAAGTTGCTTTGTCCTTGGTAGAACTGTTTGTGATTACTTGCGTCACTATTGTTTGATCTAGAACTTCAAGCTTGTAAATGATTTCTTGCAACATTCAAACTGATATTGATGATTCAAATTGTCTGAAAACTAGAAATTATGTCAAAGAACAGTCCACTTTGTGTCTCTAAATCTGAATTTTGTCTCAAAAATTGTGTCAATCTTTTGAACCTTGGTCTTTTCCCACGTGAGATTTCAGAACCTGTGCATTTCCTCATGCGAGACTTCATTTTCTTATGTGCATTTTGGCATTTCCTCATGTGAACCAAAACTTCCTCATGTGAGATTGTACCCTAATTTTCAAAACAATGAGCTATTTCCCATGGACTGGTCAACTTTATGCTTAATTTGATTTTTGTCTGGGGTCTGCCTGCTTGTTCTCCTATTGTCCACTACCTGAAATTGAGTGTCTCAAGCTGCAAACCAAATGATTATTTCTTAAACTTGGATTGTCTCTCTATTATTTGTCCTATCTTATTGTGCTTTTGTACCTTGCGATGCAATAGTCACATCTTGACTATTCTATCCATACTCTCGATGATTCATGCCAGGTGCATTTCACATCTTGGCTATTCTAGCCTCTTACTCTCCTTTTCGCTATTCCTAGAGATAGAGTTTTAGCATAATCCCAAGTCCTCTCTCATTATATTTTTGTCTATTCCTATTACGACTAGAAGCAGCAACACATTCCCCATATGTGGTATCAGACAAGGTAGAGGTAGATCTCATAATCAAGGAAGAGGTCAATCTAAACCTATCATCCTACCTGAGTGTCACGAAGGATCCTCACATTCCTCCTCACCAGGAATCTTAAGAGAAATTCTGCCTCAATCTTCATCTCCATCTCCTACTAGTTGGCCTAGGGTTAGATGCTCGTTTCACATAGATATTAGTCTGGATCAGAAACCAGTGTTCCAAAAGTGCTATAATCCTTTGTTTCAAAGAAAACCTAAATTATTTTTTTGACAACAACATAACCCATTTCTCCAAGATCTGCAAAACTTTGAAAGGCCACTTTCTCAGGTCAACCCTATCAGCACTATCGACCCTATCGACCCTTTCAAACCTATCGACCCTTTTGATCATATCAAATCTATTGCCACTTGTGCTAAATTTGTGCATAATACACAATCCCACACTGACAAGATGGGAGGCCCATTCGACTTCCAAGAGGGTGAATATAGAAAAAATCATGAGCAACCTCAAAACAACTAGCATCCTGGTCACTCTCAAAATGATCAACGTTATGATCAATCCCAAAATGATCAGAATCAACACCAATCTCAAAACAAATCTCAAGGTGATCAACAACCATATCACTATCACCCTCCTCCAAATGACTAGAATCAAGATCAAGTCCCAAGCATTTATGAGATTCTTGGTAATGATGATGAGATGATAACCCAAAATAACATAGATTCTACAAAAGCCAACAAGAGTCTTATCAAGATGATGGAGATCCTCCTTCTAGAAGAGAAGGAGAAATATTTTCTAGAACTGGCCAAACAAGGGGCCAAATTACCCCCAGATTACCAAGTCAAGATGTTTGTGGCCAAAGAAGAAGAAACTGAGACCGCTAAGTTGCAAAAGATGATCCAAGACATGCAAGACCAAATTAGCCAACTTGCAAAGGATAAGGATAAACCTGTACAATAGTTCAAAATGGAAAGCATTTGTCCTTTCCCCTTTGATAAGAGTCTTCACATGCCACCTTTTCCCAAAGGTGTAGAGTTACCTAAATACGACAAATACTTGGGTACTACTGATCCCCAAGATCACTTGAGGGAGTTTGGCACTCTATCTATGGAATTCATACATGATCAGACTTATCTTATGTGCCTCTTTCCTCATAGTTTGGGTGGGTCAGCTATGGAGTGGTTTTCTCAGTTACCCACTGGAATCAAATCTTTTGACAAGATTGCTAATCTATTTATCCAACATTATTCCCACAATATCTAGCATCCACTCAATATCTGAGATCTTTGTAATCTAAAGCAATGACAAGGGGAGCCTTTCCTCGCATTTGTCTAGAGACGGGGACAACGATGTACAAAATATCCTTGCAAACTACCAGAGTCTGAAAGGCTCAACATCTTCTAGGACAATCTTGTCCAAAATTTTGGATATCAAGTACAATTACAAGGTCTCCTAACCTTTGATAGCATGATTAAGCAAGCTATGCAAATAGAAGCATTTATGATCAAGAAAGGAGAGTTGACTTTGCAAAAGGATAACAAACAAGGGTCTTCCACCTCAAACAAAGATAAAGGGAAGTTTGTCAACAAGAATAGAGATGTTGTGAATGATGGAGTGGTTGAAAATGTGACCCCAAAGCCTGCAAAATATATTTTCAACCTTACCTCTAGTATACAGGTGGACAAAGCCATTGAGAAGGTTGCAACAGACACTTAACCATCTTCAAGATTTTCTAGAAACAAGCCTTGGGCCCCTCGACCCAAGTGCGAGTTCACTTCCTTAGGAGAACCCCTTGATGTGGTTTATAAGACTCTCATGAAAAACCAAATACTCACTCCTTTGGAAAAGTGTCTCTACGATCTGACACCACAACCTCATTGGTGGAACGACAACACATACTGTGATTATCACCAAAATAAGGGTCATAAAACTTCTACTTGTCTCCAACTGCACCATAAGGTCCAATATTTTATTAACAATGGTGACATTGTTGTGGACAACCATAACAAGAATTCAAATCACCAGGCATTTAAAGATCCCTTTCCTCATCATGAGAAAGGTTAATCTTCTAAGACTAAGAATACCAATGCCAAGGTTAACTACACGTACACTACCAATGACAATGTCATCAACATGATTGAACCTATTGAGGTTGAGTATTGCAATCTGATTACTATCAAGGGGAGTGAGGACACTCCTAAGCCTAAGATTCCATTTGTCTTGCGAGGCCCATTGTCTCATTCTTCCAAACCTAAATCATCTCAGGATTGCACAAACATTGTTACTCGCTCTTGGGAGAAAATCACCATTAAGGGTCCTGACCCTTCTACGTCCGCTCTGAAGAAACCTACGGATAAAATTATTGTTGGCCCTACCAACAAAAATTTAAAATCAGTCCCTACACCTAGCGTAGCTAATTATAGCATTTTAGACTAGCTACAATGTACCAATGCTCAGATCACTATCTTTGAACTGTTGAAGATCTCGTCTGCTCATAGGTAGATTCTAGATAAAGCCCTCACTGAGGCAAATGTCCCTAAAGATTTGGATCTTGATCAGTTTCAATCCATGGTGGGTCACCTGAACTCACCATATCATTTGTCTTTTTAAGAAGAAGATGACCATTCACTGAGCCATCCACACAATGCTCCTTTGCATATAAAAGTCATGATAGGCCCAAAGCGTGTCCATCGTGTCCTCATTGACAATGGTGTTGGCCTCAACATTTTCTCTGCTAAGCTCCTCACCCAATTAGGCTATGATGAAGATTGCATAGATGCCCACAAGAAAATCACCATTAAGGCATATGATGAAGAAGAATGCAAATCCAAAGGTCTGGTTGTGTTGCTAATCCGAGTTGGACCTGTTGAAAGAGATATCATTTGTCAAGTTCTAGACATTCCTCTGGCATATAATATACTATTGGGTAGACCATGGATCCATGAAATTTAGGTGGTTCCATCCACATATCACCAATGTATCAAGTTCCCATTCCATATAGTAGAAGTGATAGTACCTGCCAATACCAACTATTCTTGCAACACACTCACACAATCTGTAGATAGTCTTGTCCCAACTAATAGAGAGTCCATTGAATTATATGATGCCAAAATCAAAGAAATGGAACAAAATCTAAAACTCAGAGATACAGGTATGGGAGGGTATTAGATAGAACCTATGTTATCATTAGCATCTCTACCTTTGTCTCTGCATTCCTATGGGAGACCCTCTGAGAACAAAAAACCTTCTGCTTGTTCTCCCCAAATAATCTATGATGGTGCCTTTGTCAAGGCCACAACACCACTAGAGGATGAAGATGAGGAAAGGGATATTATAGCTTGGCTTTACAAAGGAAAAGAAACATCTGAGCAAATCACTCCTACTTGTGACTTAGAATAAGAACTATACAGTGAAGCCTTCAAAATCTTGAAGTGCTTTGGTTACAAAGGGACTAGACCTATAGGGGTGAACGATAATGGCTTGCTTGAACCAATTGAAACCATAGGTTGTCTCACCAAGGACACCATAGGTCTAGGCTTCAAGAAAATCCTGTTTCATTTAGAGATTAACAAGTTTGTACCAAAACCAGAACCAGAATTCCAGGCAAAATCTAAAGACACTACCACAGTTGTGCATCCAGAGGATAGCTCTGATGAGGATATCTTTCCCTATCCCATTCCTCTAGATCTTGCTGCATTCTTTGAAGATCCAGATGATCCTATTATACCTATGCATTTGGTAGAGACTAATAGTGATTCCAATGACACTGCTTAAGTACAATGACTCACATATGACCAATGGAGAACAATTCAAACTGACAATCCCAGTTTTTAGGGTGAAAAATACATGGCACCGCATTTCCAAAAGTGGTTTGAACAAGATCAACTTTGACAAGCCATCAGTGCTGCAAGAGCTAAAAATGAGTCAGATGGTATAGCTAGTGTTGATGGAATTCTCATGTCAAGCATCACTGATTCACATGAGTATGAGTTTGATTCTCTGTCTGATGAAACTTTTGATAAAGATATAGATGATGTTCATGTGTATGAAAACCTCTTTGAAGTAGTTCAAGGGTCTAGTGTTAGGATGACTGAGTGTGATTCCACTAACACTAACATTCCCTCTACTTCCACTGTTAGGACTCGAGAGGAATCGAACACACCTTTGGATTAGATTGCTCTAGGTCTTGACTTACTCATCCACACTTTCAATGGCTATACTATGAATGTACTTGAATCCACCACTTCTCTTTCACTCTAGAATCCCGAACTCATCGACTAGAACTCTCCCTCTCCATCTAGTGAAGTCCTTATGTTCTAGAATGACTACACTCTTGCCTGTTATCTTAACACTATCAAACCTATAATGTTCTCCACCAATGAAGACAATATAAACATGACCGAAGCTGATATCAAGTATCTTGGTCATAAAATTAAAAGAAAAAAGAATAGGTGCTTTGATGGTGAAAACTGCATTGTGGCAGTGTCAAAGCCAAAAAAAGTAAAAATAAAAGACGTATCCAAGGGTGAAAAGCTCTTTGAGGTGCCCAAGGATGAGATACTTGATACACTTTTGAGTCATTTTCAAGAAAGATCATCAATTTTGATTGAGCCAACACAACCAGTGAATTTGGGTATGGATGCTTCACCTTAGGTTATTCATTTAGCAGAGTCTCTACCTACAGAAGAGAAAGAAGAGTTCTCCAGTTTCTTTCAAAGCAAGAAAATAAATTTTGCATGGACTTAATTTGATATTCCTAGATTGGATCCCAATCTAATCATGCATCATCTATCTATTTCACTAGGTGTTAAGCCCATCAAACAAAAACTTCGAAAGATGCATCCACATGTGGCACTTTTAGTCAAAGTAGAGTTAGAAAAACTTCTCAAAGCTGGTTTTATTAGAGCTATTGACTATGCAGAGTACATCTCTAATATTGTTCCAGTTACAAAGCATGATAAATCTATCCACGTGTGCACAAATTTCAAAGACCTGAATAAATCATGTCCTAAAGACAACTTTCCATTACCCAATATTGACATGATAGTGGACATGACTGTTGGCTACCAAATGTACTCTCTAATGGATGGCTTCTTTGGTTATAATAAAATAAAAATTGCACCAGAAGACCAAGAAAAGACAACCTTCACATGTTCTTGGGGAACTTTCTATTGGAATGTCATGCCCTTCATATTGAAAAATATCAGAGCTACATATCAAAGGGCTGTAACCACTATTTTTCATGACATGATGCACAAAACAATGGAAGACTATGTGGATGACACTTTGGCTAAAAGAATGCAATGGAAAACACATCTTGCAGATCTAAGTCCTATACTAGATCGAATGGAGCAATTCAGTCTAAGGCTCAACCCAAAAAAGTGTGCATTTGGTGTCACTTCTAGCAAGCTGTTGGGTTATATCATATTTTCTAAAGGCATATAGATAGATCCTGAGAAATTTCAAGCTATCATGGAGATGCCTCCACCAAAGAAAATTAGTTAGATGAGAGGATTTCAAGGTAAACTACAATCTATTTAGCACTTCATTGCACAACTAGCCGATAAGTCACAACCATTCACCAAGACTCTACATAAAGGTGTGACTTGTGAATGGAATGAAGAGTGTGACAAAGGGCTCACTCAAATCAAACAATATCTTGTAAATCTACCAATATTGATGCCTCCTATTCATGGGAATCCACTCATCCTTTATATTTCAGCTGCAAACACATCTTTGGGTGCTCTGTTGGCTCAAGAAGACCAAAATAACAAGGAAAGAGCCATTTATTATTGTATACTAAGAAAAGTATCTTCATAGAATTAAGGTTGAACAAAAATGAAATAGAAACTACATAAACCACAATAAAGCAACTATTTAACAAATTAATGATCAATTGAGCATCCTATGGCTCTCTATCTAAGGGTGTTAATAGAAGCTCTCAGCAAGCTAGCATTAATGACAGTCCTAGAATGAGAATGATAAGATAAATAAGCTAAAGCTAATAATTAGATCAAAGTAAATGCTAATTAAGCTCTCAAATGCCTTTCTAAACTCAAATTGCAAGAGGTTCAATGCAATTCTCAGATGTGTGGTTGATAATTATGAAGGATTTAGGCCTTCCTTTTATAGATTTTCGCAATGGTAGGGGGTGTAGTGTAGTTGATCATGATTAAGCCTTGGTTGAGTCTTTGGTTCCACCCTTTGAAGACAATGAAAAGTTTGTATCCTCAAAGCTTGGGACAAGTAGACAAGATCAATGGACTAGATTCTCTTTCACTTTGAGTGATTGAGATTCAATTTGGCTTGACCCATGTGAATGCCTTTCCTTAAATCTCATTGGTTACCCAGATTTCCTCTCCTTTTGGGTTGTTGAGAGTAATTAAGATTTATTAATTGATTTAATTGATTTATTTTAGCCATGTACCCCTTGATTGGGTTGAATTTGATTTAATCCAAGACTATACAATTATTTGATTTAATTGTATTTTGATTTGATTGTATTTGATTAAAACACTCTCAATTTTGATTTATCTCAAATTAAGACTTGATTTATCAGGATTAAAAGTATGAAATGGATGGAACTACACTTGAAGTATGGATTTGAAAAACATTGCAAGAAATTTTTCTAAGTGTTGACTCAATTGATGAAATCATTTCTTTCTAGTGAATCGATGAAAGTTTTAGACTAGACAAGCTATGATGAAAGGAAGATATTTTTCTTGATTTCTGAATGACTATCTTAAAATCAAAGTTTTAAATCATGTATTATTTGTCTAAGGATGTGATCATCAAAGAATCATCAAGGACTTGTACATAGGATAAAACTAATATTTCTACTTGTTTACTCAAATGGATACCTTGGCTATTTTGATCTTCAATATCATAATACCAACGTCCACTTGCAACATAGAATATGACAAAATTGGTATTCGCACTCTCATGATTGGCTTCAATCAGTGATATTTGTACCGAAGAGAGATGGGAAAGCAAACAAAGAGGTGCAAAAATTATTCATATCATCATAGTCGAACTAGTGATGGTTGTACTAAAATGGGATCAAAAAAATGCTCAATGATGAAAATAAGCTCCCAAATTATGAATAATGATAGTTAGCTGCATACATCTTAGATTAAATGCATTTAATGTATTTGCCTTTATTAGCTCAAAAAATAATTTGCAAGAGGAAAGCTAAAGGGGGTGGAGGAAAGCACATGTGAAGGCTGTCTTTTCTTAGTCTTCTGGCACAATTTTTAGTTTATTATAACCAAAAAAGCCATCCATTAGAGAGTACATTTGGTAGCCAGAAATCATGTCCACTATCATGTCAATATTGGGTAATGGAAAGTCATCTTAAGGACATGATTTATTCATGTCTTTGAAATTTGTGCACACGTGGATAGATTTATCATGCTTTGTAACTGGAACAATATTAGAGATGTACTCTGCATAGTCAATAGCTCTGATAAAACCAGCTTTGAGAATTTTTTCTAACTCTACTTTGACTAAAAGTGCCACATGTGGATGCATCTTTTGAAGTTTTTGTTTGACAGGCTTAACGCCTAGTGAAATAGATAGATGATGCATGATTAGATTGGGATCCAATCCAGAAATATCAAATTAAGTCCATGCAAAATTGATTTTCTTCCTTCGAAAGAAACTGGAGAACTCTTCTTTCTCTTCTGCAGGTAGAGACTCTGCTAAATGAATAACCTGAGGTGAAGCATCCATACCCAAATTCACTGGTTGTTTTGGCTCAATCAACACTGATGATCTTTCTTGAAAATGACTCAAAAGTGTATCAAGTATCTCATCCTTGGGCACCTCAGAGAGGTTGAGTTGATGTGCGAAGCATGTCGATTCAAAGAATACTCTAATTTTTCTAATGATAGGTCCTAATTCATTGATGGTCAATCTTTGATGTCTATTTGATGTATTTCGATGGTCGATCCTTGATATCTGATATGAGATTGATGCAGATCTGATGATGTTCCTTCAATTGATGTTGTTCTTCGATGGTCATTCTGATGATTAATCCTTGATATGATGGTTTATTTGATGAAAGATTCTGATATGATGCCTGATTTGATGATTGATTTCAATATGATGCCCCATTCGATTGATGTATGAAAAATTTTCTGATAAAAGCTTTCACTTTGATTTGATGATCATTCTCCTGATTCGATGGTGATGTTGGTGATGTTTGATATTTCCAATGGTATGACCCCTCGAGAAATGAATCGAAATGATTTTGGATGATTTGGTTGAGAATGGGAAATTTCAATTTTTTTCCCGATATAGAAATTTGTAAATGCCCCGATCATGAGAGGATTTGATGAGAAAATATTTGTTTGATAAGATGTTGGTGCTCTAGATAAGTTGATGATGGTTTGGTATCATTTGATGTCAGTCAAAATCACTTGGGTGATGTTGATGTCAATCTAATAGGATAATTTCATGGGTTGATATTTCTCTCTCAAGATCTAGAGAGACAAAACAATTATTTTCCTTCCTCAAGATCTAGAGTTAGGAGATTTGATGCGCTCAAGATGAGAAAATGGATGATAGGATAACTTGATTGACGTTAGATGATCAATTGGATGATTTGATTGATTGATATTTGATACATGATATAATTAGATGTTTTGATGATACAGGGTTGATTCGATTTCCTCATGATGGAAAATTATGGACTGGAGAAGAGAAGGTGATGAACAGGATTAGGTTGCCCCTAGTTGATTAGCATGATTGATTATTGATGATGTCCTTGATGTATCATGAACCATTTGATGGATCAAACATTTGAAGACGTATCTTGATGATCTTGATGTACCTTTGATGATTAGATTGAGCATGATTTTTGATGATGGATACTTCAAGCATTGATGATGTTGATCAGCACTTTGATTATACATTGATGGATATTTGATGATGTTGATCTCAAGAAATTTGATGATGTACCATTGATGATATCATTGACCATTTGATGTATCTTGATTTGGTCTTTTGATGATGATAACTCCACCCCCTTTAGCTTTCCTCTTGCAAATTAGTTTTTGAGCTAATAAAGGCAAATACGTTAAATGCATTTAATCTAAGATGTATGCAGCTAACTATCATTATTCATAATTTGGGAGCTTATTTTCATCATCGAGCATTTTTTGGATCCCATTTTAGTACAACCATCACTAGTTCGACTATGATGATATGAATAATTTTTGCACCTCTTTGTTTTCTTTCCCATCTCTCTTCGGTACGACTATCACTGATTGAAGCCAATCATGAGAGTGTGAATACCAATTTTGTCAAATTCTATGTTGCAAGTGGACGTTGGTATTATGATATTGAAGATCAAAATAGCCAAGGTATCCATTTGAGTAAACAAGTAGAAATATCAATTTTATCCTATGTACAAGTCCTTGATGATTCTTTGATGATCACATCCTTAGACAAATAATACATGATTTAAAACTTTGATTTTAAGATAGTCATTCAGAAATCAAGAAAAATATCATCCTTTCATCATAGCTTGTCTAGTCTAAAACTTTCATTGATCTGCTAGAAAGAAATGATTTCATCAATTGAGTCAACACTTAGAAAAATTTCTTGCAATGTTTTTCAAATCCACACTTCAAATGTAGTTCCATCCATTTCATACTTTTAATCCTGATAAAGATAAGGTAATTTTAGGCTCAAATTGGATTGGGATGTAGATTTGATTAAGTGTTCCTCTTTCGAGTTTGATGAATTGATTCTCTGATTGAATAATGCCTACTTTTGATAAATCATTTCTCCTCTTGAGTAGATTGCCCCCAGTTTGATATTGATTTCATTTGTGGGACTTAGGACAATTTTCAAATTATGTGACCAAAATCTTGAGGTACTTGCAAATGCAATTATGGGGTTTTATTATGCAATATATACAAATGCTGGCAAATGCAATATTTACAAGGTGATCTTCTAGGTATGTGACTGACTTGGACTTTCAATGGCTCTTGTTTACCAGGTTTTGACTGATTGAATGGATCTAGCTCTTTTTTTTGCTACCAAGGCTCCTATTTGCTAGGTTTTCACCATGACACTTTTCTTCTTTTTTTTATTTTTTTTTTATTTTTCTTTTTTTCAATTTTTTTTTTCATATCATCGAGGTGCCTTTTTTTTTTTTTTTTTCAGCAGAACTCTGGTCTCTTATGAAATGAACTATTCAGTAATTAAAAAAGCTTGTCTAGTAGTGGTGTTTTCTTCACAAAAACTATGACACTATATGCTTGCTCACACTACAAGACTCATTGCTAAAATTGATCCATTAAAGTACTTACTCAACAAAGCTTCCCTCATAGGTAGACTAGCAAAATGGGTCTTGATACTCAGTGATTTTGACATTGAGTATGTAGAGAGGAAGACCATTAAAGGACAAGCAATTGCGGATTAGTTGGCAGAAGCTCCTCTCAAGGATCATCAACCCTTGAAAATTGAGTTTCCAGATGAATCCATAATGCTTCTTACACATCAAACATGGAACATGTTCTTTGATGGATCTTTCACCCAACAAGGGTCAGGTGTCAGAATACTATTTGTCACACCACAGAGATATTCTTTATCTACGGCTTACAAAATGTTGTTCCCTTTCACAAATAACATCACTGAATATGAAGCCCTCATCAATGGTATGAAGATAGATATTGAATGGTGTGTGGATGGACTTAAGGTCTTTGGAGACTCCCAATTGGTCATCAATCAGGTCAATGACATCTATCAAAAAAAGGATGAAAAGTTGGTTCCTTATAAACAAATGGTTGATGATCTCAAAAAGTACTTTGCACACATTACTTTCTAGCAAATTCCAAGAGCTGATAATAAAGCAGCTGATGTCATGGCTTCCCTTGCCTCCATGCTACAAATGCTAGAAAATGACTTCAGACATGAATTCTTGGTGGAGACATTACACTACCTAGCCTACAATACCCTTGAATCTAAGATGATCTATTCAGTCATTGGACATGATTCATCTCGCTACCATCATATCTACTACCTCTAGGATCAAATTATTCTAGACACTTATACCTAGAATGAAAAATGCCACCTAATCCACAGTGCTTCACATTATGTCATTGTAGCTAAAAACTTGTATATGTGAGGTCTAGATGGTACCCTCCTTAGGTGTCTAGAACCCAATGAGTCCAAACATGTGTTAGCTGAGGTGCATGAAGGCATCTGTGGTTCTCATTCGAGTGGTCTGACATTGGCTCGTAAACTTATTAGAGCTAGTTACTACTGGCTGGATATGGAAAAGGAAGCTACACAATATGCCAAATCTTGCAAGTAGTGCCAATTACATGGAAATTTGATCCACGCTCCTGCCAAGGAGCTTATTCCCTTCATTAGTTTCTAGCCATTTCAACAATGGGCCTTTGATTTGGTGGGTCAGATACATCTATCTTCTTCAAGAGGACACAAGTTCATTATCATTGCCATAGATTATCTTACCAAATGGGTTGAGGTAGTTCCTCTTGCCATAGCTGATGGAAAATCTATAGCAAGGTTCATACTAAATTATATCATCTTTAGATATGGTGCACCCTCCTTAACAATCACTGACAATGGGGGGAAATTCAAGAACAAGGATCTAAAGGAGTTATTTAATAAGTTCAAAATTATTCAACATTGGTCCTTGATCTATTATCCTCAGGGTAATGGATAGGCATAAGATTCCAACAAGACAATCCTCAAGATCCTGCATAGAACATTTCACAAATTTGGTAGAGATTGGCACCTCCAGATTAATCCAGCTTTATGGGCCTATAGAACAAGCATTCAAACACCAATAGGGGCTACACCCTTTGCCTTAGTTTATGGTGCAAATGCTATGTTGCCTATTAAGGTCGAGATTCCTACATTACGAGTCTCTCTGAAGAACCTCATTCCTGATGAAGACATTATAATATCTTGGCTACAAGAGCTAGAATTACTGGATGAACATCAAAAAGTGGCGTTTGATCATCTAAGACCATATCAGAAAATAATGTCTAAGAGCTACAATAAGAAAGTCAGACCAAGGGAATTCCAAGTGGGTGATCTTGTCGTAAGAGAGAACCCCAAGAATCAACAATAGCAGATCCAGAAGGGAAAGTTTGAACCAAACTGGCTTGGTCCGTACATTATCATTGCAGCATTTAGGTCTGGTGCTTACCAACTATCTACTACTGAAGGAGAAAAACTCAAAGAGCCGATCAACGCTCTGCACCTAAAGCAGTTCTACAACTGAGACATTCTCTGTGTACTCCTGTACATACTTTATTTTGAAAAAATCCTAAAAACTGCAAAATGTCCTAAAAAAATGATCATCTTAGTGAAAACCTAGTAAATAGGTGCTTTGATGTATCTATTATCCTGGTGAAAACCTGGTAAACAGGCACCTAGATAATAATAACAAAAAAATTGAAAATTTGAAAAATTGAAAAATACAAAAATAATGAAAAATTCAAAAATACAAAAAAAAAAGTGAAAATTCAAAAATACAAAAAAGTACAAAAAAATGAAAAGAGAAAATTAAAAAAAATTAGAAAGAGAAAAAATACAAAAAAATCAAAAATTAGAAAAGTACAAAAAAAATTGAAAAAGAAAAAATGTGCCATTGATGAAAACCTAACAAATAGACGTCATGGTAGCAAAAATAGATTCTCTACCAAGATGGTGAAAACCTGGTAAACAAGCGCCTCTTGTTCCCCAATGCTATACCTATTGCAACACCACTTGGTTATTTCTTTCCTTCTTTAGTTTGCTTTCCTGCTTTAATTTGCTAGCTCATGCACTTTCTCTCAGTTACCTTCGAGATTATGCTCGACTCTACATGGATTGAAACTGGTCATACTTGGGGGCACCTTCCTAGTCTAGGGGGCACGGTCCTATCATTTTTGGAATATTTTCCTTGCATTAGTCACCAGTGGTTCTCACTGTGTCTGCCTAATGATGCCTAGCTATCATTGAGATTTCTCTCCTTGAGGATCTCTCGCGTATTGATTTCCAGTGGTTCTCACTATGCCTTCCTACTGATACCTAGCTATCACTTGGATCTCTCCTCTTGGGGATCCCTAGTACATTAATCACCAGTATTTCCCGCTGTGTCTGTCTACTGATGTTGAGTTAATTCTTAGATCTCTCTTCTTGAGGATCTCTCATATTAGTCACCAGTGGTTCTCACTGTTGGCATTAAACAGAATTGCCACTAGTGACAACACTTATTTGCATTCTGGGTACAAACCGAGCAGACAGTGCAAACCGAGTAGACAGTGCAAACCGAGTAGACAGTGCAAACCGAGCAAACAGTACAAACCGAGCAAGTTAGTACAAATCGAGCAGGACAGTGTAAACCGAGTAACATCATGTCTACCGAGTCACCAATATTTACCAAGTTCAAAACCTACCGAGTGATCAGTATGAACCGTGCCTTCACTTCTACCGAGTGCATGACGATGCCGAGTAATGCAGTGGACGCCGAGTATCAGAAAGTCACCGAGTTAGTTTGAAGGAACCGTGTAACCATACTTGGGCCGACTTAGTAGCACTTATGTTTATTTGTCAAGCCGACTTTGTAATTGTAATTGTAATTAATTGTTTAAGACTTATATATAAACAATGTTGTAAAAATGTCAAGAGTATGTAAGAAGAATATATGTGAGAAAGAAAGAAAGGCAGAGATAAGCGAATTACAAAGGGCTTCAGTAGTATAAGGAATAGAAAAGACAAATTCATCATAGAAGGTGATCAGTACATCAGCGAATCTCAATCAGCAATCCAGTTGCAAAGCAAGAGATCTACTGTTTCATCCTAACAGGTGAATCAGTATTAAATCCTTTAACCGGGTAGACTTAACAGTCTTTTGTAAAATCTCTTTACCGAGTGCATACTTCATTGTATGTTTTGTAAATCCTTTAACAGGGTGGATTTAGCAATCCTTATTGCTCCTAATAGGGCAGATCATCAGAAGTGATCAAATTGTAAGCCTTAACCGGCCAACTTTATTCTGCAGTATTAAAGCTTTGTGGGTTTCATCCCCACCCCAGTTTTACTTTCTTTTTGGAAGGTTTCTGGGTAACCAGATCTATGTGTCATTATTGTGAATGCTCTTAAGTTTCATGCTTTCTGTATGCAAAGGTTAAAAGTAAATTACATGTTAAATTGAAAGAAAATTGGGAGTTACTGATTCACCCCTCCCCTCTCAGTAACTCGGTTAATTCCTAAATATTTCCAACAATTGGTATCAGAGCAGCATTGGTTCTCAAGATAAAGCTTAACTAGCTTGAGCAAAGATCCAGGACAATGGAGGTATTCAAACTGAACAAGGTGATTGAAAATGAAAAGCTAGATTTGGAAATGGCCATAGCTAAACTCAAAGAAGCAAAAGAACATCTTTCCCAATCCCTAAGAAGAAGGAAGGAACTTGCGAATTAGATGAATGATCAGAATTACATTGAAGAAAAGATTGAAGATCTTTTTCCCTCAAATAACTCAGATGAAGCAAACAATGTTGTCAAAGAACTCCTAGAAAAGAATGGGTCTCTACAGGAAGAAGTGAGAAAATTGAAAAGAGAACAAGAGCTACACTCTACAAGATTCTGTGAGATCTTGGAACAAAGAAACAAGTTGAAAGATGAATTAGATGGAAGAAACATTGAAGTCCAAAATAAAACCCTTCAGCTAGAAAACCTAATTGATCAGATCTCTCATACAAATGAGGAAATTCTGAATCTAAGATAAGAAATAGAAAGCACAAGAGAAGAACTAAGATCTGAAAAGGAAATCAATCTAAGATTGGTGGATGACCTAAACGCTGAAAAAAAAATCAATGAAGGAATGCTGAAAAGTCAAGAAGACTTGAATCAGCTGTATGAACGAAATCTTCATAGGCAAAAAGGAAAAACAGGACTTGGATACAAAGGAGAAGGTGAATCCTCTAAGCAAGGTACTCAAAGAAATCAAAAACCTACTTGTAATCATTGTGGTAAAATAGGACATACTTCAAATAAATGTTGGAATAATGAAAAAGCAGAATTCAATGGAAAATGTTACAACTGCAATCAACCTGGTCACAAAGCAAATGAATGCAGGGAAAAACCTAGATTCAGAGGTAATTGTCACAAGTGCAACAAACAAGGTCACAAGGCATCCGAGTGCAGATCCAAGACATTTAATCCAACAGAACAAATTATGAAAGCAATGTTTGGATGGGACTACAACACCTGGTGTAGATGTCATTATTGTGGAGAATATGGACACATTGGCATGAATTGCATAAAACATCATCTAAGGAAAAGAGATACTACCGTAAGATGCTTCAAATGCACTAAACTCGGTCACATAGCCAGAAACTGCATAAATGCTAGTGAAGTTGAAGATGGAAAGAAGAATGAAGCAACTAAGGTCAGGAAACAGGTGAGACAAAAATGGATTCCTAAATCTACCGAGCAATCCAGTCCAAGTAATGGAATGGATGGCTCTACCGACTCAAACTAAATTTCCAAGAAAGCACTGGAACTGTATTCTCATAGACCAATCTCAAGCAGTTCCAGAACTGAATTAAAAGAAAGATCTAAATGAGCATACAAGATGCAGTAAGATCACAGGGAGGTCGATATCAGTCTTCACTGAGCAAGGTCGGTACCCGTCTTTACCGAGCGAGGTCGGAGCAATATGAATTCTCGAGTTCACCGAGTTGCGAAGTCTTTACCGAGCAATTAATTCTTAGTGGGTGACAGTCTATCAGAATTCATACCCTAATTTGTACTGAGCATTAATGACAGAGTTGTAAACAAAAAGCAAGTAATCGAACTCATTCTTCACCGCGAACCTTTAGCACTTTGAGAGCAGAAAATTTCAAGAGCAACCCAGCGATTCAATACTTTTGCGAAAGGAATTTTTTGTGAGCTACCATGGCATCATCTAGGACCTCAGTGAAGAAAGGATCTGATATGTTAGTCCAAGGGGAATGGAAAGCACCAGATTTCAAGATCGTGCCCGCAATTGCAGCAGCCCTAGATTCGAACGGAGCTCAATCTCAGATTCCTCCTAAGGTACTACTTATTAACGATATCCACAATCATTTCAACTGTTCAATTCATGAAATGGGGAACGTAGAACTAGATATTGTGCGTGAGGAATTGTGTGTGGATGGTATTCTGAAACCCGAGCACAAACATCTGGAAGATAAAGGTTTAGTTCACATTGCACATCTACCTCAAAACTTTCAAGATAAATGGGTTAGATACATTCTCAGCCGTGTACATGATGGCAAGATTTGGCTTGAGCAACCTATAGAGATCACAAAGAAGATGATTCATCAAATCACCGGTCTTCCCATGTTGAACAAAGCAAAAACTACCAAAACCCTAGGTCAGACGGAACTAGAGAAGAAAACCCTAGCCGAGTGGGACGGTAGAGGCATGAAAGTTAGCAGCATCACCGATGCTGAACTGAAGTTTGGTACACACATTATTGCCGATAAGATTTACAGTTCTAGTCAATAGAATAGTGTCTCCTGTGAAGCTATTGACCTAGCATACAAAGTGGTCAAGAACAACTTAACATTTGACCTAGCAGACTTATTGTTAAAGCAGTTTAACAAAAACATGGAAAGCATTCAAACTTCCAAAAACAATCCATGTAAGTTTGGATCCTTATTGGTCTGTTTATTCTTCTATGTTCAGAAATTCTTCCCTTCTAAAGGAAAAGTTGTATGGAGAAAAGATGTGCCAGTCCTCTATGAAATAAATGAATACATCTCAGAAATGGGTGAAAATTTTGAAAGCATCATGGATAATTATTTTGAGTCTTTCAAAGAGAAAATGAATGACAGATTCTGGATTCCACAAAAGTTGGTGGAAGATTACAAAGATGACATTTGTTTTATGGTGGATTGTGATAATGTATATATTCAAGCAGCTAAACCGAGGACTGTATATGTAAAACCTCTTCCTTATGAGGTAAATATTGATGAAACCAAGAATATCATTGAAGCTCTTCTTAATCAGCCTGTCAATCCCAAAGCTCCATATTTTGGAACATATGATGAAGCTAAGGTGAGAATTAAACTAAGCATAAAGCTTCCACAGGCGGTAAACAAAGGAAAGAAGAGGATAGCCAAAATGCAAATGATAACCGAGGACAAAGAAGAAAAAGATGAAGAAGAAGAGGAAAAGGATGAGAAAACAGAGGAACCAGAACCTACAAAGAAGAAAGGAAAGGTATTCATCACTAAGGCACCTAAGCCTCCCACTGCTGTATTTACAAGGAGAAATGCAAGAGGTAAGGCAGACAAGGTAGACAAGGCAGATAAAGACATAGTATTCAAAAGGCCTCCTCTAAACCTTCAAGAAAAGATCAAACTCTTTAGAGACGGATCAGGATCTGGAGTAAGTAACATAAAATCCTTTAAATATGAAACCAGATCGGAAACAGAATAGAAGGAAATAGAAGATGCTGTTATTGAAAAGATGGGACAGTGGAAATACTCTCCTGACGAAATAGCCCCACAGGTTCCAGCAGTTCTATTAAATCCAATAAAAATGAGATGGAGCAATGCAAAGCAAATGGTGATAGACATATTTGATCAAACCCTGAGACAGTTAATGCCGAGCTTGAAAAATGATGAAGTAAAGAAGGCATTAAAAGAAAATGAAAGTAAGATGACATTAAAGTTCAATACTTGTTTGATTTTGATCAACAATATTGAATCGGTTGTGAAGGCTGCAAATGCTACATGGAAGAACATATACCACCTTCACCAACCGAGTATTGAAATAGTCATAATAAAAGATATTGAAGATGACAGTGATGAACAAGAAGAAGCCACTGAGGTAGATGATACTATGAGGATAGCAGCAGAAGTCATTGCATCCCTTCCTACCTCTCCAATAAAAGTTTCTACATCCAGCCCGGAGACACCTTCAAGCATGGTTGTGACAACTTCCACATTTGTCCAATCATCTATAGCAACAACAGAAGCAGCTACCATTTCTTCTACCGAGTTGCAATCTCCCGCATCATCAAGTTTTCCAGTAGTAAGTTTTCCAATTTTTGAATCTTCAAGTGTAAATATTTTAAGTTCTCCAGTAGAAAGTATACCAGTCTCTATAGCCAGCCCTACTTTATCTACTGTCACTACTACCAAAGCATTAAGTACAGATAAGCCTAAGGCTCTACCGAGTATAAAATTTTTGGGTAAGAATGTAGTAGAGGATATAGACCTAGATCAAGAGATAGAGATTCCAACATTAGATTTTGCAAATCTATCAGCGGACCAAATGCAAAATATAGGTGAGATCCTCCAAAGGAAAGCAAAACAAAAGAAGCTCAAAGAGGAGAGAGACAAGGAATATCAAACCATCAAGGATGCTAAGGACATTTTGTCTGATGCATTAGGCATTAAAGTAGACTCCTCCCAACATGTTTTGTTACAATTAGCAGAAGCAGTTAATAAATACAATGAGGATTCATCTGGGACAGAAAAGTTAGTTGAAAGAGCCGAGAAGAGATTCAACAATAAAGTGCTTGAGCACATTGCTCAGCACATAGCCATTAACCAAGTAGAATTGTCTTCAGTTTTGTCAAACATTGAATCTATCTATTCGAATGCTACCTCTCTTTTGGCCAGATTGTGCAATATTGCTGAGTTCACAAAGGATGTTAAGGATAAAATGAATAAAATGGATGAGGATATGAAGATTAGCATACAGAAGCTACAACTTGAACCAAGTTCAAGCTCTGCTCATCACATGAAAATCTCACACCTATCAAATATGCAGTTTGATCTACTGAAAGAAGACACAAGGATCCGGTCCACACTGCTAGACATCCAACACATGATCCTTCCCATCATGAATACAATGTATAAGCACATTGAACATTCCAAAACATTGATTCATGACAATCAGTTCTCTATAGCAGATCACATGATTGAACTCTCTGCAGAAGTCCAAATTGCAATACAAACATGTAAGATCCTGCAAGAAAATTGGGACAGAACCTTGGCACTAATAATGAAGGTACATTCTGATTTTCTATCAAATTTTGGATTCTCTCTGTAAATAACTTGTATATGCACCTTTGGCATTATCATCAAAAAGGGGGAGATATGTATAGAGGGAGATATATGTATAGAAGAAGATTTGTATAGAAACAGTTAGCACATTGAAAGGGGGAGACAATGTATAAAGCCCTATAACAAAGACAAATTTTGAAAAATCAAAATAAAACTCAGCATGATTCATGTATATAAGTTTTGACCAATAAGTGTTTTTGTCACTAATGCCAAAGGGGGAGATTGTTGGCATTAAACAGAATTGCCACTAGTGACAACACTTATTTGCATTCTGGGTACAAACCAAGCAGACAGTGCAAACCGAGCAGACAGTGCAAACCGAACAGACAGTGCAAACCGAGCAGACAATGCAAACCGAGCAGACAGTGCAAACTGAGCAGACAGTGCAAACTGAGCAAGTTAGTACAAACCGAGCAGGACAGTGTAAACTGAGTAACATCATGTCTACCGAGTCACCAGTATTTACCGAGTTCAAAACCTACTGAGTGATCAGTATGAACCGTGCCTTCACTTCTACCGAGTGCATGACGATGCTGAGTAATGCAGTGGACGCCGAGTATCAGAAAGTCACCGAGTTAGTTTGAAGGAACCGTGTAACCATACTTGGGCCGACTTAGTAGCACTTATGTTTATTTGTCAAGCCGACTTTGTAATTGTAATTGTAATTAATTGTTTAAGACTTATATATAAACAATGTTGTAAAAATGTCAAGAGTATGTAAGAAGAATATATGTGAGAAAGAAAGAAAGGCAGAGATAAGCGAATTACAAAGGGCTTCAGCAGTATAAGGAACAGAAAAGACAAATTCATCACAAAAGGTGATCAGTACATCAGCGAATCTCAATCAGCAATCCAATTGCAAAGCAAGAGATCTACTGTTTCATCCTAACAGGTGAATCAGTACTAAATCCTTTAACCGGGTAGACTTAACAGTCTTTTGTAAAATCTCTTTACCGAGTGCATACTTCATTGTATATTTTGTAAATCCTTTAACAGGGTGGATTTAGCAATCCTTATTGCTCCTAACAGGGCAAATCATCAGAAGTGATCAAATTGTAAGCCTTAACCGGCCAACTTTATTCTGCAGTATTAAAGCTTTGTGGGTTTCATCCCCACCCCAGTTTTACTTTCTTTTTGGAAGGTTTCTGGGTAACCAAATCTATGTGTCATTATTGTGAATGCTCTTAAGTTTCATGCTTTCTGTATGCAAAGGTTAAAAGTAAATTACATGTTAAATTGAAAGAAAATTTGGAGTTACTGATTCACCCCTCCCCTCTCAGTAACTCGGTTAATTCCTGAATATTTCCAACACTCACTGCATCTGCCTGCTGATACTCCATTAGTACTCTGATTTCTCCTTGAGACTGTCTCTTGCGTCAGTCACCAGTGATTTTCACTGCACCTATCGACTATCGCTATCCTATTAAGAATTCTCACACTATATACTTCTAATCTGACATCAATCCATTGAAACTAAAATTGAAAACTAGATTTGTAACTCTCTGAGGCATGTTGACCTTTTCTTTTGTGTGTTCATCCTTTTCGCTTTATCATTCCTCCTCGAGCAACTCTAAGATGTCTCTCCTGACTGAGAGAACCAAAGACTGGGGGCATGATCTTTTCTTTTCTTTTTGTTTGTCGGTTTAGTTCCAATGATCCAATGAATCTATATAAGAGGGGTGTCCACTATGAGAGCCTTCATCACATGTTGGATGGCCATGTGTACCTCGACTCCTTTTATATGGAAACTTTGGTGAGGTTGGTTCTTCTCCTTTTTTTTTGAGCGACTTCTTTCTGCTATAAGTGAAATTACAAATGCTCATCCTATGAAGTGAACGTAAGGGTCACTACGAGCACCTTTGATATGCTTATCATTCACTTAGCAAAAGGAAGAAACTCTCATGTGTTTGGCATGTTTATATGCAAGTAACATTTAGGTCATTCTAGAAACTATGCTTTGATGCTTATGTTAACTTGCTAAATCAAAAGGGATAGGTGTTCAGGTCATTCTGGCTTCTTTCCTTAATGCTTACACCTCATTTTGACAAATCTAAGACTAATGTCATATTCATATTCTCATGATTGCAATCTCAATGAGGGTTGTATGGCATCCTGCAATTGTCCATTACTAAAAACTCTATGATGATAACTTAATGGGTCCAACAACCAAGTCCTAGGGTTTTGCATTTAGCTTAGGCTTGCATTTTCATTCTAGGCTTGCATTGAGATAGTGTTTTGGTGTTCACTTGATTGTCTCCTTAATTTATTTGCCGAGGGTTCTCATCTTTTGTCCCAGGTTCATCATCATTTCACAAGTAATCTGTTTTGCGCGAAAACTTCACCCTTGGCTAAATTGACTGTTTTGAATCCATTTTTAGGATCGAAATCAAAATTTGACATCTCCTAGATAGCTTGAAATTGCATTTTAAATTTTTGGGACCCTCGAGATCAGATGCTTGTGCAGTCGACCTTCTGGTGATGTTTCCTTCCCAAAATCTTATCTCATCATTATTTTCTTGAGATCTTCAATTTTTTCATCAAAAGTTAACTCCAGTCAAATCTGGTCAACTATGGTCAAACTTGGTCAACAAGACCTCCAAATCACTCTGAATTGCTCCTGCAGCTTCTCTCAATGTTTCCTTAATCTATTCTGAGTTCCTCTGGATCTTTGATTTTATCTATATCTGTAACCTTTTGTTGTTAATCATCTTTTTGACATGTCATCTTTTGATTTCACTCCCGAGGGGGCAGGATGATTGATCATTGAATCTCATCGAATCAATTCTTGAATCAGTCTGATCTGAATCAAAAGTTCTCATTGCTTGGGGCATCTCTTCACTAGGGGCATCTTTGGGCCTCATATCTTGTCATCTTGTCATCTATCTTTTAGGTATCTGAGCAATCTAACTTGGATGCTCGAGGATCAAGCTTCATTCTGGAGATGGTTCTCAAACTATCATTAGGTATTGGGGCAATCTAACCCTAATTCCTGAAAGTCAAGCTTCGTTCTGGAGATGGCTCTCGAAATCTCTTTTTGACCGTTATCTGGGCAATCTAACTAGGGTCTCAGAGGACTAAGCTTCGTTCTGGAGATAGTCCTAAATTTGCATTAGCTATCATCTAATCAATGGGTTTTGGGGCATTCTAACCCTTATTCCAGTCTTCTCTCAAGTGGTAATCTGACCGTTGTCTTCGCAATCTAACTTAGACTTTGGAGAATCATACTTCATTCTGAAGTTAGTTCTGAAACTTGATTTGATCGGTGTCTTGGCATTCTAACCTTGACTTCTGAGGGTTAATCTCTATTTTGGAGATAATCCTGAAACATCATCAATTGTCACATCAGACTATTCTTTGAATCAACGCGTTGCTCACACATTAATTCAAAGAGGGGAAAAATGTAATACCCCAAAATTGGCACCTTACAATTCTAATTAATTTTGGTGCATTCTTTAGAATTTATACATCATTAAAGTCCTATTGTACTAGGCAATTCTATCTCCTATTTGACTTTATTTGACTTGGTGTCAAATGCAAAAAACCCTAAATTTGCATTAATCATACACTATATTTAATTCCTAAATATTTGACATTTATTGGATAAATAATCCCTATGATTAATTAATTTAATTCTAAAGTCCTAGTGTTTTTAATTAAATTAATTCCACCCCCTCTAGCTAATAACATCAAAGGAATTAATAATTATTTAATTCTCTAAATGAAATATCCTACTTGAATTTAATTATTCAAAATTATTTGAAGAGTCACCGATATGTGGCAATATTTCATTTATTTTATTAAATAAATCCTTCAATTTGTCTCACCTTCCTCCATGGAGATGAAGAGTTAGCCATTTCTTTCCAAGAAACTCTTCATCCTTCACCCGGGTTGTTCTATATTATGAACCTCTTTTTCTCATTTGGAGAGGCAATTTTAGAGTACCAAAACTATAGCAAATTGTTGTCTCAATTTTCTCATGCTTTCAAGCTTTTCATTGCATATTTAGAATAATTTCCATTTCTAGTATAATTGCATTCTCATCTCTAATATAGTTTTCTTATCAAGTTCTTAGTCTAATTCTCATTGCACTTTTCAAGCTTTAGATTAAATCTGCATTCTCATATTTCTTTCAAGTTCATAGCTTAATTTTCATTCTCATTTCTAGCTTAAATTCAATTGCATTCATGCTTAGCTTTGAAAATCCTCCATTTTAGTGATTGGTCTATGGTTGTTAGGCTCTCAAATATGAGAGTAATTCAAAAACCCCAACTAAATAGGAGGTGATAGGTCGATTCAATCGATATTGCAAAGTGAATAATTCATATTCATTGTTGTAATTCGTTCATTGAGCAATGACTATGTCATGTCTATGGCTGAATTAGAGGTCAACATTCAGACATAAACACTAACTATTGTAATGAGCATGGTATAAAAAGACAAGTTTCTGCCCCGAGAACACCTCAACAGAATGGGATTGCTAAAAGGAGGAATAGATTAACTGTTGATTGTGTGAGGACACTGATGTTACAAAAGAATGTTTCTTAGACATACTAGAGAGAGGTAGTTAGCACAGCTATATATGTTCTGAATCGAGTACAATTGAAGGACACTAACAAAACACCCTACGAGCTATGGTTTGGTCACAAACCAACTGTAAGTTACTTCAAAATTTTTGGTAGCAAATGTTTTATTCTAAAAGATGATAGAAATAGAAAGTTTGACTCTAAAGGGGATGAAGGGATATTTCTTGGATATTCCACTAAAGGCAAAGCTTACAAGTGTTTGAATAAAGTTACTAATAAGATGATTGAAAGTGCCAATGTCAGAGTTGATGAATTTGATGATAAAAATGGTGAAGAAAGCACTAGGGAGCCAGAAGACTATGGTAGATTCACTTACATTGAACATCCAGAGTACCTACCGAAGCCATAGGCTGAGTCAACCGAGCATTAGGAAAATAACACCAAGGAACAAAAAAGGGAAACTGAGGATCAGGAAGGAGCTACCGAGAAAGAAAATGAACCTGGATAGGATAAAAAACAAAGAAGATATCAAGTACTCACAATATTTGTCAGAAGACATCATCCTAAGAACCAAATCATTGGAGACAAGCAAGCTGACATGCTAACAAGAAGTAAGTTAAGACAAGGTACATGCTTAGTTTGTGAGTTTGAACCAAAAAATGTTAAGGTTGCACTAGAGAATGATGAATGGATAAATGCAATGGATGAAGAGATAGAAAAAATTGAGAAAAACAAGACATGGACCTTAGTACCTAGACCAAAAGTTAAGAATTTTATCGGTACTAAATGGATTTTCAGGAATAAGCTGAATGAGAATGGAGAGGTTACAGGGAACAAAGCTAGACTTGTATGCAAGGGATATGCACAGGAGGAAGGTATATATTATGGTGAAACTTTTGCCCCTATTGCTAGACTAGAGGGAGTCTGCATGTTACTTGCATATGTAGCACATAAGAAGTTTAAAGTCTATCAAATGGATGTTAAGTCTTCTTTTCTGAATGGGATACTAGAAGAGGAGGTCTACATAGAAAAACCAGAAGGGTTTGTTGATCCAGATAAGAAAGACATGGTATGTAGATTACACAAAGCTTTATATGGTTTAAAGCAAGCACCTAGACCCTAGTATGAAAGGCTGCATACTTATTTGTTAAGTATTGGTTTTGTTAGAACTAGTGAAAACAACCATTTGTATATGAAAGGAGAGTCTGATGACACTATTTTGATTACTGAAATATTTTTGGATGATATAATTTTTGGAGGACAAGATCATATCTTTTAATCATTTGCTGATGAGATGCGAAAAGAATTTGAAATGTCTATGTTTGGAGAGATTAAGTTCTTTCTAGGCTTGCAGGTTATTCAGTAGAATGATAGAATTTTCATCACATAATCAAAGTACATAAAGGAAGTAGTGAGAACATTTGGCATGGAAGATGCTAAACCAATTGGAACATTGATGGTCACAGGATACAAACTGACTAAAGATGATGAATCTACAGAGGTAAACAAGACATTGTACCGATCTATGATTGGTAAACCGATGTATGGAGTACATAGTAGACCAGACATTGCACATGAAGTAGGGATTGTTGCCAGATTTTCTGCCAATCCAAAGGATTCACACATGGTTGCAGTAAATAGAATCCTGAGATACTTGAAGAAAAAAAAGGAATATGGATTATGGTATCCTAAGGAAGGCAAGTTTGAACTAAGAGTCTACACCGATGCAGATTGAGCTGGAAAAATAGATGATAGAAAGAGTACAACCAGAGGAGCATTTTTCTTTGGTGAAAGACTTGTTGCTTGGATAAGTAAGAAACAACCTTGTATTTCTTAGTCTACTACCGAAGCAGAATATGTTGTTGCTGCTACAAACTGTTCAAACATTTCTTACATCAAACAAGTGTTGGAAGGGATGAATGAGGTAATCACTGAGCTGGTGATTATATATTGTGACAACACTAGTGCAATAAATATTTCTAAGAATCCTATAATGCACTCAACCAAGCATATTTCTATTAAGTATCACTACTTAAGAGAAAAAGTACAGGAAAAGCAAGTCAAACTGGAATATGTTACATCAAAAGAGAAACTTGCTGATATTTTTACCAAGCCTCTACTGAAGGATACTTTTTAAATACTTGAGGACTAGACTTGGGGTCCGTCTCCTGTCTATCGGTCACTAATGTGATCTGGAGGTTGCATCAGCCTAATCTTATCATAAGATCATCCATGTTGATGCAACATAGTTCACACTTTGGATTCTATCTAAGGTTGTGAAATATTTGAGGAACAATGATTTGCATATTAGTATACTGAGATATATTGTATGCACCGAACAATAGAGAGTCACATGGATAATGCAGAGCTATATGTTTTATGTTTTTCTTTGGCATTTTTTTCAAAGGGAGAGATAAACAATATGACAAATCGAGAGATCACTGGAACATCTATCTAAGGGAGAGATAATCTGAGAAAGTCAGGGAGAGGTTTGAAGATTTGTTTCTGAGAACAAGAGGAATCTAAGAGCTGGAAAGATCATATCTACAGAGGAAAGTCTGCACTTGCAATGTTGTCATGTAATGTAGTGATTAAACATATTAATTATCAAGCTAGGGAGAGCTTACCGAGCTACAACATTCTCTTACATAGTTGTAGAATACATATTTGGTATGTGTGTGGTATATTTCATATTGCTTGAGTTTCCATCAATGACAAAGGGAGAGATTGATGAACTACAACTGATTGAATATCTGAATGACTTGAAGATCAGTGATTAGAGATCACCTATTACTGAAATGATATGTAAGATAATTAAATTAGTCATTATGTTTTCATTGATGTCAACTAGTTTTGACAATACTTATCATGATAGTTGCAAATATCTAAACATCTGTAAAAGAGGAGAAAAGATGAAGAAATGAGATATCTATATAGAGGAAGATGGATATGATAGATGAGGATAAGGAATACTCTTGGTAACTTATTGATGAGTCTATGAATTCATATTGTTGACTTGATTGTGTTACATTAATCTGTTATGAAGTTGGAAGCAAAACTTAACAAAGTAGTGTGGTCAGTAAATGAAGCACTTCAGTATACACCGAGCAAGTGTAGTGTATACCAAGCGACAATATTAACCGAGCTTGTGTTCACCGACACATTTCTTTGTTAATAGAATATGGATGAAAGAACTAAATGTTTAGTTTAGCCGACATAAATTGATGAGCTAGAATGTGTATGATTTCAAGGTTGAAGATAAAGTTTGCTATGAGATCAATAGATAAATTTTTTTGAAGAAGATCTAAAGGATGGAATTGAAATGAGTCCTTGACACATCTATCGAGGAAGGTTTAAGCGAAAAAATCCATGAAGGAGATTAAGCGGAAAATTTTGATGAATGAAAAGAAAATGGTTTACTTGTCTATATAAGAGACATTGGTTTCATTGTTGAAACTATGCCAGAAGAAGGAGACTGTAGAGATATCATGTGAAGACAAATTCATGCATGCCTGATCAGACTGGTTGAAGAAGAACCAAACTGTAGAATAGTACTGAGTGTCAGAGAGTTTTTACCGAGGGACAGTAAGTTATTGAATATTGATGAACTAAATTGAAATATTGATCAGAGGATTTTTATGGGCTTAGAATAGATCTGAACATCTGAAAAATCAAGTTGTATTGTAATCAGATCACCTACTATTTTAGTTTAACCATTGTAACAGAAAAATCTCTTAACTGAGTGGACTTAATCATCTTGTGATTACCCTATGTCATTCATAGAATGTACATTGTTATCCTGTCAACCCCATAGTGAATGCTGGTTGGATCAACCCCATAGTGAATGTTGGTTGGACAATAACTGTTAGTCTTAAATCCTCTAACAAGGTCACACCTTTAACAGGGTTGGCTCTTCATCGAGTTCACTTCAAAAGAGTGAAAAATATTTTGGGTAACCGGTCCCAAGTGGTTTTTCCCTTTACAGGGTTTCCACGTTAAATCTTTGTGTTATCTGTTTCTATGATGAATGTTTGGTTATCATACTTTACACATTGCATATTTGATTTGGTTGGTAATCACAATGAGTAGTTAACTAGTAATCGGTAAAGGCACAAACAGTTTAGTATTTTATGCTACCGAGATGTAGATATTTGCTGAATTTGTTTTAAGAGATACATTTTGTAATTGGGACTATTGGATAACTAATCTAACTAATTCACCCCCCCTCCCAATTATTCTAATAGTTTTTCCCTTAGCAGGGTTTCCACATTAAATATTTGTGTTATGTGTTATTTGTTGTGATTGGATTACTATCATACTTTACATATTTCATATTTGATTAATCGGTTAACACAGTTTTGGAAATTACTGGCAATCGGTAAATTAACAAAAAGATTGTTGTTAATATCTTACCGAGTTGATTGTTTTATTGAAAAAATTTGAAAAGGTACATCTGAGAGTTTGGGATTTTATGATAATTGATTCACCCCCCCTCTCAGTTATCTAACATATATCTATATATGTATGTATGTATGTGTGTATATACATACATACATAGGTGTGTGTGTGTGTGTGTGTCTATATATATATATATATATATATATACATATATATATATATATATATATATATACATATATATATATATATATATATACATATATATATATATATATATACATATATATATATATATATATATATATATATATACACACATATGAAATTTTACATAACCTGTGCATGTTCCATAAAGTTAAAAATCATGCTAGGCTTGGTTTTACCAAGCCTACCCAAAAACTAATTAAAAAAGAAAATAGATCCTCAAAACCCATACAAGTTTTGAGGAACATTATAATCCCCAAAACCCGTGGCTTTGGACCATTTCCAACACCAAAAATAGAGGAATAGTCTATTGGGGAAGGAAACTTTTCATCAAAACCCGAGCGTATTTTGCTTCCATTTCCATTTTTCATCAATTTGCAATAATGGCACCGCATCAGAAAGGTAAGATTTTAGTGTTTTGATTGTTTTTTATTGTATTTTAATTGAAGTAGGGTTTTTTAATTGATTTATGTTTTTTTTAATTTTGACGTTAGATTCTACAAAGAATTCCCCCAAAAGAAAAAGAAAACAAAGACCTCATGCACAAGCGACAGAAGAAACCTCGAAAACATTGAACATGAGCAAAAACCAAAACCAAAAAATCCCCCTCCACAACCTCAAAATAATTCTCCTCAACAGCCACCGCCACCCATAAACCATCCACATCCTCCATTAGATTGTGTCAATGCCACACAAGATGATCTCATCAAACGCTTGACATATAATAGTGTCCAAATTTCTATATTGGTCAATAGGTTGAGGTCTTCTAGTCTTGACCACCACTCAACCCTCATCTTGATGCTAGAAAGAATGGCTCATAGTGAAAATGAGGTTTCTAGGGAGGTTACCAAATAGGGTTCATGGAGGGATCGATGTCAAGCATTTTATGTGGATGGGTTGTCATATGATGAAGTGAAAAAGGCCATACTTAAAAGTGACATATGTTCTCTTTTCACCGATCCTAGTACTAGTAATACCCTAAAACAAAATACGAATCAATTTCCTATACATTGGTGTGTTCACAATAGGATGAAAGCATCTTTTTGGGATAGGTGGTATATGGTCTTTGACCAAGAACCCTGTAATAATTGGGAGGTGCCTATATATTTTTTGAGAAAGCTATATTGTGAGTTTATCCTTGGTGAGAAGCCAAATTAATTTGACATCTGACAGTTCCAGGGTAGAGGGAGAGACTTTGTGCATGATAGACCTAGGGCCCATAGGGTGGTACAACCACAACATAGGAGGCCTCTAGGTAAAAAACCCATGGTTCATGTTGCGGTCTTGATAGTTATGAAGGAGTCTATAGATTTACAGACTCTTCATGCAGCCACATCATTAACTAATGTCTTTATTGAGCATGACACACAATTTTTTAGAGCAAAGGGTGGATCAACACCTATGCCACCTCCATTGTCATCAGATGAACCATTTGGATCAACCCAACCCATTGAGCATATGTGCCCCAATTGTTAGGGTATATGTGTTGGGGTAGATACTGACGTGAATGCGGATGGTTCAACATCCCATTCATGTACACATTGTGGGGGTAGGTTCCATGCATTCACTATTGAGGATGCAACCCTCACAGATGACTTGATGATGATGGTATTTTCTAGAGAGAAGAGACAAGTTTGTTTATTTTTATTTTGACATATTATTAATTAATCACCTAAATCTTATAAAAGTAAATATTTTTTTATTTACAGAATAATTTAAATTCATACATGAATAATATGCATTGTAGGGTGTAGCTAGTGATACAAGCACACCACACAGTGTTCATTCGAGTAGACATACACTTGTAGCTTCGACACCTGAGGTAATTTTTAAAAAATAGTCATAAAAATAGAATAATATGTATGTTTCAAAATATATTTTGTTAATATATCCATATTTATTTGGTGTTTTATAGGGCTTGTCGGTTGCTCATGTTTTTGAAGATGATGATATCACACTTTTTTCCATTGACTTGGGGTTTGAAAGCTTTGCGGTATAATATTTTGCACATCTCTTGTTTACAGTTTTAATTGAACCCATGTAGTATCATATTTTTTTCTCTTATGTTAATTTTTTTTTTCTAGGGTACCCCACCTAACTTGAGGACATTGGGAGAGAAAAAGAAATCCTTGAGGACACCCAAATGACAAAAGTTAATTCAATATAATTTTTAATTTTATGTGTTGAGATATATTATTCATGATAAACATGTACTTGTAGTCTATATTGATGAATGCACCTGACTTATTTGTTATATATAGAAACAATTGGGTTTTATATAATTAATGAATGCACCTAATGTCACTGATGTTTAGGAGAGAGAAGAGGTAAAAATTTTATATTTACTTTCATTTGCAATCTTGATTGTTCTAAAGCTCTTAGAAACCCTTCCTCTATGATTATGACATATGTTATGATTGTTCATACAGGAATTGGTCATAGTTGCCTCATCGGTGATCATGCCCCCTAAGAGTACATGAGAGCCATCTAAGGTTCCGATATGCATTTTTTCTATATACATGTTAAACATATGCATTTAGATATGAGTAAATGCATTTTTATTTTTTTAGTGTTCCCTGACATATATGTTATTAACTTGTATTGATTTTCTTTTACCTATTACAACCTTCTTCACATGGATCCTCTACCTTTACATTTTGTTAGGAGTCCAACTCGCGCAAGATGGTGACCATCAGCTTTAGAGAATGACCCAAATGTAGAAGAAAGAGACAAGGTAACCAACAATTCAACTGCCAACAAATTACAATCCAATATTTAGTTATTTTGAGAAAAGATATCCGATTTAGCATTTGAATTTTTCTTGTGTAGACACCTAGTGAGCTACCTACTACTTTGAAGAGGCTCAATTTTGATGATCCAATAGAGTCATACATATTGATAGAGATATACAGATCTAGTTGTGGTTATTGAATGACCATTTTTTGTATATATTCGACATTTTTATTGTATATATCGACCTTGACATAGTCAATTCTACATTTTTGTAATTCTATTATTGATTTGGCATGTATGCCATTTTTTTATATGTACACAATTATTGTTCATTTTGATATATATAAAACTTGATATTTGATCCAATTTATTCATTGTGTGTTCATTTGTTCATTGTTAGTATGTAAATATGCTTGTGTGTATGTACTCATGTGTAGGATTTATGCCTTAAGTATATTGATGTGTATTCAAGTACATTCTTCATAACCTAAATTTGTGTGTACATGCTACATGCATTAATTAAGTGAATTCATGTGTATGCTTCATAATCTATGTGCTACAAGTATGCTTCATGACTTAAGAAAATTTATGTATACGCTTTATGTGCTACATGTGTTCACATGTGTAATTCATCATTTAAGTGAATTCATGCTTTATGTGCTATATTGTATTCATGTGTATCCTTCATACATTACGAGTATTCTATTTGGCTAAAGAAAAATAACGGTTTATGAATTATTTGCATGCATGCTTCATAAGTGTATACAAACAATGTGTATGGATATCTAAATGTGTGATTCATGCCTTGAGCATATGATCACTACCTTATGTGTATTGGAATTCATATTTTGCATAAATTCATGACTATAATCATGTCTTACAAGTGTTTTTTTGTACAATCCATGCCTTACATGTATTTGTGGGTACACTTCGTACTTTGAATGTTTTCTTGAAATGTGATCATCCTGAGAACTCAAATCATCAATTAGTAGTCTATTATTGACCCTTTGACTAGATTTGAACATGTAGTCTTTATTACAAGCCAAAATGGTCCATAGGACCCTAACCTACGCTACCAATGATGTCCCTTGATGCAGGAGCATCTTGGGCCTTGAGCAATCTTGCATCACCAAAAACATTTTATGTTCATGTACCCGTCTGATGTTTGTTTAGTAGTCATTGCTGCTATTGGTTTCATGCTTTGTGAAGTTAATGCAATACTATGGACCTGTTCTTGAGAACTATCCTAAGATCACATTTCCTAATTCATTCATATTTGGGAGTAATCTTCATTTCCCTTGGGTATCGATTTCCACCAGTTTCCCTCATGAAACGTGTGGTATTTTTCCTTGCGTGGTTTCATATGGGAGAATTGGAGATTGCGCGGTTGGGGATCTATTCTTGGATCATGTGTGGACCTAAATCTATCTTTGCATCATGTTTTGTTATTTCTATCTTTAGTTTTGGTATCTCTCCTTAGGCTGGACCTATAAAGTATTAAATACCTGATTGGCCGACTTGTGGCTTAGCTGGTTATATATTGAGAGCCTTGGTTGATGTAGAATAGGAGTGATAGTGTTAGTATGATGGAAGAATAGTAGTAAGAGTAGAGTAGATGCATAATTGGATCTTACGAGATCTTGAAGATTAGATGTTTGGTCTGATATTGTAATAGTAGAGCTAGTGGTTGCATACTTGGAGACAAGGAGATTTCTTGGAGGCTTGCGAGCTCAAGTTTAGATCTGCCTTAGTGTTTCCACTAGTTGCTGATGTGTTTCACAGCTAGACTAGCTAGGGGATTACTGAGATACTTTGTAATTTCATTGTATAAGGCCGAAACCTGAAAGGCCTTACAACCAGGCATGTTGAATGAAATTATGTTTTGAAGCCTTATATAGTTGTATTTCACTATGCTTGTTGTTGTCATAATTGGTAGTGTAGGTTTGGACTATCCATCCTTGGATCCTCCAACCCTACCCTACGTCAAGTGGTATCAGAGCTTGAAGATTCTTAGTGTGTGGACAAATCACTGAGGGTGAGGTAGTTTGCACCAAGACCTTGGATTAAAGATGCCTCCAAGGAAATCTCATGAGATCTTAGAGGAAGAACCTACTGGAGAATTCAATCTTGATGATTTTAGGGCTTTGTAGAAACAAGTGCAAGATCTACAAGAGGAATTGAGAAAGAAGACTACTTTGAAAGAAGATAGTGACGATGAGTCTGAGGAAGAAGATCATTTTGAAGAAGCTATAGAAGAAGCTAGAGATCCAGAGGAGAATAAAATCTTGAAGGCTATGTCTAAGATTGGGAAAAGACCTAAGATTAAAGTTTCTACATTTTCTAGAAGCCTTAGGCCATAAGAGTTGATTGATTGGATTAATGAGATAGATGAGTACTTTGAGTATGAAGAAATAGAAGATCCTGATAGAGTTCAATTTGCAAAGACTAAATTGAAGGGTCATGCAAATATTTGGTGGAGAGAAGTTCAATTGGAAAGAAGTAGAAAGGGAAAAGAAAAGATCACTAGATGGAACTGAATGTTTGACAAGTTGAAAAAGTAATTCATTCCAGTGGATTATGAGTTAGAGATGTTTAAGAAGATGCAAGCCTTGAAGTAGACAAACAAATCAATGTAGGAGTATACTAAGGAGTTTTACAGAATCCTGATTAGGACTAGTCATTCTAAAGATGATAAAGAGAAGGTTGCTAGATATGTTTATGGCTTGAGACCTAGTATTCAAGAAGAGTTACTTACTGTTCGGATGAAAAATATAGGAGATGCTTATCAGATGGAATTGAAGATTGAGGAGAAGTTGAACAAGAGGTTTGAAGGAAGACAAAATAATAGGAACCAAGGTGGTAAGACTAGTGAAACAATTGCTGAAGGTAATGGGATAGAGAATCCTAAGAAGACTAATGAAGGGTCTGGCAGTGGTCAATTCACTAAGAGATACAATAATGGACAAAGAGGGAGAAAGAGAAATGATTTCACTGGTACTTGTTTTCAATGTGGTGAAGAAGGTCATAGAAGTTTTCAATGTCCTAGAAAAAGAGTTGCACTAACTGCCGAAGAAGACATTGAGAATGTTGCAGAAAAATGAGAGTTTCTTATCACTAGGAGGTTGGCTACATGTGCTAAGGAACATGTACAAAGAAGAAATTTGTTCAGAACCAGATGTAAGTGAAAGAATAAGGTATGCAATGTTATAGTTGATGGTGGCAGTTCTAAAAACTTTGTTTCAGAAGAGATGGTTAGTAAGTTGAATTTGAAAAGGAGGAAACACCCTAATCCTTACCGGATTAGTTGGATACAAGATGTTTTTAAGGTTAGGATTGAAGAGAAATGCTTGGTTAATTTTCAGATTGGATCTTATCATGATGAAATATTGTGTGATATATTGCCCATGGATGCCTGTCATCTGTTGCTCAGGAGACCTTGGTAGTTTGATAGGCATGTTTTGTTTGATGGTCATGCAAATACATATGTGGTAATGCATGGTGGATCCAAACATAAGTTATTACCCTTGTAGGAAGTTGGGGCTAGTGGATGTGTAGTTATCAGGTGTTGTCCTTATGAAAGGTACAAACATCAGGGGCATAGAGTTGATGAACCTATTCCTGTAGATGAAAGGAAGCCGAGTTTGAAAGAAAGAGAGCATGATATAGCTGAGGAACTTATTGAGATTTAGAGGAAGATGGAATTTTTGACAAAGCACAAAAAATGATGACACTAGTGACACAGAGAGATGTAGATGATGTCGAGTTGATTAGTAAGTCTAGAGAAGATGTGATTCACCAAAATGCTGGTGTAATCGACAGTGGAAAGGATGGTTAGAATCAATTTATGTCAGTTGTAGAAAGGAAAGATTAGAAAAGTGTAGGACAAGATACTTTGCTGAGTATGACAGTGGATAAAGTGAAGATAGCATGAAATGAAGGACAAGATGGGATTTGGGTTAAGAACATATATGGCATACCTATTTTGATTCCCTTAAAATGTTCGTGAGAACATATTTTTTTATTTTACCTGGGGTGTCTAATGCAGGAGCATCTTAGGCCTTGAGAAATCTTGCATCACCAAAAACATTTTATGTTCCTATACCTATCTGATGTTTGTTTAGTATTCGTTGTTCTTGTTGGTTTCATGCTTTGTGAAGTTAATGCAGTTCTGTGGAACTATTCTTGAGCACTATCCTAAGATCACATGTCCTAATTCATTCAGATCTGAGAGTTATCTTCATTTCCCTTGGGTATTGATTTCTACTAGTTTTTCTCATGAAACATGTGGTATTTTTCCTTGCGTAGTTTCGTATGGGAGAATTGGAGCTTGCGCGGTTGGGGATCTGTTCTTGGATCATGTGTGGACCTAAATTTATCTTTGCATCATATTTTGTTATTTATGTCTTTTGTTTTGGTATCTCTCCTTAGGCTAGACCTATAAAATATTTAATACACTACTCACTAACTTGTGGCTTAGTTGGTTATATATTGAGAGCCTTGGTTGATGTAGAATAGGAGTGATAGAGTTAGTATGATAGAAGAATAGTAGTAAGAGTAGAGTAGAAGCATAATTGGATCCCACGAGATCTTGAAGATTAGATGTTTGGTCGGATATTGTAATAGCAGAGCTAGAGGTTGCATACTTGGAGACAAGGAGATTTCTTGAAGGCTTGTGAGCTCAAGTTTAGATCTACCTTAGTGTTTCCACCAGTTGCCGATGTGTTTAAGAGCTGGACTAGCCAGGGGATTACTGAGATACTTTGTAATTTCATTGTATAAGGCCGAAACTTGGAAGGCCTTACAGTCGAACATGTTGAATGAAATTCTATTTTGAAGCCTTATATTGTTGTATTCTGCTATGCTTGTTGTTTTCATAATTGGCAGTGTAGGTTTGGACTATCCATCCTTGGAACCTCCAACCCTGCCCTGCATCATCCCTTGTATAACCATGGAGCAGCAACATATGTTCATTGTGGGAATAAACCAATACTTCCATCATGTTTGGTTGGGTAGGTTTACCCTAGGAATGGTCCCACTTTGCCTCTCGACACACCAGAACGCTCATTGACATACCTAATGGTGCTTAGTGCACCTTGGGGACACTTTGGTCTGGCATGCTCATGAACGTTTTAGTGACTCTATGGTAAAAATGGGGTTTTCAATAGCATTTTCCTGTGCAACAAGAGCTAATGGAACAAACCATTTGATGCCAGGATGAACGGCTTGTAAGATACCCAGTGGTGCAACTTTCAATTGAGCCCCACTGCAAGTTTTGGCATCAAGCGATATTTCCATGCCAAATTCAAAAAAAATTAAATCTCCAAAAATAGAGAGAGGTTATTGTGGGGCTTAGAAACATGGTTGTGTAGCATCTAAAAATTTCCTGATACCTCTCACGAGGTCCAAAATATGAGCCTCAAAAGATCTTTGCCCAATCATGCTTAGTGCACCTTGGGGACACTTTGGTTCGGCATGGTCGCGAACATTCTAGTGACTCTGTGGGTGAAACAGGGTTGTCACTAGCGTTTAATCACCCAACAGGAGCTAATGGCATAGACTGTTCGTTACCAAGATGAATGGTTTGGAAGATATCCAGTGGTGCAACTTTCAACTAAGCCTCACTGCAAGTTTTGGCATCAAGCAAGATTGTCATGCCAAATTAAAAACAATCAAATCCCCCAGAATGGAGAGAGGTTGTCGTAGGCATCAAAAACATGGTCTTGTAGCATCTGACAGACTGTTGATACCTCTCACAAGGTCCAATAGATGAACCTCAAAATATTGTTGCCCAATCATGCTTGTGCACCTTGGGGACACTTTGGTCTGGCATGGTCACAAACATTCTAGTGACTCTGTGGGTGGATCAAGGTTGTCAATAGAATTTACCTACCCAATGAGAGCTAATGGCACAGACTATTCGATGCTAGGAAAAATGGTTTGGAAGATACCTAGTGTTGCAACTTTCAACTAAGCCTCACTACAAGTTTTGGAATCAAGTGAGATTTCCATGCCAAATCTAAACAAAGTCGAATCTCCTAGAATGGAGAGAGGTCATTGTAGGTCTTAGAAACACGGTCATGTAACATCTAATGGTTCATCGATACCTCTCATGAGGTTCCATATATAAGCCTCAAAAGATCTCTGCCCAATCATGCTTAGTGTACCTTGGGGATACTTTGGTCCGACATGGTCATGAACATTCTAGTGACTCCATGGGCAGAACGAGGTTTTCAATAGCGTTTACCCACCCAATGAGAGCTAATGGCATAAAACTATTTGGTGCTAGGACAAATGGTTTGGAAGATACCCACTGGTGCAACTTTCAACTGAGCCTCACTACAAGTTTTGGCATCAAGAGAGATTTCCATGCCAAATTCAAACAAAGTCGAATGTTTTCATCAATCTATTAGAAACTTTGGTTTTCTACAAATTAATTTAGGAGGTGTTAAGACTGGTGCATTATGTGCATTAATCACATCAAATTCAAATGATAAATCTTCTTCAATTTCATTAACATGTGCATTCATTACATCATTTTCAAATGGTCTATGTTCATCGTATTCATTAGGTGATTTCATCACATGCATTTGAATTGGTGTATGTTGATTATTTTGATTTGATGCATTCATCATATCAATGTCAATTATTGAATGCTCATCATTTTCATTAGGTGCATTATATGGCATACCTTCATGTAATCTCCTCATACACTCCCTTTGTTTTTCCTTTGTTGCCTCTCATTGTTCAATCATTCCTCTCTTGTTCTTTCCCATTGTTGATATTGATTTTCCTACACACAACATCATGAGGACAATCCACAATCAAATAGCATAAAAAAAATGAGCATCATTTTATTATAATCTAAAGTAACCATGATAAAATAACTTTAAAAAAATCCAAAATACAAGACAAATCAATCATTTCAAAGAAAAATTGACAACAAAATAAATAAAACCCAACCGTTACTATCCATAAAATCATGTGCAACAGTAGTGGGGCCTTCAAACAACTTGCGTGCTACTGGTTGTTAGGCCGTTGGGACTCAAATACAAAGAATTCCTCATAACCCGTATGGGTTATGTAAAGTAATGAAAATGTTCACAATTTATCATAACCCGTATGGGTTATGTAAACTTATGACAACGTTCATAATTTCTCATAACCAATACGGGTTATGTAAAACTAAAGAGAGAGAGAGAGAGAGAGAGAGAGAGAGAGAGAGAGAGAGAGAGAGAGAGAAATGTTGTATATATATATATATATATATATATATATATATATATATATATATATATATATATATATATATATATATATATATATATATGTATGTATATATATATATAGATATATATATATAAACACACACACACACACACACAGAAACATATCATATATGTAAATCTATATAAATGTGTATTGTATTACAAATTTATAAGTAATTTTTTTTAATGTCTTCATAACCCGTACAGGTTATGTAGAGCTTGAAATTGTGATTTTTTCTTTTCAAAACCTGAGTGGGTTATTTTGTACACCATAACCTTTACGGGTTATGGCTTGGTAAAAGGTTTAGAATATGACCCTAAGGCTTGCAAGCCCATTTTCCCTCTAATTTTGTCTATTTACACATTTTTTCTTCTTTCAACATGATTTATTGACTTCGTCATCATCATCTTTACAAATGATCAAGTTAGTATCTCTAAAATTACTACCATCATCTCACACGTCTTCTAATCTTTCTGACCATATAAATTTTTCTATTTTTGGACAACATTAGCATAGTAAACTTTAATTTTCTTTACCAATGTCTGCACAGTCCTCACAAACATATGTCTACTAGTTTTTTTAATAACTTTTGATCTACTTGACCAAATTTAAAAAAAATACATATTACTATTTTACATAGAGATTCTATACACTTTTAAGAAAAAAAAGTTTACAATTTGGATTATTTTGATGCAAGTTATTCCCAACGCATGAATAAGTACCGGATTTTCAGGATGTCATACCTTCAAAAAATCATAAAAACTAAAATAATCAACAAAAAAATACGAAAAAAGACACAACTTCTAGATCTCACTCTTACCTATCATCCTACCAAAGGGTTTTGCAAAATACTAAATCTAACTATATAATTTGTGAAGCGCACATTATATTCTAGATCTCACTCTTACCTATCATCCTACCAAAGGGTTTTGCAAAATACTAAATCTAACGATATAATTTGTGAAGCACACATAAACATTTATGTTATATTTTTTTGAAAAAAATAGGAATAATTTTTCGTGCACGAGAGGTTTGGCCCTCTTAAGATTATCCATTTTTTAATAACTTCAGTAGTTTAGAAACTAGATTCAGAGTAATACAATTCTTATTCTTTACACAACTCCTAGTTTTGAATGCATGATCCTCAAATCTCTCAGTGAAGTTCAAGTTTCCCTGATTTCAGAAAAAAAAAGTGGCCACTTATACCCCCCCTTTTTGTTCACTATCTTGGTGTACTTACCCATAGTATAATCTAAAAAGTTTCATTTATAAAGCTTTCATTTGATTTTGAATTTATGATTATTATTGGGTATTAATTTTTTCTTGAAGAAAATATTTTTACAAATATAAATCATATTTCAAAACTTAGGAAATGTACAGATGATTATATAAAAATTTATGATTTCTTAAAAAAGATATTTACTCTTCAGATTACTTGTAGAGGGGGGGGGGGGGGGTAAGTTTTCTTTTACATTTAAAATGAAGTCTTGATGTATGATGTGATTTTAAATGGACGAGTGTTGGATATTGGAAAACAAAGAATGATAGGCCTCAATTTATATCTATTTGTCAGGTGGTTGGTGAAAATGATTTGGCCATAGTTGTTTTTCATTCATTTTGATACTAGATGAATGTTTATTTCATTTACTCTTTACCATATCATAGTGTTATATGCTTGCATATTCCATGTAAAATATTGGATAGATACACTATGTTGCATCATATTCTATCATGTCTACTGGTTTTGGATTGCTAGGTACAATGTACAGGGGTGAAAGCTCTTTGTATCATGTTGAGCATTAGGGAAGATAACTCTTTGTGGTTGGGTGGATAATTGTCCGGATCCCATTCTCATCTCAGAAGTAGTAGATGGAGAGTAGTCTATGGCTAGAGGAGGTGAAATAGTTAGTAGTAATATTGTATCATTTGATTTGATACAATCAACCTATTGGTTGCATATGTTGTATTAACTCTCTTGTGAGAAGAACTTTAATAATTTATTTGTGATGTTTTATTATTTGTTTTGTTAATAGAAATTATGAGATATTTTCAAAAAATTTCTTATGTATATCTGCATCTTTACAAATAATGTTGGAGGGGTTATTTAAGTTGTGATTAGAAGATTGACAAAAGATCTAGAGGTATTCTCTAGTAATAGATACATGACAAAAGATGATGTTAGAGCTCAACAAAGGGAATTGCATAGCACCACAAGACATGACATGAAATATGAAGAGGTTATAGATGCAAAATTTAAACACATCAAACAAAAATGTGAGTTGTATTGTTCTTTTGTTAAGCATGGATCATGTTGTAGATGCATATAACACAAGATAGAGAGCAATATATTAGAAGATAAGAGAGGGTATAATATAGAGCATCATATGAGATATAATAGATGTATGAGAAAGTATATAAGAGGATACAATAATAGAGACTGTAATATTGATTCAAATATAATAAATAAAAATATAATTAAGAAAAAGAAACTTGATTCTTGTGTTTATCTGTAAATGTGTGTAGCTCTTCTTTGTTGTTTTAATTTTTATTAAGAATATAGTTTATCTTAATTTCATCTGAAATGCTATCTCTAAACAAAATTAAATCTTTTAACATGGAATCTTACAAACCTTCTAATTTTAATGACAACTATCACTTTGAATTCTTCAATCTCTATAAGATCAACTTAAATACAAATATTTTTAAAAAATTTATTGAAATTTAAATGAATCATTTGATAATCGTGGGTACAAATCACAACTATTTCTTTTAACTTAACCATAGAAAACCAAAAAACCTCTAGACATTGCACAAATTTTAAATATTAATACTTATACGAATTACTTTATAATGTAGCTCAACATCCTTTAAAGACTATAGTAATCTCTTATGGTAGAGAGAAGGAGACAATCTATCTCAGCAACTCTTATTACTTGAGTCCTTCAACAGTTAAATCTCATAGATATCATTAAACTTCCGTCCTTAATAATACTGAATAATTAACTTGCTCATCCATGACTTCTAAGAAAACTTCCTGGTGACCAACAACTTTTCTATTAACATATCATTGGAAGTCACTTGCCAATCTTTTCAACATGTTTTATTTTCCTTTTTTAGCAGTGAATTTTTCACCTTTTTTTAGCATTCATTACGATAATGAAGTTGTCTACTATTGTTTTGATGGTGATTCGAAATAAGTTTGCATTTTCACATATGACAAGAATGAAACACAAAAAAAATAGCAGAATTGAAGTTGTTTGCCATCATGTTCATAGAAAAGGAGGAATTTACAGGTTGTTTTGCGCATATACATATGGAAGTAAAGTAATTAGTCCAAGTGATGGTTATAAGTGCTAATTATATTGAAATCCAAAAATTGGTTACATTATAAGAATAGATTTAAGTCAACATAGTGTAACCTATAAACTTTCATTTATAAGGCTTTCATTTAATTTTATAGTGCATTAATTTTTTTTGAAAATATTTTTACAAATATGAAAAATATTTTAAGATTTAAGAAATGTATCAATGATTATAAGTAAATTTATGATTTCTTAAAAAGTGTATCAACTCTCAAGATTACTTGTAAAAGGAGGAGAGTAGTTTTCCTTAACATTTGAAATGAAATCATGATGTATGATGCGATTTTATATGGATGAGTGCTGAATATTGGAAAATAAAGAATGATAGATATCAATTTAGATCTATTTGATTTAATGAAGCTTCATCTTAACTCTAACACTTTTCTTCAAGTTGTGTCCCAGTTCTCTGCTATTACAAAGAACCACACATAGTTCCCAGTATCCAAAGCATTACACCACTAAAAGGGTGCTAGAAAATGTTGTTGAATCTGATGTTAACCTGCCAATAGTGTTAGTAAAATAAAGATTAAGTATTTTCCTTTAATAATTTGATGTAGCATGTCATTTCCTGGTTTACCTTGATAACAATAATATTGAGTATTTCTGCAAAACAATTCACATCACGAGTGTAATTATTTCTCATGATGTCATCACTTTATTTCCATACTTGTATAACAGTTCTTATATTGAAATATTTGTACATTGATAAGTAGGAGGTATTCTACACAACAAGTCAAATGACTTCCAAGCAAAGTGGGCTTAAAATCATGGAGGAAACTTTGTAGTTTAGCATGCTTGAGTTGGAGTAGTCCTAAGATGTGTGATCTCCAAGGAAATCCTAGTGCTTCACCTCTATGAGTAACACCTAGATGCAATGAGTGATAAGTGTTCCATTCATTCTCATGAGAGATGGGGTCTTGTGAGACACTACTCATGAGACATGTGTCAATAAGTTTGACTCAAAAACTACACAGTTGAGTCTTGATAGAAATATCACATATCTATACATTTTTATTTTACCGCAAACCCATATCTAAGTTGAGAGCCTTATAGAAAAACCATGAAGATGTCAATTACTTAGTGGTTGGGTATATGTATATGAAAATCCAAGTTAAGTAGAACATGACATACATACATATGTTGAAGTAAAGTAATAAGAGACTTAGTGATGGTTATAAGTGCTAATTATATTAAAATCCAAAAATTGGTTACATGATAAGAATAGATTTAAGCATGTATAGTGTAACCTAGAAATTTTAATTTATAAGGCTTTCATTTGATTTTAAATTCAAAATTATTATTGTGCATTAATTTTCTTTTTGAAGAAAATACTTTCACAAATATGGAAAATATTTCAAAATTAGGAAATGTATAGATGATTATATGAAAATTTATGATTTCTTAAAAGGTGTATTAACTCTCAAGATTACTTGTAGAAGGGGAAGAAAGTTTTGTTTTTTTACATTTCAGATGAAATAATGATGTATGATGTAATTTTATATGGATGAGTGTTGAAAATTGGGAAACAAAGAATGGCACCTATCTCAATTTAGATCTATTTTTCACGTGATTGGTGAAAATTCTTTAGCCAAATTTGTTTTTCATTCATTTTGATACTAGATGAATGTTTATTTCATTTACTCTGTACCATATTACAATGTTAGATGCTTCAATATGCTATGTAAAATGCTAGTTAGATACACTATGTTGCATCAGATTCTATCATGTCTACTCGTTTTAGAATGTTAGGTACCTCACACGGGGTTGGAAGCTCTTTGTATCATGTTGAGCATCATGAAGCTAACTCTTCATGATTGGGTGGATAAGTGCCTTCATCCCATTCTCATCTCAGAATTAGTAGATGGAGAGAAGTCTATGGCTAGAGGAAGCAAAATAATTTAGAGTATTATTGTATCATTTAATTTGATGCAATCGACCAATTGGTTGCTTATGTTGTATTATCTCTCTTGTGAGAAGAACTTTGCAAATTTATTTTTGATCATGTATTATTATTTATTTGGTTAATAAAAATTATGAGATATTTTTGAAATTGTCTTAAACTAGATTTGCATCTTCACAAATAATGTTGGAAGAGTTATTTAAGTTGTGATTAGAAGATACCAGGTGTAATACCCCAAAAATGGGCTATAGCTTCATTAACCTCCTACATCCTCAATTCGAACGAAATCGACATCAAAGTCCTAACCTAAGGTACATCGGCACATTATCGAAATCCTAATTGATTTTATCATAAATTCTGCATCGGGGAATATTCCTAGCAATATTCCTATTTATTCTAATTATCCTTAATTTAATTATTATTTGGCAATGAATCCTATTTATCCTAAAGTTGATTAATTGAATATGATAAATATTTAATCAATTAATTTAATTATACCACTTAATTATTTAATTAAATTTAATTCTATTTATTCCTAATTATATTATTTAATTTTGATAATAAATCAAATCTCCTACGAATAATTGATTAAATATTTATTTAATTGATTAAATCCAAGTTGTCAATATTTAATAATATAGTTTTGAATAAAAGTTTGATTAAAATAATTGATTAACCCACAAATTAGTTATTTTTAAATTTAAAATCAGTTAAGTTAAGATAAATCACTTTATTTATTTAATTAATTCATGATTATTTGTGCACATTCAAAGAGAAGTTAAACTTTAAATCAGAAAATCAATTCAAGTTGTTATCTTTTTGAAACTCAACATCTATTTTGAGTTCAAAGTTGATCTAAACTTCTTATTTGAGTTAAAAAGTTGTTCTTGCATGATTTTGCATGATTTTATGAGTTATCTAGTTCTAATTTCTTGTTAAATCAAAAATCAACCTGAGTTCATCAAGAGTGATTTATGACTTTTTCCATGCACCCTCAAGCCTGTTAGGCCTTTTTTCTGTCATTGCAAAATCTTGTGAAGTTGGCCTGTTCCATGCAAAGTGTGTGTCAAATGTCCTGCCCTATGTTATTCATGTTGTCACCTAGCTCTGGTCCAATTTGCACCTAATGAATCATAAAACCCAGAAAGATATTCAAATTCTAAGGTCCGCGGGAAGCATTTTCAAAATTTGCCACAGTGTCGAAAACCCACAGTGTTTTTGAAAGTCCATGATGTTTTCGGTCTGTGTGTTTTCAACCTTCATTTTTTTCGACCCTGTGCTTCCTACTTTTGTGCGCTTATCCTTTGGCATCAAAAGCTCTATGTGTTTTCGGTCTTTCTCTGTGTCGAAAACATTGTGTGTTTTCGACCTCACACCAGTTTCCTATTTGCCAGCATTTCCTATCTGCGCAAGTGCGATCGGTGGTGGGCCCGGGTTTGCAAATGCTTTAAGGTGATTGGTTGTTGCATGATTGCATGTCAGATTTTTCTGACATGTGACCATGTGACCAGTTCTTGCCTTGCGTGTGGGGCCCCTTGGCGGGAGGGCTATGTTCCTACTGGTGCACATGTGGTAGCCTATGATTGGCTGTCGCATGGTCGCATAGCCTAGTTTTTGGCTATGCGATCATGCGACCACTTGCCATGTGTCCTTGGGGCCCGTTGGTGGAAAGGTGGTGGTTGCAGTTTTGTGGTCCTAGCGGTGGTCATGTGGCAACTTGTGATTGGCTGTCGCATGGTCGCATAGCCTTTCTCTTGGCTATGCGATTATGCGTCCAAGTGACACGTGTCTGCGGTGCTGAGGTGGATTTGTTTTCAGACATGCCCGCGTTGAAAGCTTTTAATCTAACAGTCGGTGTATGATCACAAGGAATATTCCAAGCCTTTGCGATCATGCACCATTCGTCGGATTTTATTCCTTTTTGCCAGGTTACCTGTTGTGTGAGTGGGACCGTCTGCCATGTGGTGCTTAGTTGCTGTGTTCCTATTGGTCGACGTGGATGTGCTCAGGAGTGGGGCCATTGTCAGAGGGGTCTATGATGAGGATGGATCCTACGACCGGCGTAAGTTCTCATGGGATTTGTCAGAGCCATGAGATCTTACGCTAGCCGTTCATCTTGACGCCTAAGGAAAGTGGGTCCTGTGCCAGTGACTGGGCATGGATCAACAAATGATGAGGTGACATGTGGCTTTGGGCGGGCCCAGTTGGAGTCTAGTGTTTGGCCATTCAAATAATAAGGTGGTGGTGCTGATAAAATGTGGTCTTGTCACGCATTCGTGAGAAGATTTGGCGGTTCTCTAGTTTGTCTAGTGACTTGGCGAACAGTGGTCGCGGAGTTGCTAGATTTTTAGCGAAAGGTGCAAAACATTTCGCGAACTGGCGGAAGTTCTTTGGTCACCAGTTCGCTAGATATGTGGGGTCTGTGTTTGCAGTGACCGGGTGAGTGGTGGTGTGACACATGGCAGGTGGGCCCCGATCTAAGGCCTGGTGGTTGTTTGCAGGGCTGAGGCATTGAGTTCGCGGGTTGTCACATGTTCGCATAGCCTGTCTCCAGGCTATGCGATCATGTGACCAAATGTAAATTGGAGCCCGGATTCCTATGGTGGTAAGGTTTGTGACCGCGCGGTTGCATGACTGGGGCCAAGCAGTTAAGGAATATGAATCCCATGAATTGCATGATGACCGTTGCATTTTTGAGTTTGAATTTCTGAGAGACAGGGGGTACCATTTTTATGGAATTGAATGCAGAAAGGACCCTGTTTGGTGAGAAGCGATTGGTTTGTAATGTGGTCCAGGATGCCATGAGTGTTTTGTAGGGGTGTTTTGCTATGCGATGATGGACAAACTTTGTTGTTTGAGGCTTCCTGCAGGTGCTTAAAAATTTTGAAATTTTGTTGTTGGTGTGGCGGTTGTAATCCTAACCCTGGTTACCCGTAGCTTGTTGCATCCTACTGGTTTAGGATTTCAAGGTAACCAGTGGTATAAATAGTGGAAATTTTGACTATGTCTGGGTTCCATTCTATTTGGTTCCTGTGGGAAGTGAAGAATTCTGTTGCATTGTAGGAGGCTAAATAGAATTTCTGGAAATCTTTTGCAGGTTATTGAAGTGATAGTCTCATTTTCTGGTATAGACATGTACATGCCTCATCATACTTAATACAATTGCTCCAGGCTTTCAAGTCTCTCCTTGGTGTCAATCATATAAGTTTTGGATCTTCTGATCCATTGCATTGGGTTGCCTCTGCATATGTTCTAGTCTTTAGTTTTTGATCTAGGATCAAGTGAAATATACTTCAGATAGGGCATAGATTCATTTTGGTTGTCTACAGAAGGATTTTATAAGTAGTGAATGGGCTGGAATAGTTGTATTTATGGCTTTGAGTCTTTGACAGTAGTTAGTTCATGCTCTGTATTTGTTTTTGAGTGCTTGCCAATGGATAATGGCACTGATCAAGGACTAGTATATTCAGTTGAGTCTAATGTTTGATGGGTTTTGGCTATTTCCTGCATCTTTAAATCATTTTCCCTTCCCTTTCTTATTGTTAGTGTAGGTCTCTAGTTTTCATACTCACTCCATGTAGGTTGGGCTATTGCATGAGATATTGGCTTCATTGAGGTACAGGATACCTAGAAGAGTTTGAGAACCATTCCACAGTCAGTTACCTACAGGCCTGTAGAGTGACATAAGTAAATATGTGTGCAGATGAGGTATACCCACCTAAGTGATGTGGAGATCAAAGTGTAGAAGGATCTCTCTTTGATCCTTGTCAGTTGGCCCTTCTTCCTGTCAGTTTCAGAGTGTTGAGTGAATGTGACACTAGCCCTGTCAATCCTAATGCCAAGCTGACCTTTGGGGAAAAAGATCACCAACAAAGCCCTAGATTTCTATAAAATCAAGGCTCGGCTCTTTACAAATCATCCACAGAATTTGCATACTTACTCTGGTGAATTAACATCAGAGGAATCATCAAGCTTCTTGTGAATCAACATTTTGTGAGATCAATCTTGTTTTCAATTCATTCTAGTTTCATATTTCATATCATTGTTAGCTTAATTTGCATATCATTTCAATCCATTTAGATTAATTTATTATCAATTTTTCTCATCTTATTGCATCAAAAATAAAAAAATAAAAGATTAATTTGCATTCATATTTTATTGCTTTCATCATTTAAATCCTTCGTTTAGGTGTTGCATTGTCACTGATCTCGGTCTAATCTGAGAATACCATACTCACACCTACTAGAAGGCAGTAAATCACCTAGTTAGCTATATTGTTCTTATTTGCATATTTTGATTTTTGCTAACCTCTAATGTTTTACTGAAGTGTTGTGTTCATAGCTAGGTACAAAATTCACACACATTTTTGGCACCCACCATGGGGCAACCCACCTTTACATGCTGGTTTTGAATTTTTTTTTTGAGCTAAAACCCTAAAGTTTCAAAGATTTAATTTTATCTCCCAAATAGCTTGTAGTTTTGGTCTGAAATTTTTTTTGCAGGTTGGAGACATATCAAGGAAGCTTTAATAAAAAAAATTCAAAATTTTCTGAGATGTTTTGAATTTTTAATAATTTTTTCTTGATTTTTTGGAAAAATTAATTTCTGACGCAAATCAGCATATTTTTTAGAAATTTTTACATTTTCAAAAATATATTTAAATTATACAAGGGGTCCATTCTTTGTGTTTTAAATTTGGATGCAATATAATAGCTCAAATAGTCAATTTACAAAAACTGGTCTCTTTTGGTAAAATGGGTCTCTAGGTCACAAATGAAGAGATTTTTCAAAAAAATTTACATTTTTAGAAAGATCTTTATTTTTTAGTAGGGGTCTCTATTTTGCATTTCTATTTTTGTGGCCAAAATTATATCAAAAAAATTAGATCTTGTTGACTAGGTCAAATGCAACAAAAAATAAAATTTTGTGATGGGTATGCACTTATTTTTCACATGGTTCAATGAATGATATGAGTTGTCATTTGGATTAGTTTCTGGTTATTATTACTCCTAATAATTTATTTTCATATCTAACCCTAGGGTTTTCATAAGTTGAATATACGTTGCATATCTTGTTTGCTTGTTTTCTTGTTGGAGAGTTTATGGCTTGCTTGCGCGGGATTGCTTAACAAAGCTAAAAATCAGGTAAAATCTACTAAGTGAGTTGCGAGGGAATTCAGGTATTCTACTACATCTGAAAACATTTTAATTTGGACATAAAATGAATATCTCATGTGTCTAGCTTGAGTGCCTTTCCTGCTTTCGTAAATCAGACTTCAATTTTTGGGCTATAAAACGAACATAGATTTGCTTTTTGCATATCTGTTACACATAGTAAATAGGCCCTATGAACACTATTTATGGATGATCTTGAGAGATTGAGCTTCTTTCGCTTGTTTATTCATGCAAAGATCCTCTTCACAAAGGATCCCCTTGTAGGTAGGGAAGGTACTGAGAAAGTCTCATGTTGTACTAGATTCATGTGTCTTCAACTTTTGATTGATACATTCTCTCTTCGAAGAGGTTGATAGATCATAAGCGGTTGACTTCATAGATCTTTGTGAGATAATCTTGGTCTTAGCATGTCAGATTAATCTGTTTGCTTTGTCTTGGTGAAGTGAAGAGGTTAGGGGATTATGCTTTACTTCCTTTTTGGATAGTACCAGAAACCCAGATCCTTGAATCTGATCTAGTCCCCCTGTGGTATCTTTTGTGAGTCAGCTTTAGAGAGGGTTAATCATAGTGAACATTCCCTTAATTGGGTCAACCACGTGGATGGAACCTCAAGTGGTAATAGCCATTTTCACCGTGGTAGCAGCAGCCGCTATATAAATGTCCTTGTGGAGGAAATCTTCACAAGTGTGGTCTCTTGTTGGGCTGTCAGATCTCCCTAGCAACTCCTGATTAATTAATTTTTCGGACTATGTCAAAACTCCGGTGCGCCTGGATTGGAGTTCACCCTCTTGAGATCACAAAAGTTGCAAAGTCAGACCATTACTACAAACCCTAGTGAGGCCAATTTTTTTTTATTTTTCTAGGAATATGTGCGTTATTGAAAAACTTTTTGGAACATACACAATTAGCACTTCTAGGGATTAGCACAATAAGTCACTATTGCTTGTTCATGCGCAAGGTTTCTTTTTCCCTTGTTCATTATTTTCAGACAATTGCTTGCTTCCCTTGCTTGCTATTTTGTGTGCTTGATATCTTCTTGGTTACTTGAGACAAACTTTTACACAGATCTTCAAAAACTGGATAGAAAAATTTGCAAACAAACTGGTACTGAAAACTGGAAAATTGCAAATCTGAAGCAAAAATCCTTTCTGGTGTCAAAAGTCATCCTAAAATTTAAAAACTCGTATCAAAGCCAAAGTCAAAGTTGTCAGAGACTGGTCAAATTTGTCAGAAATCTAATTTTACAACCTATTTCCAAAATTTGTCAAATGAATCATTGTGTCAGGAACATAGCAGAACATAGAATGAATACATTCATTTTCCTAAAGTGGTCACTTGAGTCTAATTTAGCCTTTTGATTTATCAATTTGAGTCTTTTTCATCTTGTGTCAAAACCTTGTCAAAATTATCTTCAAAATTCAATCTTTTTACTAAATGACTAAGTTGTTATGAGCTCATGCCTGCCATCTCTTGGGCATCTACCCACACTACTGTGGTACAGTATCCTTCATTTACATCTGATCTATTCTTTAATCACTTCAATCTTGACAAGGTTGTGTCATTTGATCTTCTAGAATTAATTCATTCTTCAATTGTCTTCATCTTATTCTTTGTCTTCACCCAAGGTTAATGGTGGAAACCAGAGCTTCGTCACACAAGAAATCTAGAGAGGTATCCCATACAATACCTTTGAATACTCTCTAGGCCCCAACTCTTGAACAACTCTACAATTTTGGTCTTTACGAAGATAATGGTCTTGGCAATTTTTGATTGAAAACTGGTTACATACCCCCTGTATCAACTCACAAAGGTAATCAACAAACCCCACCTCAATCTAATCCAGGGAGCCCTAAAACTCCTAACATGTCTCACAGAGGGACACATCATGGGTTGCAAGGACATCAATCTCAACATAGTATTGATCGAGAACCTACACCTTCTGAAATTGTTCGATATCAAAATGATGATAAATTCAAAAGAATGATGAAACATTTCTTGAAGGAAGATAGAGAAGCATACTTTCTAGAGTTAGCTCATCAAGGAGCTAAACTTCCTCCAAACTTTAATGTGGAAGATATCATTACACATGAGGAAGAAACTCCTATCACGGCTATGATGAAACAGATGCATGCCATGCAAGTCAAACTTAACAAACTTGAGAAAGAAAAGGAACCTAAAGAGTTCTCCATGGAGGCTCTATGTCCTTTTCCATTTGATAAAGACTTGTACATGCCACCATTCCCTAAAAGAGTGGAGATGCCTAAATATGATAAGTATGATGGAAACTCTAACCCTCAAGATCATGTCAGAGAATTTTGTACTCAATCTATGGAGTTTATGCATGAACCAACCTACTTAATGCATATTTTCCCTTGATCTCTAGGAGGAGCAGCCATTCATTAGTTCTCTAGAATGCCCCCTACTATCAAAACTTTTGAGGAGTTAATCAAACTATTCTATCAACAATACTCCTACAATATTCAACATTCGATCACCATGATCAACATTTGCAATCTGAAACAATATCCAGGAGAACCATTCCTGACATTTCTCAAGAGGTGGAGGAAGAAATTTTCTCTATATGCTAGACCTATTCTAGAAATTGAGAAGCTGGAAATCTTCATCAACAATCTTGTTCCAGAAATCAACTACCCTTTACAAATGCAAAATCATACATCTTTTGACAAGATGGTAGATAATGCAATCAAAATTGAGAAAGTACTTGTGCAAAAAGGAGACATATCACTTCAAAAAGATAAGTATGAATCTGGATCTAGTTCTACGGACAAGAACAAAAATTGGAACAAGAATAAAGGCATTGTCACAGATGGCGTTGTTGATAATATCTATGCCCCATCTAAGGCACCTGCTTTCAATCTTACTACTGGTACCCAAGCCATCAAAGCTTCTGAAGCCAAAGCCACAAAGTCCAACAAAAAGTCATATGATTACAAACCTTGGGCTACAAATCCTAATCGCAAATTCACTCTCAGAGAATCCTTGGAATCTGCCATGAAAACTCTATTGGCAAACAAAATCATCTACTTGACTGAGATGAAAGTCTTTGATCCAGAACCTAAACCAAAATGGTGGAGAGAGACCGATTTCTATGAATTCCATTGCAATAAAGGTCATAATACTAATAGTTGTATTCACTTGAAGCACATTATACAAGACAAAATTGATAATGGCTACATCACGATTGACAATCATAAGAGTAATAATGATCATACAACATTCACAAAACCATTTCCTAAACACGGTAAAGAAGATTCTTCTTCTCAACCTAATATGGGTGTTAAAGTCAATTATGCCTACTCAGGAAACAATGATGTTATCAATATGGTTGAACCATGCCTATCTGAGTGTTGCAATGTCATCACAATTGTAAGAAGAGATAGAGATAATCAATCAGCTAATGAAGTTACTTGATCACAAGCTTAGGCACACCTACAAAGACAAATACCAGATTCATCAAATATCCCTAAGATGCCTTTCAATCTTTCATCTGCTTCTAAACAGAAGGCTACATCTAAATCTTCAAATCCTAAAGACACGAGGCCTACTTCATACAGTATTGTCCAACAACTCTAGCATACAAATGCTAAAATCTCCATGTTTGAGTTACTTCAGATATCTCCAGCTCATAGAGCCATTGTAGACAAAGCTCTGCTTGGATCCAATGTTCCTGATGACCTTGATTTAGACAGATTCTAGACTATGGTTGGTCATCTTACATCTCCACAATACATTTCCTTTTCAGAGGAAGATGATAACTCCTTGAGTCATCCACATAACCAGCCTTTGCATATTGAAGTCTTGATCCAAAACCATCATGTCAAATGTGTGTTGATAGATGGAGGCACTGGCCTAAACATTTGTTCTTTCAGCTTGATTACACAATTGGGATTTTTAGAAATGGCCATTGATCCCAGGAAGAAGATAACTATCAAAGCATATGATGAGCAAGAAAGATCTTCTAAGGGAACTATTGTCCTACCTATCAGAGTAGGTCCTATCATCAGAGATACTATATGTCAAGTTCTTGATCTACCTTTGGCTTACAATATCCTCCTAGGAAGACCCTGGATACATGACATGAAAGTCATTCCCTCTACATTCCATCAGTGTTTGAAATTTCCTTATGAAGGAGTTGAGGTGATGATTCCAACTGATCTATATACAACTTGCAATACCTTGAAAGAGAGTGCAGATAAACTTGTTCCCAATAATAGAGAATCTTCCACTAAGCAGCTAGACATTGCTTCAACCTCCAAGATGGAAGACATTGCTAAAGAGGTTAAAATCAAAGAAAATGGTATGGGAGAATATACTATAGAGCCAGTCTTATCTTTGACATCTCTCCCTATCTCTCCTAAGTCTTATGGACAAACTCTAAAACAGTCCAAGCTCGAATTTAAAGAACCTCTTGAAGCATATAAAGGAAATTTTGTTGCAGAACAAGTATCTAAAAAGGAGTTTGAAGAGGATGAAGCTGTGCTCACATGGCTATAAAAAGATGAACCTAAATCTCAAGTTGTCCAAAAATGTGATACTAAAATACTGAATATCCTGTCTAAGTCATATGGCCTAGGGGATAAATTGATTACAAAGATGGGATATAAAGGAAAAGGACCTCTAGGACTATAGGGTAAAGGTCTTATGTCACCTCTTGATCATTTTGGCTAAGAAAACAAGAATACAATAGGTCTAGGATACACGAAGATGCCCTTCTATCTTAGCAAGAACTCCCTGCATGTTCTAGAACAAATTGAGCCTTCTGTAGCAAATCAACTAAAGGGGGAAATAACTGAACAATCTGATAGTGATGATTTAGACACCATTGATGAGTTCATTCCTTATGAGCATTTTCCTAAAGAAATAAAAGACCTCCTTGAAGCTGAAGATGATCCAATAAAAAGAATTAATGTAGTAGAAACACAAGAACCTACTATAGAGCAAGAGATAGTTGCAACACAAGAACCAGCTAATCTCGAAGGAAATCAAAAAGAGGAAGGTGGTAGTTATTCTGAGACAGATTTCTACAAGTATGAATTCAAATCAAAATCTGAGGGTAACCCTTTTTGGGGTATTCATCCTAACTTTACTCATGTTCTTAGATTTCCTAGAGGTCTAGATGAAGAAATAGAAGATGAATCAAATGACTATGAATGGGGAGTCATTCCAGAACTAGATGAACTTGTTACAGAAAAGCATGTTGATATTATTCACCAATATGCACCTCAACCTAATGTAAGTCTAGAGTGAAATGATGAACTTATCGAGTCTGATCCACTGATGGCTGAAGTAGATTTCCACAATGACATTTAGCCTATTCACGAATTGAATGTCTTAAGTTGTAATATCACCTTTGAACTCGAGTGTCGGGTTAGGACCAATGATGACAGATCCATACCCGTAAACACTCTTTCCCAATCTTTCACCACTTTGACTATCCAATGCCCTGACCTTCTTGACATAACATCCACCAACTTGAACCAATGTATTTATACCTTTCCCAATGACTATGCCCTTTCTTGCTACCTAAATGCAGTTGAGCCTATGAGGACTTCCATCAGTGAACCGAGCGTTAGCATGATGGATTCAGACATCAAGTATCTTAGTCAAAAAAATAAGAATAAAAAGAAAAAGAAAAGGAGTTCTAAGGGTGAAAACCACTTCGTGCCAGTCTCAGAACCTACAAAAATAAAAATAAAAGATGTATCCAAAGGTGAAAACATCTCTGAGGTGCCTAAGGATGAGATTTTTGATGTCCTTCCAAGTCATTTACAAGACAGATCTCCAATTCTAATTGAGCCCACTGAATCTATCAATTTGGGAACATTAGAAGAACCACAGTTGATCCATGTAGCACAATCCTTATCAAAAGAAGAAAAGCAAAAATTTACAACATTCTTAATAGAGAAAAAGATTAAATTTGCATGGAAATATTCAGATATGCCAAGGTTGGATCCTGATCTTATAATGCACCATTTATCTATAGCTCTAAACATTAAACCTGTTAAGAAAAAATTGAGAAAGATGCATCCACATGTTGCACTCTTGGTAAAAGCTAAATTAGAGAAGCTCCTGAAAGCCGGATTTATTTGAGTTATTGATTATGCAGAATGGATCTCTAATATTGTACCTGTGTCTAAACTAGACAAATCTATAAGAGTGTGCACAGATTTCAGAGATGTAAACAAAGCATGCCCTAAGGATGATTTTTCATTACCTAACATTGATATGATAGTCGACATGACTGTGGGCTTTGAGATGTATTCTTTAATGGATGGTTTTTCTAGATATAATCAAATCAAAATTGTTCCAGAGGATCAAGAGAAAACTACTTTCATATGTGCATGGGGTACCTTCTGTTGGAATGTCATGCCATTTGGGCTTAAGAATGCTAGTGCTACATATCAGAGAGCTATGACATTCATTTTTCATGACATGATGCACTGAACTATGGAGGATTATGTCGATGATACTTTAGCAAAATCTATGATTAGAGCTGAACATTTAAATGACTTGAGCAAGATACTAGACAGAATAGAAAAATTTAGTCTCAGACTAAATCCTAAGAACTGTGCTTTTGGTGTCACTTCTAGAAAGCTCTTAGGCTACATTGTTTCAAAGAAAGGAATTGAGGTAGATCCAGCTAAAGTAGAGGCTATAATGGAGATGCAACCTCCCAAGAATATCAGTCAAATGAGAACATTACAAGGGAGAGTTCAATCTATCAGATGCTTCATATCTTAGCTAGCGGACATATCACAACCTTTTACAAAGACATTACATAAAGGTGTGACATTTGCATGGAGCGAGGAATGTGAAAATAATTTTGATCATATCAAGAAGTATCTATCAAATCCTCCCATCTTGATGCCTCCTATTCAAGGGAAACCATTGATCTTATATGTCTCCGCAATAGATACATCATTGGGGTATTGCTTGCACAACATGATGAGAATAAAAAGGAAAGAGCTATATACTATATCAGTAGAACATTGGTGGCATACGAAAAGAACTATTATATGATTGAAAAGGCTTGTCTAGCTGTGATCTTTGCATCACAGAAATTGAGACATTATATGTTGGCTCATACCACACATTTAGTAGCTAAAATTGATCCACTAAAGTACGTACTCAGCAAAGCTTCCCTCATGGGTAGATTAGCCAAATGGGTCATGCTCTTAAGTGAATTTGACATTGACTATGTTGAAAGAAAAGCTATTAAAGGCCAAGTTATTGCTGATCAATTAGCAGATGCACCTTTTTTTGATGACACACCAATGCAAATAGAATTTCCAGATTCCTCTATCATGAATCTTTCTTCTAGAGAATGGAAATTGTTCTTTGATGGCTCCTATACATAGAATGGATCTGGAGCAGGCATATTGTTCATAACTCCTCAAGGATACTCAATCCCAAAAGCATTTAGAATCAAGTTTCCTTGCACAAACAATTTTGTTGAATATGAAGCCCTTCTTAATGGCATGAAAATGGCAATTGAGTGGAGAGTAACAAAATTACACATTCATGGAGACTCACAACTTGTAATCCATCAAGTCAATGATGTGTACCAAACTAAAGATGAAAAGCTTGTTCCATACAAGAGAATGGAGATCATCTCAAGAAATATTTCATCTCTATCACATTTGAGAAAATACCTAGAAGAGAGAATAAGGCTGCCGATGCAATGGCAACATTATCTACTTTATTACAGCAACCTGAACATGAGCTACGCTACGAGTTCCTAATGGAAGCACTACATTACCCTACATATGAATCCCCTGAAACCCACATGATTTGCACTGTTGTAGGTCATGATTCATCTAGATATAAAAACCTATTCTCCTATCTCAAAGACCAAATCATTCCCGATACCTTCAACCGCCGTGAAAAGAGATACCGTATCTGTAATGCCTCCTGATATGTCATCATTGGTCATGATCTTTACAAATGAGGTTTAGATGGTATGCTACTTAGATGTTTAGAATGGGAAGAGTCTCAATGTGCGTTAGAGGAAGTCCATGATGGTATTTGTGGGTCACACTTGAACGGTTTAACACTAGCTTGAAAACTTATTAGGGCTGGGTACTATTGGCCTGAAATGGATAAAGAGTCTATCAAGTTTGCTAAGAACTGTCAAAAGTGCCAAGTGCATGGCAAATTAATTCATGCTCTGGGGAGAGATCTAATTCCCTTCACTACATAATGGCCTTTTCATCAATGGGCCTTTGATCTTATAGGAGCTATACATCCTCATTCTTCTAATGGACACACCCATATAATCACAGCTACAAATTATTTTACAAAATGGGTAGAAGCAGTCCCTTTGACACAAGCAACTGAAAAACAAATATCTATGTTCATCTTGAACTACATCATATGCTGGTATGGTATTCCACATTCCATAGTCACAGATAATGGTGGACAATTTAAGAACAAAGACTTGGATGATTTATGTGCCAAATTCAAGATTACACAACATTGGTCATCTATCTACTATCCTCAAGGGAATGGACAAGCAGAGGATTCTAACAAGAATCTATTGAAAATCTTGCACCGTACAGTTAATAAAATAGGAAGAGACTAGCATCTCATGATCACTCCAGCTCTCTGGGCCTACAGAACAAGTATCAGAATGCCCACTGGGGCTACACCTTTCACTTTAGTTTATAGGTTTGAAGTAGTACTACCTATTGAGGTTGAAATCCCATCACTAAGAATCAGAATGCATGGTCTAATAACTGATGATGACTACAGAGTGTCTAGGTTGCAAGAACTTGAACTACTATATGAGCGTAGACAAGTAGTGTATGGTCATCTCAAAGTATATCAAAAGAGAATGTCTAAAGGTTACAACAAGAAAGTCAGACATAGAAAATTTCAGGTTGGCGATTTAATCTTGAGAGAGAATCCTAAAAATCAATCACATAGAGAGTGCAAGGGGAAGTTTGAACCCAATTGGCTGGGTCCCTTTGTTATCACTGCTACTTTTGGCTCTGGTGCCTATCAACTCTCAATGATTGAAGGAGAATAGCTCTGAGAACCAATCAACGTTCTCCATCTGAAGAAATTCTATGCCTAAGGCATTCAATCTATGGTAAAATGTCCTAAAAAATCTTTAAAATTATAAAAAGTCCTAAAAAAATGAACATCTTGGTGAAAACCTAGCAATAAGTGCCTTGGTGATTCACAAAAAAAAAAAATATATCAAAAGTACAAAAAAATTGAAAAAATAAAAAATACAAAAAAATGAGAAAAAAAAAAAGTGCCTTGGTGAAAACCTAGAAACAGGCGCCTTGGTAGAAAAAATAGAATCTCTGCCAAGATGGTGAAAACCTAGCAAACGGGTGCCACTTGTTTCAAACCATTCCATCTATCAGCGCAATCTTGGTCTTTCTCAGCTGTCAGTCTTGCTTTAGTTTGTACATATCTCTTGGTTTGTTCCCGCATTCCTATTTTCAATAAGTCAGTCTGTACACCAATCAGCTAAAGCATTTGTATCCTATCAATGTTCAAACTTGGGGGCAATCAAAGTCATATCCTATGGCCTCCAATGTATCTTAGACATATCATATCCAATTAGAGTCCTTTGAAGCTTCATCCGAGTCAATCTGTCAGTCTCGTCTCTAGAAAGGATTTTGCATCTACAACAACGCAATCAAACATCAAACACAAACTGAAAACAATATATGCTTTTTACATGCTTTTATCTCCTTGTATGCTTACTAATTCACATTGAGATTTTTGCATATTTTATTCCCACGAGCTCTTCGATGATATCCTTTACAGGATTTAGAGAGTGATGACTGGGGGCATAATCTTTTCTTTATTTTTTTCTTGTATATGAAAATCTAACAACTTTGGAAATTCTAGATTGAAATGGTGTCTGACTGTAAGAGCCTCTATCTTGAATTGGATGGCCATGCGTACCTCAACCATTGATACCTGGAAAATTCAAGGAAGTTTGATCTAACTATTATCTTTTTTGAGTGAATTCTTTCTCCTATTGTGAAATGTGATCTTACCTAAGGATGTGAATAATAAAGGGTCACTACGGGTAATTCACATTGGATTTAGAATGATCTCTTGACTGTTTGATGTGTTTGTATGCAAGGCGTATTCAGGTCATCACAACATTTATATTTTGATGCTTATACAAAGTGCTATATCAAAATGGACATGATATTCAGGTCATCCTGGCGTTTATGCCTTGGTGCTTATATCTAATCCGACATTCTGAAAATAAAATCAATATTCATATGTCCATGGTTGTCTAGCCAGTGGGCATTGTATTGATTCTTGAGCATACAAATCGATATTCATATGTCTATGATTTCTAACTAGTGGGCATTGTATTGATTTATCCAATTACCTAAAAATTTAATGATGAGAATGACCGACACATGATCAGTGACTAGGTCCTAGGTCCTAGGTTTTCATTTCATTTTGCACTTTGCATGATTCCATGATCTCACAAATTATTGAATTAAACTTAAATGCTTAAACGATTCTTCAAAAATGCTAAAAACATATCATAAGAGCTGAATCTCACATGAAGGTTCCTCCAATGAAATAGCAAGTAGAATCCTTTTTCGAGATCAAAATCAAAATCTGAGATCGTTTATATTATTCACTACTTGCATAATCAACCTTCAATTATCAAAGAAATCCAAAATTCAATTCAACTGATTATCTTACATCAACCTATCAAAATTTTAACTTGGTCAACTATGCTCAACTCATGGTTTCACCTAGTCAAACTTGGTCTCCAGGACCTCTAAAAAATGCAGAACGCGTTCTCGAATGTGTATAACCAATTCTCAAATCAATTAACATGCTTCTAAACTATAAACGCTAACTTTTCTTGTCAGATTTCAATTTTAATCCCGACGGGGGCATGGCATTGCACATCATCCAAAGTCTATAACTCAATTCTATCAATCAATCTTTTCTCAGTAATCAAGACAACAACCACGTCTAGTTGCTAATTCATCTAAAGTCCTCATCACTTGGGGCAAATCTATCATCTCTTGGGGCATATCAGATTCATCTAGTATCCAAATCTATCTTGTAAACTATATCAGCTTTTCGTAACTATCGGTTCATTAGTGTTATTTCCTTGGTTCCTCGTAACTGATGGGTTCAGAATGTGATACCAATATGATTCATACAAGGACATTGAGGTCTGAAATCAGTCACTCACTTCTTCGCAATCATAAGGTTCAGAATCAGACATTTTGGCACTTTTTCGTAATCACCGGTTCATTATTGATACAACTAGCATCATCTCATTTCTTGTTCATTCTGGGCCTGGGTTGATATCTTTCAATCTTTAATCTTTCAAATCAGTTTCATACGTATATCAAAACACAAACTATTCTTTGAACCACTGCGCTTTCCACAGTGATTCAAAGAGGGGCAAAATGTAATACCCCAAAAATGGGCTATAGGTTCATTAACCTCCTACATCCTTAATTCGAATGAAATCAACATCAAAGTCCTAACCTAAGGTACATCTGCACATTATCGAAATCCTAATTGATTTTATCATAAATTTTGCATCGGGGAATATTCCTAGCAATATTCCTATTTATTCTAATTATCTTTAATTTAATTATTATTTGGCAATGAATCCTATTTATCCTAAACTTGATTAATTGAATATGATGAATATTTAATTAATTAATTTAATTCTGCCACTTAATTATTTAATTAGATTTAATTCTATTTATTCCTGATTATGTTATTTAATTTTGACAATAAATCAAATCTCCTACGAATAATTGATTAAATATTTATTTAATTGATTAAATCCAAGTTGTTAATATTTAATAATATAGTTTTGAATAAAAGTTTGATTAAAATAATTGATTAACCCACAAATCAATTTTTTTAAATTTAAAATCAGTTAAGTTGAAGATAAATCACTTTATTTATTTAATTAATTCATGATTATTTGTGCACATTCAAAGAGCAGTTAAACTTTAAATCAGAAAATCAATTCAAGTTGTTATCTTTTTGAAACTCAACATCTATTTTGAGTTCAAAGTTGATCTAAACTTCTAATTTGAGTTAAAAAGTTGTTCTTGCATGATTTTGCATGATTTTATGAGTTATCTATTTCTAATTTTTTGTTAACTCAAAAATCAACCTGAGTTCATCAAGAGTGATTTATGACTTTTTCCATGCACCCTCAAATCCTGAATTTCTATAAAATCAAGGCTCAGCTCTTTACAAATCATCCACAGAATTTGCATACTTACTTTGGTAAATTGACATCAGAGGAATCATCAAGCTTCTTGCGAATCAGCGTTTTGTGAGATCAATCTTGTTTTCAATTCATTCTAGTTTCATATTTCATATCATTGTTAGCTTAATTTGCATATCATTTCAATCCATTTAGATTAATTTATTGTCATTTTTTTTCATCTTATTGCATCAAAAATAAATAAAAAATAGATTAATTTGCATTCATATTTTATTGCTTTCATCATTTAAATCCTTCGTTTAGGTGTTGCACTATCATTGATCTTGGTCTAATCTGAGAATATCATACTCGAACCTACTAGAAGACAGTAAATCATCTGGTTAGCTATATTTTTTCTTATTTGCATATTTTAATTTTTGCTAACCTCTAATGTTTTACTAAAGTGTTATGTTCATAGCTAGGAACAAAATTCACACACACACCAAGAAAGATCTAGAGGTATTTTATTAATAGATGCATATTACAATATATGATGGTAGAGCTCAACAAAGAGACTTGCATAGCACCACAAGACATGACAATAAATATGAGGAGGCTATAGATGCAAATTTAAACACATCCAACAAAAATATCAATTGTATTGTTCTTTTGTTAAGCAAAGATCATGGTGCAGATGTATATAACATAAGATAGAGAGAAATATATTAGAAGATAAGAGAGGGTATAATAGATAGCATGACAGGAGATAGAATAGATGCATGAGAAAGTATATAAGAAAATACAATAATAGAGATTGTAATATTGATACAAATACAATAAATAAAAACATAATTAAGACTAAGAAACTTTGAGTCTTGTGTTTATATGTAAATGTGTATAGCTCTTCTTTGTTGTTTAAATTTTCATTAAAGAATATAATTTATTCTTAATTACAACTGAAATGCTATCTCTAAACAAAATTAAATCTTATAACACTAAATCTCACTAACCTTCTAATTTTAATGACAACAATCACTTTGAACTCTTCCATCTCTATAAGATTAACTTAAATACAAAGATTTTTTTAATTTATTGAAATGTAAATGTACCATTTGAAAAATGCGGGTACAAATCACAACTATTTCTTGTAACTTAGCCATGAAAAACCCAAAAAACATCTAAATATTGCACAAATATCAAATATTAATACTTATAAAAATTACTTTGTAACTTAGTTCAACATCCTTTCATAAAGACAACAAGACAATCTATCTGGACAATCATATTATTTGATTCCTTTGACAATTGACTCTCATAGATATCATTAAAATTCCTTCTTTAATAATACCGAATAAAAATTTCAAATATTAATACTTATATCAATTACTTTGTAATTTAGTTCAACATTCTTTTATAAAGACTATAGTAATCTTTTATGACATAGGAAAGAAGACAATCTATCTCGACTACTCTTATTACGTAATTCCTTTGAGTGATGAATCTCATAAATATCATTAAAATTCCTTCCTTAATAATACAGAATAATTAACTTGCTCTCCATGACTTCTAAAAGAAGCTTCCTAGCCACCAACAAGTTTAATATTGACCCATTCATCATTCTTCAAATAGCAGGACTAGACCATCTCCTTATGGCTTCCTACAAACATATCATTTGAAGCCACTTGCTAATCTTATCAACATGTTTTATTTCCCTTTTTCAGCACTGAATTTTTCACCTTTTGAAGATGTTTATTTTTCCATGGTGATGGGTGCAACTAACCTGTTGGCATTCAATACGATAATGAAGTTGTCTACTCTTGTTTTGACAGTGATTTGAAATAAGTTTGCTTTTTCACATATGACAAGAACGAAACACAAAAAGCAGCAGAATTGAAGTTGTTTGCCATTATGTTCATAGAAAACGAGGAATTTACAGCCTGCTAAGGTTAAGTACGTATTGATTCATGGTATACATTGGACTTTGTCTTTCCACATGTATTTTGGCTATGAAGTGCAGTCAAGAGGCATGCAATCTAATTTGGTTTAATGTCTCCTATCTGGTGGATTTTATTCTGAATTTAGATGTAGCTGAAGTGACATATTTTATTTTCAAATTGTATTAAGTATTTAGAAGTATGATAGTATATATCTAAGAGTATAAACTCTTAGAAATCAGTTTGGATTGAGTATCCTAATTTACCCTTGCCTTATTCTCACACTAATGTCTTATCTATGGGATGTTCCATTTTATGAGGTAATTTCTTTACATATCATCAACATAATTTTAAATTCGATAGTATATATAAATGATTAGAAATATATATTTTGATTAGTTGTTTTGTAAGTTATGTTAATTTAAAAGGATGTTTAATAGGTAGATCAATTTTTAGATCTTTATTAGATTTAACTTGACATTGTTAAAACTCTTATTATGAAATTTTAATTGTATTTCGTATTTTATAATAATTAACTATGAAGAAGCCATCCTTAAATATAGATCTTAACATGTTTGAAGTTACCCACTGATTTTTAGTTTGGATTGAGTTTTCTAATTTATCCATTTTCACATACTAAAGATTTCAAAATAATTATATACCATGAAATACATTTTCGTTTCTGAAAATAAATAGTATAATAACACACATACAAAATAATTTGTTACTATTCTTGAACATTTATATATTATTTTTAATGATTGGTTTGTATCTATGTATAGTATACTATTGTAGTTATATCCTTTCTGCTGCCTTGCTTAGAGCTGTTTATTACTCTCTTTTTTCAGACTGTAACTCTTTTGATTGGACATCTTTTTATATCTAGAAGTTCTTTGGTTTTCCCATGACTAAGCTCAATTGAATAGTTAAACGAAATACCTATTTTAACTTAGTTAGACATCTCTCAAGATACAACCAATCTCTGCAATTTCTATTGCTTGATAACATTAACTAATAACACCAATATTCTAGTTGACCATTGCGTCATTATTTAGTACTAAGAATACCAATTTCCTGATGGCTGCTTACAAAAATATCATTTCAAGTTGCTAATCTTTTCAGAAATGTTTCCTTTGCCTTCCTCAGCATTGAATTTTGAATATACAGCATGTTTTTTTTTCCCTTGCAAGGTGGGTGAATCAGTATTCATTGAAATTATGGAGTTTTCTACTCATGTTTGACAGCGATTTTGAAAAATGGTTTTCTTTTTCACATATGACAAAATTGAAACTAAAAAGATAGTGCAGCAATAGAAAAGGAGCAATTTAGAGGCTCTAAGAATAAGTAGGTATGGTCTTCATTAGTTAGAATGAGCCAGTCTTGTCTACTCTATGCTTTCCTTCTACAGTTTCTGGCTACGAAGTGTAAGCCATAATATTCCAATTTTGATTTGATGTCTTCAATCTGGTGGATTTTATTCTGAATTTAGATGTAACTGAAGTGACATTGAGTATGTCACCTTTTCATTTTTAGTGATACGAAATTGTGTTGAAGATTTGAATTAATTTTATGACTTCCTGCTAAGATTTAGTTCTTTGATAAGACGTCAATCAAATAAAAAAAGTAGAATTGCTGGGGGAAGAAAGTTTGTTTGGTTTGCAAGTATTTGTTTGTGGCTAGTAGACACCAAACACTTTACCAGGATTTTTAATTCACCTTCACATTTAGTGTTTCTATTCTTCTTAGGGTCACTTTCTTTTATATGTAAATGGGTTTTAAATATTATAATTAAATGTTAAACATTTTTACAAGCATATAAAATCTTGCAAACAATAAAGATTTCTTGAATTAGTGACCTCATCAATAGTAAACTATTGAAAATAAGCATAAAAATTCTTCGTTCCAAAATTTTAATGGCAACTCCAACAGTCAAATCTTAGGAATCAATTTTTTAGACAGAACATTTATCTTTATAAGCCAAGGACCTTCTTGAAGAACTCTGCAAGAATCTTCAAGATACAAAAAGGAAAGTAAGAAAAAATATATGCAATGTACTGACAACATCTAGCTAGCCTCTTAGTTTTTGAATTTGAAACACTCATCTTCTATTAGCATCAATGCTGTGACAATTACCACAAAATCTTCCAATGAGTTTTGAAAGTGAGCAATTGGCTTAACCATAAGCAAATTAGGGACAAAAAATATTGCAGTGTCATAAAATCACACCATGTTCATTTATTAGACTTAGGCATTTAGCCCAATACATTTATGACCAAGTTCCATGATCAAATATTCATATTTTTACATCATAAATAATTAAAACTAAGTTTCCATGACCCCTTGTCCAAATTTGAAATCAATATGGTTGGACAACAGTGTGACGTGCACTCATCCCCATAAAATTCAAATTTCAAAAAGAGCATATTCACATCTTAGCAGGTGCTTTTGATGGACGTTCCTTATCTTGGGTGAGTACAAAACACCTACCACTGCCCATTTTGAGCAATAAAAAGCCTTCATTTTACTCATTTTGTCTCTCTTGGCTCTCCAATTCTTGGCTCTAACTCTCAATCTCACTCTTAATCACTCATGATCACTCGAAAAAAGCTCTATTGGATTTGTTGTGTAGGCTATTCTTTCCACCACGAGTGGATATGGATGTACACTACGCTAAGATATATCTTCTCTCTTTCTTATCTATTTGCATAGTCAAAGAATTATTGATCATATACTATTTCTATTTTTTTGGTATAATTTATCATTGTGTAAGTGAATCTCTCCTCCATTAAGCAGGTTTTGTTTCTACTACTTGTCTTTATATCATGTGTTTTTGTGTAATATGGGCTTTCCTCCCTCAAGTGAAGTTCATTTCTATTGCTTTTGCTATGCAATAAGGGTATTCCACCCTAATGCAAGGTTCATTTTTATTTCTTGTTTTGTTTAATAGGGTTATCCTCTATTAAACAAGGTTCATTTCTATTACTTATCTTTATATTGATCTTATCACAATCTTCCTATCTAGACATCCATGGAGGTGGGAAAATCAAAGCGGGGATTTGACAACAACAAGCCCCTATAAGGCCCACAATAATTTTCCCTTGTTTCTGTGTGTATAGATGATGAATAGGTCCAAGGAGAAAAGAAGAATACATTGGGAGCAAGATGGAAAAGTTTATAGTTCTCTTTCAAAAAGGAATCCAATGTGGTGTGTCATTGTCCAAGGCTAAGATCTTGGCAATTTCTCGGTTGGAAGTCTTTTTTTGTGGTTTCTATTTCTATATTCAAAACACTTGTATCTATCAGTATAATTGAATTATCTAAATTTCCTCGTTCTCTCATATACTTTGACATTTCTTTAGCATAGTTTGATGTATATTTACTTTCATCATATTATATTGATTCAAAGTTTTAGCTATTTCATTTACACTATATAGTTAAATTTAGTTTATTTCAAGCTCTCTTGATCTCCTAGCTCACCAAAGCACTAGTTGAAGTGACATAGCATAAGGTAGGTTTTCTCTTTGGAAGGTAGAAAACCACTTATTCTACAAATATATTCCCATCCATAATGGCTTGGGCGGGGAAAGAAACAATAAACTCTTTCCTTAGCGCACCTCTCCTTAATAGTAGTCCTTGAGCATTCACTCAAAGCAATCACATGACCAACAAAATCCATTGAAACCTATAGAAATTGAATAAGAGCATTAGTAGGGAACCAAATCCCCACATCAAGAACACCATGAAATCTAGAGTAGGAATAAAAAACACATCAAAATCATTCCCCATAGAAGTAGTTGTACAATCACCATGATATTAGCCCTTGAACATTGACCCACACTAGTCACATCAATCGGTAACCAATTCAAGGCCTATAGTAATATTTGAATCAAAAACCTATCTCACAATAAACCTCTAGAACCATTGGAGCCCAAATAGGAGAAACAATATGGGTTGAAGCCTCCACACCAATAAAAACAAGACAAGGAAGTAGAAAACGCTTCTTGAGGGCATGGTCAAGGTCATCTAACCTTGAACTAGACACAACATCAATAGAGGAGAAACTATTCTTATATACATCTCTCCAAGAGCGGAGAGAGAAACATCCTTGTGAAAAATGTACACCTCTTCTCCTCTAACTATAAAAAAAAAAGAAGCTCATCTCTTCATTCGTGGGTAGCAATATTCCCCATTAAGCTTATAACTTGTTTCTAGCAAGAAATCCTTAGTTTTAAGGGATGACAAGTTGTTACATTGGTTATGACAACCTTTTCGAGGGGCATGAGAAAGATTATTGTGTGATAACTTTCTAAAGTTTGTTCTTTTAAAATTTCAAAAAAATTGACTCATTTTTAAGAATTAAAACTACTTATAATATTTGTATTGAAGGACAAATAATTAACCAATTTTAAATAGAATTATAATTATACTTATCCTAAATTTTTAGCAAAAAATTCTAATTATCTTTTGTTTTGGTCATTATATAATTTCATTCATTCAACAAGAATTATATGGAAAACAAAATTGCTCTCATTTTTTCAACCATCACGCTAAAGCATACTAGTTAGACCTAAAATTACATAGAAACAAGTGTCATATTAAAAAATAAAATAACAAATGAATATATTTTTAATATTTTTTGTAATCCATCAAATTTAGCATTTTTCTTGTGCTAGCTTCTTAATTGACATTTTAAATTTTAAAACATTTAAGTAAAATCATTTATTTTGACTTTGAACTAATATAAATTTAGTTTTGAAATGTTTTGACGCATTTTTAAGTACAAATGAGCTCAAAAAAATCAAATTATCTATAAAAAAAATTGAATCTCTCTTTTTATGACTTTAAAAGAAAACACAATTTGTAATTAAATGTGCATAAATAAAAATTAAACCTCATTTTTTATGGCTTCAAAAAGAAAAGAAAATTGGAATCAATTATATATATCAATTTCAGAGTCTATCATGTTTATTTCCTATTCATATCGATTCAGGCTTACAAATGGAAGAAGCAATACAAAGTCACTTATATTAATTTTTTTTGGCTGAATAAGGGGCCGCAGCTAAAATTTTGATATTAAAAATAATTTTAAAGCTACAAAAGGTTCAAAGAAACAAACTAGAATATGAAAACTAAAGCTAAGAAACCATAAAACACAAAAATGAAGCACAAGCCTACTCTAGTGAAGCAGCTATAATACTAAGCATGGTTTAAAGAAACTAAAACTTGAACTACAAATTAGACATTGCATGGAACTCCAAAGACCAAGTCTGCCATATAAAAAAAAATACAATGTGTGGAAACATTATCTATTGAACCTCATTCAAAATGTGAAGAGTCATCTTCTTCATCCTCCTTCTTTGACGAAGTTCCTTGAATTTCATCTTGTACTCCCTCTACATCTTCTTCATCCACTTCATCATCCATCTTTGCATCTTCATCCTCTCTTGTTGTCTTTGCATCTTGGTTATACTCCTCATCTTCATCTTCTTCTATTCCTACCTCTTCATCATCTTCTGAAAAAGTGGAACCCTTGTGATAGTAGTTTGCTAGTAAAGTGTCCCTTCTGAACTTACACCATGGAATGTAGAATATTAATTGAGGATGAATGATGAATTCATGACTACATGAATTATCTACTGCCCGTGATTATTATAATACTATTTTTTTTAATGTATGTGTCTTATGCGCCTTGTTTGGCTAATTCATCATTCATATTATTTTCTTCTCTGTATATATAATTGATCATCACCTGGGCAAACCTTCTTGTCAAGGTTAATACTACTTCAAGTAAATACTATAGTCTCCAATTTGGAGTTACCTTGGTTCTTACTGCAGTCACCACTAATGTTGAATCCCCTTCAATTTCTATCTTTGTCAAATTCACTTCTAAACACAAAGATAGTCCTACTAATAATGGTTTAAATTCTGCCACATTGTTTGTGTCCTCTACCAAGGGTAGTGCCAATATAGATAGATTCTCACCTTGATTGGAATGAATGACACATCCTTCCCCCTAAGGTCCTGGATTACCTCTGGATGCACGATCAAAGTTTAGTTTATGCTAGCCAATAGTTGAAGGCACCATTTATATTTTTCTCTTATTTTAATACTAGCTTGGTCTCCTTTGTTGATGACTTGGGGGCCTATAGACCAAACCAAATTTTAAGCATGGAATCATCCCAGCTAGTGTAAAATTTTGGTGAAGAGCTTTGGGCTAAAATTCATGAATTCATTATTTCTACTATAGCTCCTTCAATTTTATTTAGTATCAAAGCCTTGTTCAAGATATTTCCTTGAAATAGTCTTCTATTTCTTTCTTTCCACACTTCCCATATCAAAATTGAATGTGATATGATCCATATATTTCCACACAAGCTTTCTTTATGCAATATGGGCCATGATTTAAACAATGATAAAATATCATTTGGTAATGATGAGAGCCAACCTAGTTGTGCACACAACCACTACCAACATTCTAGTGAGAAGGGGCAAGTGAGTAAGAGATGATTAGTATCCTCATCATTTTTTGGTATAGGGGGAAGATAGATGGGCTTTCACTTATATTCTTGAGGAGAGCATATTTATTGGAGTTGATGAGTAAACAACCCACAGCTCCCAAGAACACCTGCATGCAAACACCTGTCACAGAAAGAGAGAGAAGAAAGAAGATAGAGAGGCCTGAATGCAATGATCTATGAGAGAGGAGAAATCATTGATGTACAAAACAAAAGTTGCAATTCAATAATGAATAATCTGTTACAAATTTATGAAAACAAGAGGAGATCAATCCTTATAAAAGGATATCTAAAACTCTGAAAGGATGAACAAACCTATGTTACATGATAATAATTAATAAAGCATTTGATGGTTCATCGATACCTCTCATGAGGTTCAAGATATGAGCCTCAAAAGATCTTTGCCCAATCATGCTTAGTGTACCTTGGGGATACTTTGGTCTAACATGGTCATGAACATTCTAGTGACTCCATGGGCAAAATGAGGTTTTCAATAGCGTTTACCCGCCCAACAAGAGCTAATGGCGTAGACTGTTCGGTGCTAGGAAGAATGGTTTGGAAGATACCCAGTGGTGCAACTTTCAACTGAGCCTTACTACAAGTTTTGGCATCAAGTGAGATTGCCATGCCAAATTCAAACAAAGTCGAATATTTTCATCAATGTCTATTAGAAACTTTGGTTTTCTACAAATTATTCTAGGAGGTGTTAAGACTAGTGCATTATGTGCATTAATCACATCAAATTCAAATGGTAAATCTTCTTCAATTTCATTAACATGTGCATTCATTACATCATTTTCAAATAGTTTATGTTCATCGCATTCATTAGGTGATTTCATCACATGCATTTGAATTGGTGTATGTTGATTATTTTGATTTGGTGCATTCATCATATCAATTTCAATTATTGAATGCTTATCATTTTCATTAGGTGCATTATATGGCATACCTTCACGTAATCTCCTCATACACTCCCTTTGTTTTTCCTTTGTTGCCTCTCATTGTTCAATCGTTCCTCTCTTGTTCTTTCCCATTGTTGATATTGATTTTCCTACACACAACATCATGAGGACAATCCACAATCAAATAGCATAAAAAAAATGAGCATCATTTTATTATAATCTAAAGTAACCATGATAAAATAACTTTAAAAAAATCCAAAATACAAGACAAATCAATCATTTCAAAGAAAAATTGACAATAAAATAAATAAAACCCGACTATTACTATCTAGAAAATCATGTGCAACAGTAGTGGGGCCTTCAAACAACTTGCGTGCTGCTAGTTTTTAGGCCGTTGGGACTCAAATATAAAGAATTCCTCATAACTTGTATGGGTTATGTAAAGTAATGAAAACATTCACATTTCTCATAACCCGTACGGGTTATGTAAACTTCTGACAATGTTCATAATTTCTCATAACCCATACAGGTTATGTAAAACTAGAGAGAGAGAGAGAGAGACAAGAGTCATGTTGTGTGTGTGTGTGTGTGTGTATACATATATATACATACATACATACATACATACATAGAAACATATCATATATGTAAATCTATACAAATGTGTATTGTATTACACATTTATAAGTAATTTTTTTTAATGTCTTCATAACCCGTACGGGTCATGTGAAACTGAAAGTGTTGTTTTATGTCTTCATCACTCGTACAGGTTATGTAGAACTTGAAATTGTGATTTTTTCTTTTCAAAACTTGAGTGGGTTATTTTCTACACCATAACCTTTACGGGTTATGGCTTGGTAAAAGGTTTAGAAAATGACCCTAAGGCTTGCAAGCCCATTTTCCCTCCAATTTTGTCTATTTACACATTTTTTCTTCTTTCAACATGATTTATTGACTTCGTCATCATCATCTTTACAAATGATCAAGTTAGTATCTCTAAAATTACTACCATCATCTCACACGTCTTCTAATCTTTCTGACCATATAAATTTTTCTATTTTTGGACAACATTAGCATAGTAAACTTTAATTTTCTTTACCAGTGTCTTCACAGTCCTCACAAACATATGTCTACCACTTTTTTTAATAACTTTTGATCTACTTGACCAAATTAAAAAAAAATACATATTACTATTCTACATAGAGATTCTATACACTTTTAAGAAAAAAAGTTTGCAATTTGGATTATTTTGATGCAATTATGCCTAGCGCATGAACAAGTACCATATTTTCAGGATGTCGTCCCTTTAAAAAATCATAAAAATTAAAATAATAAACAAAAAATTACACAACTTCTAGATCTCACTCTTACCTATCATCCTACCAAAGGGTTTTACAAAATACTAAATCTAACTATATAATTTGTGAATTGCACATAAACATTTATGCTATATTTTTCTTTAAAAAATAGGAATAATTTTTCGTGCGCGAGAGGTTTGGCTCTCTTAAGATTATCCATTTTTTAATAACTTTAGTAGTTTAGAAACTAGATTCAAAGTAATACAATTCTTATTCTGTACACAACTCCTAGTTTTGAGTGCATGATCCTCAAATCTCTCAGTGAAGTTCAGGTTTCCTTGATTTCAGAAAAAAAGTGGCCACTTATACCCCCCTTTTTGTTCACCATCTTGGTGTACTTACCCATAGTATAATCTAAAAAGTTTCATTTATAAAGCTTTCATTTGATTGTGAATTTATGATTATTATTGGGTATTAATTTTTTCTTAAAGAAAATATTTTTACAAATATAAATCATATTTCAAAACTTAGGAAATGTATAGATGATTATATGAAAATTTAAGATTTCTTAAAAAAGATATTTACTCTTCAGATTACTTGTAGAGGGTGTGGGGGGGAGGGGAGGGGGCTAGTTTTCTTTTACATGTAAAATGAAGTCTTGATGTATAATGTGATTTTAAATGAATGAGTGTTGGATATTGGAAAACAAAGAATGATTGGCCTCAATTTATATCTATTTTTCAGGTGGTTGGTGAAAATGATTTGCCCATAGTTGTTTTTCATTCATTTTGATACTAGATGAATGCTTATTTCATTTACTCTTTACCATATCATAGTGTTATATGCTTGCATATTCTATGTAAAATATTGGATAGATACACTATGTTGCATCATATTCTATCATGTCTACTAGTTTTGGATTGCTAGGTACCATGTACAGGGTTGAAAGCTCTTTGTATCATGTTGAGCATTAGGGAAGATAACTCTTTGTGGTTGGGTGGATAATTGTCTGGATCCCATTCTCATCTCAGAAGTAGTAGATGGAGAGCAATCTATGGCTAGAGGAGGTGAAATAGTTAGTAGTAATATTGTATCATTTGATTTGATACAATCAACCTATTGGTTGCATATGTTGTATTAACTCTCTTGTGAGAAGAACTTTAATAATTTATTTGTGATGTTTTATTATTTGTTTTGTTAATAGAAATTATGAGATATTTTCAAAAAAAATTCTTATGTATAATTGCATCTTTACAAATAATGTTGGAAGGGTTATTTAAGTTGTGATTAGAAGATTGACAAAAGATCTAGAGGTATTCTAGTAATAGATACATGACAAAAGATGATGTTAGAGCTCAACAAAGGGAATTGCATAGCACCACAAGACATTACATGAAATATGAAGAGATTATAGATGCAAAATTTAAACACATCAAACAAAAATGTGAGTTGTATTGTTCTTTTGTTAAGCATGGATCATGTTGTAGATGCATATAACACAAGATAGAGAGAAATATAGTAGAAGATGAGAGAGGGTATAATATAGAGCATCATAGGAGATATAATAGATTCATGGGAAAGTATATAAGAGGATACAATAATATAGATTGTAATATTGATTCAAATACAATAAATAGAAACATAATTAACAAAAAGGAAACTTGAGTCTTGTGTTTATGTGTAAATGTGTGTAGCTCTTCTTTGTTGTTTTAGTTTTTATTAAAGAATATAAGTTATTCTTAATTTCATTTGAAATGCTATCTCTAAACAAAATTAAATCTTATAACATGAAATCTCACAAACCTTCTAATTTTAATGACAACAATCACTTTGAACTGTTCCATTTCTATAAGATCAACTTAAATATAAATATTTTCTTCAATTTATTGAAAAATAAATGAATCGCTTGAAAAATGTGAGTACAAATCACAACTATTTCTTGTAACTTAACCATACAAAACCAAAAAAAATTCAAAACATTGCACAAATTTCAAATATTAATACTTATACGAATTACTTTGTATTTTAGATCAACATACTTTTAAAGACTATAGTAATCTCTTATGGCAGAGAGAAGGAGACAATCTATCTCAGCAACTCTTATTACTTGAGTCCTTAAACAGCTAAATCTCATAGATAGCATTAAAATTCCATCCTTAATAATACTGAATAATTAACTTGCTCATCCATGACTTTTAAGAAAACTTCCTGGCGACCAACAACTTTTCTATCAACATATCATTGGAAGCCACTTGCCAATCTTTTCAACATGTTTACTTTTCCCTTTTCAGCATTGAATTTTTCACCTTTTTCAGCATTCATTGCGATAATGAAGTTGTCTACTATGTTTTTTTTGACGGTGATTCGAAATAAGTTTGCATTTTCACATATGACAAGAACGAAACACCAAAAAAAAAGGCAGCAGAATTGAAGTTGTTTGCCATTATGTTCATAGAAAAGGAGGAAGTAAAGTAATTAGTCTAAGTGATGGTTATAAGTGCTAATTATATTGAAATCTAAAAATTGGTTACATTATAAGAATAGAATTAAGCTGACATAGTGTACCCTAGAAAGTTTCATTTATAAGGCTTTCATTTAATTTTATAGTGCATTAATTTTTTTAAAAAATATTTTAAGATTTAAGAAATGTATGGATGATTATAAGCAAATTTATGATTTCTTAAAAAGTGTATCAACCTTTAAGATTATTTGTAAAAGGGGAGGGTAGTTTTCTTTAACATTTGAAATGAAATCATGATGTATGATGTGATTTTATATAGACAAGTGCTGAATATTGGAAAACAAAGAATGATAGATCTCAATTTAGATCTATTTGATTTAATGAAGCTTCATCTTAACTATAACACTTTTCTCCAAGTTGTGTCCTAGTTCTCTACTATTACAAAGAACCATACACAGTTCCCAGTATCCAAATTATTCCACTGCCGAAAGGATGCTAGAAAATGTTGTTGAATCTCATGTTAACCTACCAATAGTGTTAGTGAAACAAAGATTAAGTCTTTTCCTTTAATAATTTTATGTAGCATGGCACTTCCTGGTTTACCTTGATAACAATAATATTGAGTATTTCTACAAAATAATTCACCTCGACAGTGTAATTATTTCTCACACTATCATCATTTTATTCCCATACTTGTATAACAATTCTTATAATGAAATATTTGTACATTAATAAGTAGGAGGTATTCTCCATAGCAAGTCAAATGACTTCCAAGCAAAGTGGGCTTAATCATGGAGGAAACTTTGTAGTTAAGTGTGCTTGAGCTAGAGTAGTATTGAGATGGGTGACCTCCTAGGAAATCCTAGTGCTTCACCTCTGTGACCATCACCTAGATACAATGAGTGATAAGTGTTCCATTCATTCTCATGAGAGATGAGTTCTTGTGAACCACTACTCATGAAACATGGGTAAATGAGTTTGGCTCAAAAAATACACAGTTGAATCCTGATAGAAATATCACATATCTGTACATTTTTCTTCTACTGCAAACTCATATCTAAGTCGGGTGCATGACAAAAAAGCCATGAAGATGTCAATTACTTAGTGGTTGGGTTTATGTTTATGAAACTCCAAGTTAAGTAGGACATGCCATACACACACACACACACACATGTGGAAGTAAAGTAGTTAAAGACTTAGTAGTCGTTATAAGTGCTAATTATATTAAAATCCAAAATTTGGTTACATGATAAGAATATATTTAAAGGTGTATAGTGTAACCTAGAAAGTTTCATTTATAAGTCTTTCATTTGATTTTAAATTTATGATTATTATTGTGCATTAATTTTCTTTTTGAAGAAATTACTTTTAAAAAAATGGAAAATATTTCAAAATTAGGAAATGTAGAGACAATTATATGCAAATTTATGATTTCTTAAAAGGTGTATTAACTCTCAAAATTACTTGTAGAAGGGGAAGGTAGTCTTTTTTACATTTGAAATGAAATAATGATGTATGATATGATTTTATATGGACGAGTGCTGAAATTTGGGAAACAAAGAATGGTAGGTCTCAATTTAGATCTATTTGTCTAGTGGTTGTTGAAAATCCTTTAGCCAAAGTTGTTTTTCATTCATTTTGAAACTAGATGAATGTTTATTTCATTTACTCTCTACCATATTACAATGTTAGATGCTTCAATAAGCTATATAGAATGTTAGTTAGATACACTATGTTGCATCAGATTCTATCACGTGTCTACTCATTTTAGATTGCTAGGTACCTCACACGGGGTTGAAATGTTGAGCATCATGAAGTTAACTCTTTCTGATTGGGTAGATAAGTGCCTTGATCCCATTCTCATCTCAAAATTAGTAGATGCAGAGATGTCTATGACTAGAGGAGGAAAAATAGTGTATAGTATTATTATATCATTTGATTTGATGCAATCAACCAATTGGTTGCATATTTTGTATTAACTCTCTTGTGAGAAGAACTTTGCAAATTTATTTGTGATCATGTATTATTATTTATTTGAATAATAGAAATTATGAGATATTTTCAAAATTATCTTATGTGCATCTTTACAAATAATGTTGGAAGAGTTATTTAAGTTATGATTAGAAGATACCACAAAAGATATAGAGGTGTTTTATTAATAGATACATGTTACAATATATGATGGTAGAGCTCAACAAATGGACTTGCATAACACCACAAGACATGACAAGAAGCATGACGAGGTTATAGATACAAAATTTAAACACATCCAACAAAAATGTCAATTGTATTGTTCTTTTGTTAAGCATAGATCATGTTGTAGATGTATATAACATAAGACAAAGAAAAATATATTAGAAGATAAGAGAGGGTATAATAGAGAGCATGATAGGAGAAAGAATAGATGCATGAGAAAGTATATAAGAAAATACAATAATAGAGATTGTAATATTGATACAAATACAATAAATAAAAACATAATTAAGACTAAGAAACTTTGAGTCATGTGTTTATGTGTAAATGTGTATAGTTCTTCTTTGTTGTTTAAATTTTCATTAAAGAATATAATTTATTCTTAAATACAACTAAAATGCTATCTCTAAACAAAATTAAATCTTATAATACTAAATCTTACTAACCTTTTAATTTTAATGACAACAATCACTTTGAACTCTTCCATCTCTATAAGATTAATTTAAATACAAAGATTTTTTTAATTTATTGAAATGTAAATGTACCATTTGAAAAACGTGGGTACAAATCACAACTATTTCATGTAACTTAGCCATGAAAAACCCAAGAAACATCTAAATATTGCACAAATGTCAAATATTAATACTTATACAAATAACTTTGTAACTTAGTTCAACATCCTTTCATAAAGACTATAGTAATCTCTTATGGTAGAGGAAAGAAGACAAGACAATCTATCTGGACAACTCTTATTACTTGATTCCTTTGACAATTGAATCTCATAGATATCATTAAAATTTCTTTTTTAATAATTTACTGAATAAAAATTTCAAATATTAATACTTATACCAATTACTTTGTAATTTAGTTCAACATCCTTTCATAAAGACTATAGCAATCTCTTACGACATAGAAAAGAAGACAATCTATCTCGACAACTCTTATTACATAATTCCTTCGATAATTAAATATCATTAAAATTCCTTCCTTAATAATACCGATTAGTTAACTTGCTCCCCATAACTTCTAAAAGAAGCTTCCTAGCCACCAACAATTTTAATATTGACCCATTCATCATTCTTCAAATAGCAGGACTAGACCATCTCCTTATGGCTTCCTACAAACATATCATTTCAAGCCACTTGCTAATCTTTTCAACATGTTTTATTTCCCTTTTTCAGCACTGAATTTTTCACCTTTTGAAGATGTTTATTTTTCCATGGTGATGGGTGCAACTAGCCCATCAGCATTCATTAGATAATGAAATTGTCTACTCTTGTTTTGACGGTGATTTGAAATAAGTTTTCTTTTTCACATATGACAAGAACGAAACACAAAAAGCAGCAGAATTGAAGTTGTTTGTCATTATGTTCATAGAAAAGGAGGAATTTACAGGCTGCTAAGGGTAAGTAGGTATTGACTCATGGTTTACGTTGGACTTTATCTTTCCACATGTATTTTGGCTGTGAAGTGCAGTCAAGGGGCATGAAATCTATTTTGGTTTGATGTCTCCTGTCTGGTGGATTTTATTCTGAATTTAGTTGTAGCTGAAGTGACATATTTTATTTTCAAATTGTATTAAGTATTTAGAAGTTTTATAGTATATATCTAAGACTTTTTTTCAAGCAATACACTCATAGAAATCAGTTTGGATTGAGTATCCTAATTTACTCTTGCCTTATTCTCAAACTAATGTCTTTTCATTTTACGAGGTAATTTCTTTACATACCATCAACACAATTTTAAATTCCATAGCATATCGATAGTATATATGAATGATTATAGATATATATTTTGATTAGTTGTTTTGTAAGTTGTGTTAATTTTAAAAACATGTTTAATAGGTGGATCATTTTTTAGATCTCTGTTAGATTTAGCTTGACATTGTTAAAATCTCATTAAGAAATTTAATTGTATTTCTTATTTTATAACAATTAACTATGAAGAAGCCATCTTTAAATATAGATCTTGACATGTTCGATGTTATCCACTGATTTTTAGTTTGGATTGAGTTTGCTAATTTATCCATTTTCACATATTAAAGATTTCAAAATAATTTTCGTTTCTGAAAATAAATAGTATAATAAAAAACATACAAAATGATTTGTTACTATTCTTGGACATTTATGTATTATTTTTAATGATTGGTTTATATCTGTGTATAATACGCTATTGTAGTTATATTCTTTCTGCTGCCTTGCTTAGAGCTATTTCTTACTCTCTTTTTTTTAGGACTATAACTTTTTTGATTGGATATCTCTTTATATCTAGAAGTTCTTTTGTTTTCCATGACTAAGCTCAATTGAATAGTTAAAAGAAATAGCACAAATCTCAACTATCAAAGCTTATATCTATTTTAACTTAGTTAGACATCTCTTAAGGTACAACCAATCTCTGCAATTTCAATAACTTTTCCATTGACCCTTGCATCATTATTTAGTACTAAGAAGACCAATTTCCTGATGGCTGCTTACAAATATATCATTTCAAGTTGCTAATCATTTCAGAAACGTTTCCTTTGCCTTCCTCAGCATTGAATTGTGGATATACATGTTTTTTTTTCCTTCCAAGGTGGGTGAAACTAGCCCATCAACATTCATTGAAATTATGACAGTGATTTTGAAAAACAGTTTGCTTTTTCACATTTGACAAAATTGAAACTAAAAAGATACAACATAAGTGCAGCTGGTAGTCACTTAGAGGCTCTAAGAATAAGTAGGTATGGTCTCATGGTCTTCATTAGTTAGAATGAGCCAGTCTTGTCTACTCTATGTTTTCCTTCTACAGTTTCTGGCTACGGACTGTAAGCCATAATTCCAATGTTGATTTGATATCTTCAATCTGGGGGATTTTATTCTGATTTTAGATGTAACTGAAGTGACATTGAGTATGTCACCTTTTATTTTATCACATTAAGCATGTCATTTATAGTGTTACGGGATTGCGTTGAAGATTTGAATTAATTTTATGACTTCCTGCTAAGATTTAGTTCTTTGATAAGACGTCAATCAAATAAAAAAAAGTAGAATTGCTGGGAGAAGAAAGTTTGTTTGGCTTGCAAGTATTTGTTTGTGGCTAGTAGACACCAAACACTTTATCAGGATTTTTAGTTCACCTTCACATTTATTGTTTCTATTCTTCTTAGGGTCACTTTCTTTTATATGCAAATGGGTTTTAAATATTATAATTAAATGTTAAACATTTTTACAAGCATATAAAATCCTGCAAATAATAAAAGTTTCTTGAATTAGTGACCTCATCAATAGTAAACTATTGAAAATAAGCATAAAAATTCTTCGTTCCAAAATTTTAATGGCAACTCCAACAGTCAAATCTTAGGGATCAATTTTTTAGACAAAGAACATTTATCTTTATAAGCCAAAAACCTTCTTGAAGAACTCTGCAACAATCTTCAAGATACAAAAAGGGAAGTAAGAAAAAGAATATGCAGCATAGTGACAACATCTAGCTAGCCTCTTAGTTTTTTAATTTGAAGCACTATTAGCATCAATGTTGTGACAATTACCACAAAATCTTCCAATGAGTTTTGAAAGTGAGCAATTGGCTTAACCATAAGCAAATTAGGGACAAAAAAATATTGCAGTGTCACAAAATCACACCATGTGCATTTATTAGACTTAGGCATTTAGCCCAATACATTTATGACCAAGTTCCATGATCAAATATCCATATGTTTACATCAAAAATAATTAAAACTAAGTTTCCATGACCCCTTGTCCAAATTTGAAATCAATATGGTTGGACAACAGTGTGACATGCACTCATCCCCATAAAATTCAAATTTCAAAAAGAGCATATTCACATCTTAGCAGGTGCTTTTGATGGTTGTTCCTTATCTTGGATGAGTACAAAACACCTACCACTGCGCATTTTAAGCATCAAAAAGCCTTCATTTTATTCATTTTGTCTCTCTTGGCTCTCCAATTCTTGGCTCTAACTCTTAATCTCACTCTTAATCACTCATGATCACTCAAAAAAAGCTCTATTGAATTCGTTGTGTAGGCTATTCTTTCCACCACGAGTGGATATGGATGTACACTACTCTAAGATATATCTTCTCTCTTTCTTATCTATTTGCATAGTCAAAGCATTATTGATCATATATACTATTTCTATTTTTTTCGTATAATTTATCATTGTGTAAGTGAATCTCTCCTCCATTAAGCAGGGTTTGTTTCTACTACTTGTCTTTATATCATGTGGTTTTGTGTAATATGGGCTTTCCTCCCTCAAGTGAAGTTCATTTCTATTGCTCGTCCTATCCAATAAGGGCATTCCTCCCTAATGCAAGGTTCATTTTTATTTCTTGTTTTGTTTAATAGGGTTATCCTCTATTAAACGGGGTTTGTTTCTATTACTTATCTCTATATTGATCTTATCACAATCTTCCTATCTAGACATCCATGGAGGTGGGAAAATCAAAGTGGGGGTTTGACAAAAACAAGCCCCTATAAGGCCCACAATAATTTTCCCTTGTTTCTCTGTGTGTAGATGACGAATAGGTCCAAGGAGAAAAGAAGACTAGATTGGGAGCGAGATGGAAGAGTTTACATTTCTCTTTCAAAAAGGAATCCATCGTGGTGTGTCGTTGTCCAAGGCTAAGATCTTGGCAATTTCTAGGTTGGAAGTCTTTTATTTGTGGTTTCTATTTCTATATTCAAAACACTTGTATGTATCAGTATAATTGAACTATCTAAATTTCCTTTTTCTCTCATATACTTTGACATTTCTTTAGCATAGTTTGATGTATATTTACTTTCATCATATTATATTGATTCAAAGTTGTAGCTATTTCATTTACACTATATAGTTAAATTTAGTTTATTTCAAGCTCTCTTGATCTCCTAGCTCACCAAAGTACTATTTGAAGTGACATAGCATAAGGTAGGTTTTCTCTTTTGAAGGTAGAAAACCAATTACTCTATAAATATATTCCCATCCATAATGGCTTGGGTGGGGAAAGAAACAATAAACTCATTCCTTGGTGCACCTCTCCTTAATAGTAGTCCTTGAGCATTCACTCAAAGCAATCACATGACCAACAACATCCTTTGAAACCTATAGAGCTTGAATAAGAGAATTAGTAGGGAAACAAATCCCCACATCAACAACACCATGAAATCTAGAGTAGGAAGAAAAAACACATCAAAATCATTCCCCATAGAAGTAGTTGTACAATCACCATGATATTAACCCTTGAACATTGACCCACACTAGTCACATCAATCTATAACCAATTCAAGACCTACATTAATATTTGAATAAAAAATCTATCTCACCATAAACCTCTAGAACCATTGGAGCCCAAATAGGAGAAACAATATGGGTTGAAGCCTCCACAACAATAAAAAAAGGACAAGGGCAAGGAAGTAGAAAACCCTTCTTGAGGGCATGGCCAAGGTCATCTAACCTTGAACTAGACACAACATCAGTAGAGGAGAAACTATTCTTATATACATCTCTCCAAGATCGGAGAGAGAAACATCCTTGTGAAAAATGTACACCTCTTCTCCTCTAGCTGTCGCAACAAAAAGAAGCCCATCTCTTCGTTCGTGGGTAGAAATATTCCCCATTAGGCTTGTAACTTGTTTCTAGCAAGAAATCCTTAGTTTTTAGGGATGACAAGTTGTTACATTGGTTATGACAACCTTTTCGAGGGGCATGAGAAAGATTATTGTGTGATAACTTTTTAAAGTTTTTTCTTTTAAAATTTGAAAAAATTGACTCATTTTTAAGAATTAAAACTATTTATAATATTTGTATTGAAGCACAAATAATTAACCAATTTTAAATGGAATTATAATTATACTTGTCCTATATTTTTAGCAAAAATTTCTAATTATCTTTTGTTTTGGTCATTATAGAATTCCATTCATTCAACAAGAATTATATGGAAAACAAACTTGTTCTCATTTTTTCAACCATCGCGCTAAAGCATACTAGTTAGACCTAAAATTACATAGAAACAAGTTTCATATTAAAAAAAAAGTAACAATTGAATATATTTTTAATATTTTTTGTAATCCATCAAATTTAACATTTTTCTTGTGCTAGCTTCTTAATTGACATTTTAAATTTTAAAACATTTAAGTAAAATCATTTATTTTGACTTTGAACTAATATAAATTTAGTTCTCAAATGTTTTGGTGCATTTTTAAGTACAAATGAGCTCAAACAAATGAAATTATCTATATAAAAAATTGAATCTCTCTTTTTATGACTTCAAAAAAGAAAACACAAGTTGTAATTAAATGTGCATAAATAAAAATTAAACCTCATTTTTTATGGCTTCAAAAAGAAAATAAAATTTGGAATGAATTATATATGTCAATTTCAGAGTCTATCATGTTTATTTCCTATTCATATTGATTCAAGCTTACAAATGGAAGAAGCGATACAAAGTCACTTATATTAATTTTTTTGGCTGAATAAGTGGCTGGAGCTGAAATTTTGATATTAAAAATAAATTTAAAGCTACAAAAGGTTCAAAGAAACAAACTAGAATATGAAAACTAAAGCTAAGAAACCATAAAACACAAAAATGGAGCACAAGCCTACTCTAGAGAAGCAACTATAATACTAAGCATGGTCTAAAGAAACTAAAACTTGATCTACAAATTAGACATTGCATGGAACTCCAAAGACCAAGTCTACCATAAAAAAAACACAATGTGTGGAAACATTATCTATTGAGCCTCATTTAGAATGTGAAGAGTCATCTTCTTCATCCTCCTTTGAGGAAGTTCCTTGATTTTCTTCTTGAACTCTCTCTACATCTTCTTCCTTCCTCATTCATCTTTGCATCTTCATCCTCTATTGTTGTTTTTGCATCTTGGTTATACTCTTCATCTTCATCTTCTTCTATTCCTACCTCTTCATCGTCTTCTGAAAAAGTGGAAGCCTAGTGTTAGTAGTCTGCTAGTAAAGTGTCCCTTCTGAACTTACACAATGGAATGTAGAATATTAATTGAGGATGAATGATGAATTCATGACTACATGAATTATCTACTACTCGTCATTATTATAATACTATTTTTTTAATGTATGTGTCTTATGCACCCTGTTTGGTTAATTCATCACCCACATTATTTCCTTCTCTGTATATATAATTGATCATCACCTGTGCAAACCTTCTTGTCAAAGTTAATACTACTTCAAGTAAATAATAGAGTCTCCAATTTGGAGTTACCTTGGTTCTTATTGTAGTCACCACTAATGTTGAATCCCCTTCAATTTCTATCTTTGTAAAATTCACTTTAAACACAAAGATAGTCCTACTAATAATGCTTTAAATTTTGCCACATTGTTTGTGTCCTCTACCAAGGGTAGTGCCAATATAGCTAGACTCTCACCTTGATTGGAATGAATGACACGTCCTTCCCCCTAAGGTCCTGGATTACCTCTAGATGCACCATCAAAGTTTAGTTTATGCTAGCCAATAGTTGAAGGGACCACTTGTATTTTTCTCTTATTTTAATACTAGCTTGGTCTCCTTTGTTGATGACTTGGGGGGCCTATAGACCAAACCAAATTTTAAGCATGTAATCATCCCAGCTAGTGTAAAATTTTGGTGAAGAGTTTTGGGCTAAAATTCATGAATTCATTATTTCTATTATAGTTGCTTCAATTTTATTTAGTATCAAAGCCTTGTTCAAGATATTTCCTTGAAATAGTCTTCTATTTCTTTCTTTCCACACTTCCCATATCAGAATTGAATGCAATATGATCCATATATTTCCACATAGGCTTTCTTTATGCAATATGGGCCATGATTTAACCAATGATAAAATATCATTTGGTAATGTTGAGATCCAACCTAGTTTTGCACACAACCACTACCAACATTCTAGTGAGAAGGGGCAAGTGACTAAGAGATGATTAGTATCCTCATCATTTTTTGGAATAGGGGGAAGATAGATGGGCCTTCACTTATATTCTTGAGGAGAACATATTTATTGGAGTTGATGAGTAAACAACCCACAGCTCCCAAGAAAACCTGCATGTAAACACCTATCACAAAAAGAGAGAGAAGCAAGAAGATAGAGAGGCTTGAATGCATTGATCCATGAGAGAGGATAAATCATTGATGTGCAAAAACAAAATTTGCAATTCAATAATGAACAATCTGTTAGAAAGTTATGAAAACAAGAGGAGATCAATCCTTATAAATATAATAATTAATTTTTATATAAAATATACACAGAATAATGGGTATGTGCAAGATCATGAGGGGCCAAAGTATGCCCTTAAGTGGCAATGAAAAATCAGCAAATCAGGGTTAGTCAACTTGACGTGAAAATTTCAACTAGCTATCAACCTAATATCAAAAAGTTGTAAGAATAGAATCTGTAGAAAATTGAATGTAGTTACTAAAATACTAGGCCTTTTTTGAAAATTTTTTAATATAATTAGTGAAAAGTATAGATTTCAATGCAGCGGTACAAAAATTTCTGGAAAAAAATAAGAAGTAGGTGTGTGTCTGACCGCTTTAATTATAATCAAATGATAATATTTTATTATAAGATTTTATATATAAGTAGTATACTCATGCCTGGATGTGACGCATATTTTTTTGTAATTTTATTCCAAAAAAATACTTAATTATGAATTTTCTACTACAACATTTTCAGAATTAAAAAAATCCCATGTCTGACCACCTTAACTCATTCAAAACTTTACAAAATTCAAAAAAAAAAATGCCTTATAGTAGGCGAAGCATAGAATGTGACACATTGTTCAGATTTCAAAAATGTTATACCGTCTGAAAGTTATAGTCATTTTTCAATCAGTATATAAATCAACACTTTAGAGGTAACTCAATTAGAAAATAACTAATAATTACTTATCGAATTCAAAATTTGACAACAATTATATTGATAGAAAGCTGATAATCTCCTTAAGATACCCTTTTCATTTCATCAAATTTGGGTGAAAAAAAGTCGTCAGCTACATGGTCGAAGTCTGGAACTCAAAGAAACAGGGGAAAAACATGTTTTTGAGACATTTCAATAGTTGACCATGTAGGTTTGGTGCACAAAGCAATATCGAGCCTAATCAAGTACCCAATATTTTCGGGTACTCAAAAAGGCCGACAGAATTTTGATTTTTCACTTTTCCCTCCCCTTTGTCCTTCCCACTTCTCCATCCTTCATATGATTATATATATTAGATTATATCAAAATCAAAAACTATATATTAGATTATATATTATATAATATCAATTATATATTAAATATTATATAATATACATTTTACAATAAATATTATTTAATATATATTAATATTAAATGTTACATTATATCATATATTATATATTATTTAATATGTATTTTACAACTATGTACGAAAGGTTGGAAGATTGCAGAAAAATCATGGATGGCCATTGAAAGAAGCAAAGGAAATCAATCAGCCATTTAAAAAATTCATGGGCGGCCATTGAGGAAGAGAGAGAGTGAGAAGGTGAGAAGGATATATATATATATATATATATATATATATATATAGAGAGAGAGAGAGAAGGGGAAGGGGAAGGATAACCAATTCATTACAATATTAATCAATAAGGAGCAAGGAAAACTTAAATAATATCATAGCAGGCATTAGAAATCTAAATTCTAATTAGGAGTTTTAAGAAAAGTGAGTAAGGTCCTGGATAGGGACATTACAGATCCACACATTGTTTAGTAGATACCTCCAAGAACCCACATACATGGGAGTAGGTTTGAAGTAAGGCTAAGATTGTTTATCGGTTCAAAAATATTACTGTGTTTTACTTTTGATTAACATCCAATGATTGGATGTGAAATTCACAAATTTGATTATATTACCACTAGTTCTATTTCAAATTCTGGAAAAAATGGATATTTGACATATGTTGATAAATTTCAATCAACACCATTTTAAAATAACACATCAGTTTATTTGTACACATTGAGAATATCATCAATAGGAATTGAACTAAAATTGACATAAGTCATAGGAAATAAATGCCCCAGCTATTTGTTGTCTTTTACATTTTGAGTTTCTTATTACAATCAAGAGAAGAATATTACTCTCCAAATGGCTTTGGATAGTAACATTTGTACTTCCTCTTCAAAAATATTTCTTCCCTCATCTTGTTGCCTATTGATACCAACAAAGTGAATCTAGGCATTTCTACCATGTAATGGGAGAAAAATGGTTTCCTAATTGATATGTGTCTAAATAATACATGCAAGAACCTTTTCTTTGATATTGCTCGCTAACACTTTACAACAGAAAATGTTTACAAAAACTGGCATGTACTTGCATGAGGACATTATATATTATAGAAATCTCGCACAGAAGCATCTGGCAAGCCGCTGAAAAAGTAGTAACTGATAGCAAGTGGGATAATGAAGATGCTTTAATAAACCAATATCTTCTTTACTCAAGCAACATCTGGTTCATCTGCTCGACTGGGGAATGTTTGGGAACAGATAGTCTCCATTTAAACTCAAGTCTATGGAAGCAGTTATATTTGTCAGAGGAGGAGATACACCCATTGGATCTGCAATTACTTTATGCTCACTGGAATTTCCATTTCTCTTCAATTGGGATACTCTTAAAAAAATTGCATCTACCCTTTTCCTAATTTGGGAAATCAATGGGTCTATTTGTGGACCTCGAAGGAGGTTGTTGCCTAAATGAGAACCTTGAGATGAATCAGGAAATTCTCTATGAAAGAGATCAGTACCTTGAGAAGCTCTCCACTTTTCAGCTGAATTAAAACCTTGGACCATAGATGGCTGCCCTTTGTTGTAAAATGAGGAGTGAGACTGCCTTGCCAAGGTGGCAATGAACTTACATTTGACGGATAATGCCTAACATGAGTAACCTAGTTTCCCAAGTCTCGTAAATGCAAGGCCATTGATGAATAGGCATTTCTAATAGAAATATTTTTGGTGCTAAAATGAAGTGCATGACCAAATTCTTTGCCTGCTAATGAACCAATTTGAGGCTTCATTTCACATTGCTCTGTGGATAATTCCACAACACTTGTTACTTCTCTATCTGAATTTTTTGTGTTAGTGTACATGTGCACTGAAGAGCTTCTGTCACTACTTGAGCTACTACCAGATGGTGAGTACTCATCATCATCATCTGACATAGGCTCACATGCATATCTTACTTCTTTCCTTTGCCGCTTTCCCCTTCCTAGCTCTTCCTCCTTATCTATAACTTCTATAATGGGTCCAAGAAGCTCTTCCCGCTCTTTCCCATTAATATGCAAATATTTTTGTCTGTAACAATATTTTCTGCATTTATTATGATATTGATCTGATTTGATGCACCTTCACTATTTGATCCATACTTCCCTTTCATTTTACTTGCTTTTCTCATTTTGCACGTCATAGGCCAAGATATGATAGCGGGTATGACCTTGGTACTGACGGCGTTAATGATAATTTTACCTTTTAGCTATTAATTTTGTCATTTTTCCTGTATGATGCTTTTGTATATGAATTGTGGATATTCTCTAGGAAAATTTTCATTTTTTCCTATAGGATGCCTTTGTATAAAAATTTTGGAGTCTCTGTTAAAGAGTAGGTAAGGATGGTTAAGCTGAGTGCAACAGAGAGGGAGATGACTAAATTTAGAGAGCAGAGGCAGAGAGCGATAACAACAAAAATATTTCAGGGCTTGCGAAAATATGGAAATTATAATCTTCCTCCCTGAGCAGACATTAATGAAGTTCTTCGTGCCTTAGCAGAGGAAGCAACTGGATTGTTGAAGCTGATGGTACTACATACAGAAATGCGGTATGTATTTTTGGCCTAAATTTTATTTTTCATTTCTTTTAGGTCTTTAAAGGCAGCCAACTAAATCTTTGTATTAAATGTAAGGGAATTCATGAAAATAATATGATTCTGAGCATGAGCATGAGTCCCTACAAGGGCATAGTTGTGCCTTTTACAGGCGTCATAAATCATAGCTATGCAGAAATGGAGGCTTTGAAGAATAGTTCACACTTGGAATCCTTAAGTGTGTCCCAAGGGGTCCAATGACCCCTTCGGACACACTTGAGCATTCAAATGTGTCAAAAGGGGTCATGGGGACTTCATAGGGGTCCTAGTACACCTTATCATGCGTTAGGACCCCTAGGAAGTCCCCATGACCCCTTTCGACACATTGGAACCCTCAAGTGTGTCCTAAGGGGTCATAGGACCCCTTAGGACACACTTGAGGGTTCCAATGTGTCGAAAGGGGTCATGGGGACTTCCTAGGGGTCCTAGTATGCCTTATCACGTGTTACGACCCCTAGGAAGTCCTCATGACCCCTTTCAACACATTGCAACCCTCAAGTGTGTCCTAAGGGGTCCTACAACCCCTTTGGACATACTTGAGCATTCAAATGTGTCAAAAGGGGTCATGAGGGCTTCCTAGGGGTCCTAGTATGTCTTATCACATGTTAGGACCCTTAGGAAGTCCTCATGACCCCTTTTGACACATTAGAAACCTCAAGTGTGTCCTAATGGGTCCTACAATGCCTTCAAACACACTTGAGCATTCAAATGTGTCAAGAGGGGTCATCAGGACTTCATAGGGGTCCTAGTATGCCTTATCACACGTTAGGACCCCTAGGAAGTCCCCATGACCCCTTTTGACACATTGAAACCCTCAAGTGTGTCCTAAGGGGTCCTATGACCCCTTTGAACACACTTGAGCATTCAAATGTGTCAAAAGGGGTCATGGAGACTTCCTAGGGGTCCTAGTACACCTTATCATGCCTTAGGACCCCTAGGAAGTCCCTATGACCCCTTTCGACACATTAGAACCCTCAACTCTATCCTAAGGGGTCCTATGACCCCTTTAGACACACTTGAGCATTCAAATGTGTCAAAAGGGATCACGGGCACTTCTTAGGGGTCCTAGTATGCCTTGTCATGTGTTAAGACCCCTAGTAAGTCCCCATGAACCATTTTGACACATTAGAACCCTCAAGTGTGTCCTAAGGGGTCCTACGATGCCTTTGAACACACTTGAGCATTTAAATGTGTCAAAAGGGGTCATGGGGACTTCCTAGGGGTCCTAGTATGCCTTAACACACATTAGGACCCCTAGGAAGTTTTGATGACCCCTTTCAACACATTGGAACCCTCAAGTGTGTCCTAAGGGGTCCTACGACCCCTTTGGACACACTTGAGCATTCAAATGTGTTAAAAGGGGTCATGGAGACTTCCTAGGGGTCGTAGTATGCCTTATCACGTGTTAGGACCCCTAAGAATTTCCCATGACCCCTTTTGACACATTGGAACCCTCAAGTGTGTCCTAAGGTCCTATGACCCCTTCGGACACACTTGAGCATTCAAATGTGTCAAAAGGGGTCATGGGGACTTCCTAGGCATCCTAGTATGCCTTATCACACGTTAGGACCCCTAGGAAGTCCTCATGACCTTTTTTGACATATTAGAACCCTTAAGTGTGTTGTAAGGGGTCCTACGACCCCTTCAAACACACTTGAGCATTCAAATGTGTCAAAAAGGGTCATGGGGACTTCATAGGGGTCCTATTATGCCTTATCATGTGTTAGGACTCCTAGGAAGTCCTCATGACCCCTTTTGACACATTGGAACCCTCAAGTGTGTCCTAAGGGGTCCTATGACCCCTTCAAACACACTTGAGCATTCAAATGTGTCAAAAGAGGTCATGGGGATTTCCTAGGGGTCAAAGTATGCCTTATCATGTGTTAGGACCCCTAGGAAGTCCCCATGACCCCTGTTGACACATTGGAACCCTCAAGTGTGTCCTAAGGGGTCCTACGACCCCTTCAAACACACTTGAGCATTCAAATGTGTGAAAAGCGGTCATGGGGACTTCCTAGGGGTCCTAGTATGCCTTATCATGCGTTAGGACCCCTAGGAAGTCCCCATGACCCCTTGCGACACATTGGAACCCTCAAGTGTGTCTGAATGGCATCGTAGGACCCCATAGGACACACTTGAGGGTTCCAATGTGTCGAAAGGGGTCATGGGGACTTCCTAGGGGTCCTAGTACACCTTATCATGCATTAGGACCCCTAGGAAGTCCCCATGACCCCTTTCGATACATTGGAACCCTAAAGTGTATCCTAAGGGTTCCTACGATGCCTTTAGACACACTTGAGCATTCAAATGTGTTAAAAGGGGTCATGGGGACTTCCTAGGGGTCCTAGTACACCTTATGATGTGTTAGGACCCCTAGGAAGACCTCATGACCCCTTTTGACACATTGGAACCCTCAAGTGTGTCCTAAGGGGTCCTACGACTGCATCGGACACACTTGAGTATTCAAATGTGTCAAAAGGGGTCATGGGGACTTCATAGGGGTCCTAGTATGCCTTATCATGTGTTAGGACCCCTAGGAAGTCCCCATAATGCCTTTCAACACATTAGAACCCTCAAGTGTGTCCTAAGGGTTCCTACGACCCCTTTGAACACACTTGAGAATTCAAATGTGTCAAAAGGGGTCATGGGGACTTCCTAGGGGTCCTAGTATGCCTTATCACGTGTTAGGACCCCTAGGAAGTCCTCATTACCCCTTTTGACACATTGGAACCATCAAGTGTGTCCTAAGGGGTCCTACAATGCCTTCAAACACACTTGAATGTTCAAATGTGTCAAAAGGGGTCATGAGGACTTCCTAGGGGTCCTAGTATGCCTTATCATATGTTAGGACCCTTAGGAAGTCCTCATGACCCCTTTCGACACATAGGAACCCTCAAGTGTGTCCTAAGGGGTCCTACGACCCCTTCAAACACACTTGAGCATTCAAATGTGTAAAAAGGGGTCATGGGACTTCCTTGGGGTCCTAGTATGCCTTATCACATGTAGGACCCCTAGGAAGTCCTCATTACCCCTTTTGACACATTGGAACCATCAAGTGTGTCCTAAGGGGTCCTACGACACCTTCGGACACACTTGAATGTTCAAATGTGTCAAAAGGGGTCATGAGGACTTCCTAGGGGTCCTAGTACACCTTATCACATGTTAGGACCCCTAGGAAGTCCTCATGACCCCTTTTGACACATTGGAACCCTCAAGTGTGTCCTAAGAGGTCCTACGACCCCTTCAGACACACTTGAGCATTAAAATATGTCAAAAGGGGTCATGGGGACTTCCTAGGGTTCCTAGTATGCCTTATCATGCGTTAGGACCCCTAGGAAGTCCTCATGACCCCTTTCAACACATTGGAACCCTCAAGTGTGTCCTAAGGGGTCCTACGACCCCTTTAGACACACTTGAGCATTCAAATGTGTCAAAAGGGGTCATGGGTACTTCCTAGGGATCCTAGTACGCTTTATCATGCGTTAGGACCCCTAAGAAGTCCCCATGACCCCTTCTGACACATTAGAACCCTCAAGTGTGTCCTAAGGGTTCCTACATCCCCTTCGGACACACTTGAGCATTCAAATGTGTCAAAAGGGGTTATGGGGACTTCTTAGGGGTCCTAGTACACCTTATCATGCGTTAGGACCCCTAGGAAGTCCTGATGACCCCTTTCGACACATTGGAACCATCAAGTGTGTCCTAAGGGGTCCTACGACTGCATCAGACACACTTGAGCATTCAAATGTGTCAAAAGGGGTCATGAGAACTTCCTAGGGGTCCTAGTATGCCTTATCATGCGTTAGGACCCATAGGAAGTCCTCATGACCCCTTTCGACACATTGGAACCCTAAAGTGCGTCCTAAGGGGTCCTACAATGCCTTCAGACACTTGAGCGTTCAAATTTGTCAAAAGGGGTCATGAGGACTTCCTAGGGGTCAAATGTTCTTACATCAATTTTTATGCCACTGTTAGTTTCTAGAATAGATGATGACATCTACTTATTCAGTATAGTCAGACTGCCAAAATTACAAGGAGTCTGTTGAAAAATCTTGTGCTAGATACTTTCAAGAGGACTTGGGCTGAAATTGTATGTCATCAAATCAACTATGCAGGTATTTTTTCAAATACATTATATATATAATATGTATTGTCTATATATTATATACATTAGTATATATATAATATATTATATATATTATATATACATTAGTATATATAATATATTAGATACATTAGTATATATATAATATACATTATATATATATATTATATACCTCTTTTTAGTTATAAAAGTTCAATTTTTTCATTTACTCCAGCTGTTTTTTTAGGTACCCGATTATTTCCTAGTATAACTTTGACCAAAATATTTCCTGTCCCCACAAACCAGAGAAGCACAGGATTTTAGACTTTTTTCACGGGTTGCAAGAAAATAAACATGATTTGGGGCTCATTTTTCGTCAACTTGTGGTCTCACCATGGGAAGCAACGGTCGTCAAAAGGCTAAACGCAAGAGGAAGGTGACAGATGAAGAAATTCAAGCGTATAGGGAAAAAGATAGGGAAAATCACCAAAGAAGGAGAGAAGGTATGTTAAACATTAATCAAGGTGACCCCGTAAATGTAGTTTCAAGTGAAGAGGATGTTGAATTTGAAAATAATATGGAAATTAATTTTGTGAATAACAACATATGGAGTGAAGATGAAAATGTAGAGATGGAGAATGAAAATGTAGACTTGGGGAATGAAAACGTAGATTTGGGGAATTACAATGAATGGAATGGAGATGAAAATGTATAGATGGAGATTGAAAATGTAGACTTGGGGAATGAAAATGTTGCACAAGAACCACATGAATATTACACATCTCCAAAATATATGCAAAATGAAGTCCCTTGCACTAAAGATAATCAATCTTCAAATTTGGGGCTTGAAAGAACACCTAAATGGTTAATTGAAATTGAGGAGAACATTATGAATAATTGGGAAGGAAAGAGGTCACATAGAACCGTTAGGTTGTGGGCTTCAAGGCTTTATGATCAATTTTTTGGAAACAAGACATTGGTTGAGCAATGTCAAATTTTTGTGCAGTTGTTAAAGATGCAAAAGATGAGACCTATGCTTGTGAAATTGAAGATTTGTGTGAACAATAAAATGGAGAGAAATGCCATTATTGTGAAGAATCTTTTCAATGCTCTTAATAGCATTGGGAAGACTAGCAAAGAAAAAGACAAGAGAGTTGCTCGAAGGGTTATTACAACCTCCTTAGTAAGTCATCAGTTGAGAAAGGCTCATTCTACTTTGCATAATAATGAAATTCTAGAGGATTGTGGTGCAAGTGGTCTTCCCAAATCATCAAGAGACTTGCTAGATAAATTTTTATGTCATAGAGATGATGGTTGTTTATTTTACAAAAAAAGATTGCTTAAATGCCAAGTGCTCAGAATGTGGTGGCTTGTCCAAGTTTAGAACATGTTTTCATGAGGGTTTGGAACACAATTTTGGAAAGACACTCATCCAAAAAAAGGTATATGAAACAGTGAAATATACATTAAAGAGTGGAGGTGAAGGCTCTAGATGTGAGTTAGTTGCAAAAGAATACAATGTTGCTGATTTTATCTCAAATTTCAAGACAAATCTTTTTTACAAGTATGCAAGGCATAGTCATAGGTCTCAATGGTTGGATCAACAATTCAGGATATGTAAGGACATTTTTCCCATTGGAACTATTATATCCGTTGTAGAATTTGCGGAGAACTATACATTGCAGCCCCAAAATGAGACTCAAGCTCAATATTACAATTCCATTCAGGTTGCTATTTTTGTACACATCACATATAGACATTCCCCTGATAGCACAAAAGATGAGCGAAAAATAATCAGAGTACCATTTTTATATGAGTGATGACAAGCCTCACTCTCATGAGTTTGTTCAACATTGTTTCTAGAACTATTTTGACTTCTTGCAGGAAAATGGTATTGCTATGGATAGGCATCTCATTTGGTCAGATAATTGCACCGGTCAATTTAAGAATACTAGAATGTTTTATTGGTTGTGTAGAATGCACGTGGAGAGAGGTGTACCTCATATTTGGATTTTTTTTTGAGTCAGGGCATGGGAAAGGGGAGCATGATGGAGCAAGTGCGTGTGTGAAGAGAGCTCTAGTTAAGGAGCAATTGAGGATTTCAGGTGCTATACTTCTTGATGCTCATTCTATTGTTGATTGGTGTACTTTAGCATTGTCACAGGGGGGACTCTTGATTCTATAGTGCGTAGATTATTTTGGTTGGTTGAGGAGGGAACTATAGGAGATAGATTGGATTGTCAAATAGTGAAAGACTCTTCAAAAATGCATTCATTCCGAAGCTCCAATAGTGGTACATGGACCATTTAGACATGAGAGTTGGCTTGTTTTTGCCCCATGTGTTTTCAGTATGATTGGGATCATTGTGAGTCAAGTGAGTGGGTGGATACATGGGTTCCACAGTATCTAACTCCTTTATCTTTGACACTCTCTATAAGAAATGATGACATGGACACTTTAGTTGAGTATGACCATCTTTCAGATCTTCTGAAGCCAGGAGATGTTTTTTCATTGGTTGCACCATAGGGGAATGATGAGAGGTCAGATTATTGGTTAGCACGTTGTGTATGAGATAAAAAGAAGCTTGTACAACCGATGACAGATGGTGATGGGTTCACATATCCTACTGGTTCCATTGTTGTTGCAGGAACATGGCTGCGAACATACATGATTAGAAAGAATGGAATTCCTGCATTTGAAAACTATGAGAAGCACAAAACTATTCTCATGTATTCACACCTTGTTATAGAAACAAATGTCAAGTTGTCAAAGCATCAAGGAAGACCAAAGACAAAAGAACTTTGGACTATTAGTACTGCTGATCATGAAGCACTATTGGAGACCCTGAAGCAAAGAGATGACCCTTCAGGAACACTTGACTAGGTAATAAGTTAACTTAGTGCATTTTTTTCTAAGTTTGTTAAGCTTAATTTCAATACATTAATTTCACCTTTCTTAGATTGCATTTTTAGTCAATAAACTTGGTTTTGTATGTGGATTGTAACTTGTGCAAGAGCACCTATGAAGACACCTACAATCACCATGGATCCAATCAGAGATAGAAGGACAAAATGATCCTTAATGGTTAATTGAGATCTTTTGAAGCCTATAATGGCAATTTGTAACAATCAATTTGATTTAAAAGTTAAATTTCCTAGAAGTCTTGATAAGGACTTATGACCAAAATCATGTATGGGTGGCCAATAGTGCCAACAAGGGATCTTACATATCATTTACTTATGTCATTTCCATGGTTTGAATTCTTACATGTTTGATTGTTGTTTCTAATGCTTTAAGGATATTATTTTTTATCATTTCAAATAATTTATAGAAGTTAAACCTCAAACATAATAAGCAAAATATTAAAAATAATTGAATTTTAGTAGAGTGTTAACTAGCTTAATCATGATTAGTTTCACAGTTCAAATTTCAAACATACCACTAACAGTCATTGCAACAGAACTGAGTCAAGAAAAGAAGTGTGCATGCTTTCCCATTTGGTTCTTCTCTTGTTTCAGAATGAAAACCTAATTGTTTCCACTACAGACAAGGAAATGTTCCCAAGGACTACTTACTCAATCTGTAAAACACAACTACTTGCAGGCTGCCCAGTGTACCATAATGCATTGTGTGTTTTATGGTCTGCAAGTGACATGCTTTCTGAGTTTGCACGGGAGAGTAAAAGGGTTAAATTTTTCATTACTAAAAATGGTGTGGACTATAAGTTGATGGTTCACTTTCATGACATTGTAAATGCAAGTGAAAACCCTGTTCCACCCACTAAGTCACTCGAACGCTCGCGACCATGCTTGACCCAAGTGACCCCAAGGTGCACTAAGCATGATTGGGCAGAGATCTTCTGAGGTTCATATCTTGGACCTCGTGAGAGGTATCGACAAACCATCAAGGGCTATGGGATCTTGATTCTGAGGTCTACAATAACCTCTCTTGGTTTTGGGCAATTTGACTTTGTTTGCATTTGGCAAGGCGATCTCAGTCGATGCCAAAACTTGCAGTGAGGGTCAATTGAAAGTAGCTCAATAGTTTATCTTTCAAATCATCTATCCTAGCATCAAACCATCTACTCCATCACCTCTAGTTGGCTGGGTAAATACCACTGACAGCCCCATTCTTCCCATGGATTCACTCGAACGCTCACGACCACGCTCGACCCAAGTGACCCCAAGGTGCACTAAGCACAATTGGGCAGCGATCTACTGAGGCTCGTATCTCAAACCTCATGAGAGGTATTGACAAACCATCAAGGGCTATGGGATTGTGTTTCTAAGGTCTACAATAACCTCTCTCAGTTTTGGGCGATTCGACTTCATTTGCATTTGGCAAGGTGATCTTAGTCAATGCCAAAACTTGTAGTGAGGGTCAGTTGAAAGTAGCTAAGTAGTGTATCTTTCAAACCATCTATCCTGGCATCAAACCATCTACTCCATCAGCTCTAGTTGGCCAGGTTAATGCCAGTGATAACCCCATTCCACCCACGGTGTCACTAGAATGCTCGCGACCACGCTCGACCCAAGTGACCCCAAGGTGCACTAAGCACAATTGGGCAGCGATCTTTCGAGGCTTGTATCACGGACCTCATGAGAGGTATCAAGAAACCATCAGGGGCTACAAGATCTTGATTCTGAGGTCTACAATAACCTCTCTCATTTTTGGGCGATTCGACTTCATTTGCATTTGGAAAGGCAATCTCAATCGATGCCAAAACTTGTAGTGAGGGTCAGTTGAAAGTAGCTCTGAAGTATATCTTTCAAACCATCCATCCTAGGATCAAACCATCTGCTCCATCAGCTTTGGTTGGCTGGGTAAATGCCAGTGACAACCCCATTCCACCCACGGAGTCACTGGAACACTCGCGACCACGCTTGACCCAAGTGACCCTAAGGTGCACTAAGCATGACTGGGCAGCGATCTTCTGAGGCTCATATCTCAGACCTCGTGAGGGTATCAGCAAACCATCAGGGGCTATCAGATCTTGTTTTTGAGGTCTACAATAACCTCTCTCAGTTTTGGGCAATCCGACTTCATTCGCATTTGGCAAGGCGATCTCAGTCGATGCCAAAACTTGCAGTGAGGGTCAATTGAAAGTAGCTCAGCAGTGTATCTTTCAAACCATCTATCTTGGCATCGAACCATCTACTCCATCATCTCTAATTGGCAAGGTAAATTCTAGTGACAACCCCGTTCTGCCCACAGAGTCATTGGAACGCTCACGACCACACTTGACCTAAGTGACCCCAAGGTGCACTAAGCACACTTGGGCAATGATCTTTCAAGCCTCGTATCTCAGACCTCATGAGAGGTATTGACAAACTATCAGGGGCTATAGGATCATGATTCCAAGGTCTACAATAACCTCTCTTGATTTTGGGTGATTTGACTTCATTTGCATTTGGCAAGGCGATCTCAGTCGATGCCAAAACTTGCAATGAGGATCAGTTGAAAGTAGCTCTGAAGTGTATCTTTCAAACCATCTATCCTAGGATCAAATCATTTGCTCCATTGGCTCTGGTTGGCTGGGTAAATGCCAGTGACAACCCTATTTTGCTCACGGATTCACTGGAACGCTCACGACCACGCTTGACCCAAGTGACCCCAAGGTGCACTAAGCATGATTGGGCAGTGATCTTTTGAGGCTCATATCTTATACCTCATGAGAGGTATCAACAAACTGTTAGGGGCTACGTGATCATGTTTCTGAGGTCTACAATAACCTCTCTCAATTTTGGGTGATTCGACTTTGTTTGCATTTGGCAAGGTGATCCCAGTCGATGCCAAAACTTGCAGTGAGGGTTAGTTGAAAGTAGCTTAGCAGTGTATCTTTCAAACCATCCATCCTGGCATCAAACCATCTGCTCCATCAGCTCTAGTTGGTTGGGTAAATGCCATTGACAACCCCGTTCCGCCCACAAAGTCACTGGAATGCTCACAACCAAACTCGACCTAGGTGACCCTAAGGTGCACTAAGCATGATTGGGCAGTGATCTTTCGAGGCTCATATCTCAGACCTCATGAGAGGTATCAAAAAATGGTTAGGGGCTATGGTATCATGTTTCTGAGTTCTACAATAACCTCTCTCAGTTTTGGGTGATTTGACTTCGTTTACATTTGGCAAGGCGATCTCAGTCGATGCCAAAACTTGCAATGAGGGTCAGTTGAAAGTAGCTCAACAATGTATCTTTCAAACCATCCATCCTAGCATCAAACCGTCTACTCCATCGGCTCTGGTTGGTTGGGTAAACACCACTGACAACCCCATTCCACCTATGGAGTCACTGGAACGCTCGCAACCACGCTCGACCCAAGTGACCTAACAACACAAGTGCTACATTTCTCTGTAGATTTAGTAAACCCCAATATGATGAGTTATATACACAGTGAGTATATATATAGTATTGAAACAATGTAGTACTAAGTGGCTCAAGTGAGTATATATAATGGTATGAAACATAAGAACATAGGAAATCTATAGAAGTTAAACCTCAAACATAATAAGCTCCATGAATAGGGTATTCCAGAGTAAAGAAAAACAAATGTAACTTCAACAAGATATAATTTAAATCATAATGATAATCATAGTCAAGATATAACTTCACCATTCAATTCCATAAACACGAATAATAAATATGTATACAAAAGATGATGCAAATATAACATAAAAATGAACATGTTCTATATATAGAAAGTATCAAATGTATCAAAAGTATCTCCATATACAAATATGGCACATGCCATTTCAAAATGTCTACAAAATCAATGTTTCAAGGTGTACAATGTGGCATATATACCATCTCAAAATGTGCCAAGTGGCATCTCCAAATGACCACAAAACTAAAACTACATCCTATGTCGTAGGGGGATCATCAAAATGTAGCCCCTTTGAAGAAGTGTTTGGGTCTAATTGATCCTGCATCAAAAATGAGTTCAAACCCAAGTTAGATTGCTTACTTTATATGATTTGTACACACACACACACACACACATATATATAATTCATAATTCAAACACTAATTTAATTAAAATTATAATTGAATACAAATATATGTACCTGGCCTCTCGATTGCCTACCATGATCAGGTGTCCTAGCATAAGTCCTTGGTAGTGAAGGGACCATGCCAACAATACCAAATTTGACCTATAAATATATATTTTCAATAATGAGATTAGTAGAGTGGTGCAACATAGAGTAATAAATCTACAAAATAGGATGATTTAAACTAAAATTAAAACTTACATCCGGTGATCCCTTTTCTGGAATAGTGGGCTGGGTCAACAAAGATACGAAAGATTCTCGTGGGCCCTCCCTCACACTAGGAGTAACCTATGAGAGTAAACAGATTGTCAATTATATATAAATGTACTTCATCATAACAACCATGGTTACAAAATACAAATAACAATATGTAAAAATCTACGTACAATCGGGCTATCACTCTGAATCGAGATGCCTGTCAACCTAGGCTCCCAAACACGTGTCGGAACATCATTGATAGCCACACCCTATACAATAAATTCAAGTAAAATATTTATTACTACACACAAGTGGCATACATATGCATAATTAATTAATCTTAAACAATTAATTACCTTTCCTTTTTCGACACCTAATGAAGGAACCCCCTCGTGCCCCCCACTGACATCGGTTGTAGCCTACAAGAGTACAATAAGATGACAATATATTAGTAAATGTATTAATTTTATTGCTCTAATTGATAGAGATTTAAGCATGTACACCAAATGATATAAAAATAACTAATGGGTACACAATTTATAATATACCATATAAGCATCAAGGCCAAATGAAATGGCCAAAGCTGTGGACTCATCCACCTGTCTCAAATCCTTCTGTGTCATCGATTGAACATAAATGGAAAAAATATATATACATAAGTGCATGCAATCATTAAAACTAATCTAAATAAATAGATTAAATAAGTCATGTGACAAAATTATTTATAATGTGTACTCTTACCATATCAACAGAAATCCATGGCTCTGCGTACACCTCCTGAGCACTCTCATGAGATGTAGATGCTCCATGAGGTGTTGCAGCCTCTACAGCTATGTCTCCTACATCCTCCTCATCAATAGCATACTGATATGTATCAGCATCAGTAAGTAGTCTGAGGCACATATTCTTGCATATAATGCAAATATGGGGCTCGCATACATGTGAACTCCGGCGAGATGTCGATGCACCAGCATCATCCACACCAGGAGGCAACACTGACCTAGTTTGCATGATCAACTAATCACTCACCAAATGAATGGCCCTAATAGTCTGTGAGGCAGCCTCTGCAATGATATCAGGATGCTGCACTCGAGGAGGGGGTGCGACATCAGTGGGGGGGACAAAGGTAGTGGCCTTTTTGCATTGGGCAAATGGCCTAGTCTGAGGAGCTCCTCTACCTATGCCCATGTTGGGCCTCATACTCCAATAATTAACATTGTAACCAAGCACAAACTCAGCATACAATTTTTTTATGAAATAGAAAGGGAGCTCCGAATTTCTATGGGGTGGTTTATCAAAAACCATCCACCAACAATCCCAAAATTGTGTGCGCATTGCTTCATTTGTGCACCATTTTATTGATAATTTGGGCTTTTTCGGGTCAACTTGTAATCCAATTTTAGGATTCACAAAAAGAGAGGCTATATCTTCCTTACTTATATTAAGTGTTGCAATCCCATCATGGTCAAGCCCGTCATCAAATTGGGTGTGCATATCATCACGCCAATGAAGAGCAACATTATGTTTCTACGTGAGTGTGTCAATATTTTCAACAATAGTATTTAATGTGGCAAGCATGGGACCTAATGTAGGTATATTTTGATATGTGTTTTGGAAACCTCATATTGTATTCAAATTATCTTGTATCAAATCTTCTAAAGATTAAGGGTTTTGAGATGGGGGATTGTTTTGGGGATAGTTATTTGGTGCGGGAGGGTTATTTTCTTCATTGTTGTTAGCCATGCCTGATTAAATAAAAAAAAATCTAAATTTCAATTTGATTTCATATATTATTACAAAAATAAATACAAAACCCTATTTCAACCAAAAAAACTACATTTAGCATCAAAATGAAATAAAATAATCAAAATCTACAAAGAATTTACTTACCGTATAGTGCGGAGATCAAATTTGTTGTTGTGGAAATCAGATACCCAAAAATATCATGTATATGATATTTGCAGCCATTTTCCAAACCCAAAACGTGAGGAGAAATGAGGAAAATGGCTTGCGGGTTTTGATTTATGCCACAGGTTTCGGGTACCTGATATAATATCCCAAAAAAATATCAGGTACCCGATATGTTTTTGGGTACCCGATTAAGCCTGTGCTTTGGTGTCAGGTTTTCCCAGGTGTATTGACACCCAGGCCTACTAAAAAGTCAACAAGCATTTTCATGCACTTTTGGATGAGTGAAAAGTGAATATTTTTCACATCGCCACTTTTTGGCCCCTCATGATCTTGCACATACCCTAATATAATATAATATCTAATATTTATTACAAATTATAAATATATAAAATAATAAATTATATTGATCATATATATATGATCAATAACAAGCGAAGTGGATTTATATTAAAATTAATAAAGATTTACAAAACATTGCCTCTGCAGTTCCTATTAATGTCTGCAAACTACTACATAAACTGTCCTATATGGCAATATGCAGAGCTAACATTTCTGCTGAATATACAAATTCATACACTAACTAATAAGCTAGGCATGGCCAGAGATACAAAATAACCTTTGTTAACCAACCAACCAATGTATCTACCCAAACACTCCGCCATAATAATGAACAGGATTGGAGACAAAGGATCCCCCTGTCTAAGACCTCTCAGAGACTTGAAGAAGGGAGTAGGAGATCCATTCACAAGCATCAAGAAGGTGGCAGAAGAAACAAGACAATGTATAAGATCTCTACTTCTCTTATTGAAGCCAAAAGCCTCTAAAGTAGCCTTCAAAAAATCCCAGTCAACCCTATCGTAAGATTTAGACAAATCCAACTTCAGCATAAAACCTTCTTTTTTAGACATTGTTAGTGAATGGATGTTTTCATGAACAAAAATGATTGAGTCTAGAATTTACCTTCCTGAGACAAAGCCATTATGATCTCCATAAATCAAGGAGGGAAGAAAAAGAATAATTCTAGAGGTAAGGACTTTTGAAATAATCTTGTACATAGAGTTGCGTAAGCTGATGGGTCTGAACTGATCCAAACTATCAACACCCACTTTTTTTGGAATCAAAGCTATAAAAGTACCGTTAAGTTCCTTGAGAAGCCTTCTTAAGCCAAAAAATTCTTTAACTACATTAACAACATCATCCTCAATAATGTTCCAATATTTATGAAAAAATAAGAGAGGGTACCCGTTAGGGCCAAGGGCTTTGTCTCCTTCAAAGGAGAAGACCGCCTTATGAATCTCATCCTTTGAAGGGATAGCAATAATTATTCTATTTTGTTCTTCATTCAAAATACGAGGGATACCATCCATCAACTCCTTTTGGTGATCCTTGTTCAAATTATCAGCTTTCTTCAAGAGATCAAAGAAAAACTTACTGGCTTCTCCTCCAAACTCGTCCTCTTTTTCACTAATGGCTCCATTAATCTTCAGTCTGGAGATTTTATTTCCCATTCTGTGTTTCATTGTGGTCATGAAGAAGTACTTCTAATTTTTATCCCCATCCTTCAAAACAATCTTCCTAGACCTTTGTCTCCAAAAGCTTTCTTCTTTTGAGATAATATCATGGTATTCCACGAGTTTTGTGTCTTCCTCATCTTTAGAAAAGATGTTATACCCATCCTTCTGAATGCTGTCCTAAATTTCCTTCAACTCCTCAGCAATTTTCCTTTTATTGGTAAAGATATTCCCAAAAGTCTCTATGTTCCATTTTTTAATATTGTCCTTAACATTTTTCAGTTTCTTAGCAATTTTGAACATGGTCGTTCCCTCAATCCTAATACTCCACCACTCCCCAATGAGTTTTTCAAGATTAGGATGGATAGTCCACATTTTCTCAAAATGAAAAGGGGAGTTCCTTGTCAAACCATTAGGCTCAACAATAAGGGTAATTAGATAGTGATATGAGCCATCTCTAACATAAGCTGATAAAGTGCAGGAATAACTTTTAAACCACTCACTACTTGCAAGCGCCTTGTCTAGTCTAACTTGGATTCTTTACCAGATCTCCTGTTGGTCCAGGTGTAATTAATCCCCTGCAAATCAATGTCATGTAAGGCTTGACCATCAATGAAGTCCATAAGATTAGTTCCACTGTCCAAACTTGGTTGGCTCCCTCCAAGTTTCTCATTTTCCTTTAAAGGAGTGTTAAAATCCCCCATTATAATCCAACCTTCAGCAGCAAAATCACTCTTTTTTCTAGAAATCTCAGTCCAAAAAGATTTCCTCCCCCATTTAGTATTGGGAGCATAAATATTTGTCAAGATCCACGAGGTGCCATCCTTAATATGCCAAAATCTGACATTAACCATATTTTCCACAATCCTTGGGAAATAACCTCCCGCCTTATGAAATTACAGTTCCAAGTAACCGCGATACCCCTAGAAGCCCCATCAACATCACCACCTAGGGATTTACCATTGCTAAAAAAATGGAGTTTCTCAACTTTGTCCTTGGACATCTTAGTCTCTTGAAGTAAAACAATGTCTGGCTTGTTATCTCTTATCATGTTTTTAACCATGTCCTACTTATGAGGGTTATTTAGCCCTCTTACATTCCAAGAAATAATCTTCATTGCTTTTGGAAGGGTCCGGACTCTAGGATGGTTCTTTGACTTCCATCCACTATGTTCTTGCTGGCCTCTAACACTCTTCTTTTCTGATTTGAGGGCCTTCCTGGGGAGACATGAATGGCTCCCACATCTCCATTTTTGCTACTTCTAGTGCTTCTAGCTATTATAGTAGCATTCTTAGTCATCTTCAAGAATCCTTCTTTTTTCTTATTCTTTGTTGTCTTTTTGTTTTCCACATCTGTCCATCCATCTTCAGTCAAAACATCACAACCCAATAGTGCAGCATCAATATCTGCCTCATCTCCCCATTTTTCAGACTTAGATACAAGGGGTAAATGCTTATCAGATCCCGTAGGAGTAGAAATAGGATTATGAGACAAGTCATCCTTCCTTTGCATAGATAAGGTAATAGCATTACCTCCAGACATTTCTCTCTCAATCAAATACGCATCAAAATCCTCCTTAACCTCCATCTCACCCAAAGGCCTGCTCTAAACTTCTTCAGCAAAAGAATCATCAATTCTCCTTTGAGGAGAATCATTAATTATTTATGTGCTAACCTCCTTATTATGCTCTGTTTCAGAAGGAGAAGTTCCACTTCCTTCTCCATTAGTGCCCTTCTCCTCCATCTTTCCTTCTTGCTTTCTACTATCACTCTTCTTGTTGGAGTTCGTTCCAGATCTTGATTTTCTCACCCACACCTTCTTTTGTTTCTTAGGTTGGGGTGTTATTTTTGGGCATTGTTTAGCCCAATGTCCAGTTTTCTTGTAGTGAAAACAAACAAAAGGTGTTGACTCATACTCAATCTTCTGGACCCAAGAGCCTAATTTGGATTGGAGTGTTATAGATTCTGGCATGTCCACTCCCTGATATTTATTTTGTTAATAGAAATTATGAGATACTTTCAAAATTTTGTCTTATGTAGAGTTGCATCTATATAAATAATGTTGGAAGGGTTATTTAATTAAGTTGTGATTAAAAGATTGACCAAAGATCTAGAGGTATTCTAGTATTCTAGTGAAAAAAAACAAAAGGTGTTGACTCATACTCAATCTTCTGGACCCAAGAGCCTAATTTGGACTGGAGTGTTATAGATTCTGGCATGTCCACTCCCTGATATTTATTTTGTTAATAGAAATTATGAGATACTTTCAAAATTTTGTCTTATGTAGAGTTGCATCTATATAAATAATGTTGGAAGGGTTATTTAATTAAGTTGTGATTAGAAGATTGACCAAAGATCTAGAGGTATTCTAGTATTAGATACATGACAACAGATGATGTTAGAGCTCAACAAAGGGAATTGCGTAGCACCACAAGACATGACATGAAATATGAAGAGGTTATAGATGCAAAATTTAAACACATCAAACAAAAATGCTAGTTGTATTGTTCTTTTGTTAAGCATGGATCATGTTGTAGGTGCATATAACACTAGATAGAGATAAATATATTACAAGATAAGGGAGGGTATATTAGAGAGCATCATAGGAGATAGAATAGATGCATGAGAAAGTATTTAAGAGGATACAATAATAGAGATTGTAATATTGATTCAAATATAATAAATAAAAACATAATTAAGAAAAAGAAACTTGAGTCTTGTGTTTATGTGTAAATGCATGTTGCTTTTCTTTGTTGTTTTAATTTTCATTAAAGAATATAATTTACTCTTAATTTCATCTGAAATGCTATCTCTAAATAAAATTAAATCTTATAACATGAAATCTTACAAACCTTCTAATTTTAATGACAACAATCACTTTGAACTCTTCCATCTCTATAAGATTAACTTACACATAAATATTTTTTAAAATTTATTAAAATTTAAATGAATCATTTGATAAACGTGGGTACAAATCACAACTATTTCCTATCACTTAGCCACAGAAAACCAAAAAAAAAAACATCTAAACATTGCACAAAATTCAAATATTAATACTTATACGAATTACTTGGAAGTCGCTAATCTTTTCAACATGTTTTCTTTCCATCTTTCAGCACTTAATTTTTCACCTTTGAAGATATTTATTTTTCCATGGTGATGAGTGCAACTAGCCCATCGGCATCCATTACGATAATGAAGTTGTCTACTCTTGTTTTGACGGTGATTTGAAATAAGTTTGCATTTTCACATATGAGAAGAACGAGACACAAAAAAAAGTAGCGGAATTGAAGTTGTTTGCCATTATGTTCGTAGAAAAGGAAGAATTTACAGGTTGTTTATATATATATGGAAGTAAAGTAATTAGTGTAAGTGATGGTTATAAGTGCTAATTATATTGAAATCCAAAAATTGGTTACATTACAAGAATAGAATTAAGTCGGCATAGACCTAGAAAGTTTCATTTATAAGGCTTTCATTTGATTTTAAATTCATGATTATTATTGTGTATTAATTATTTTTAGAAAATATTTTTACAAATATGGAAAACATTTCAAAATTTAGGAAATGTATGGATTATTATAAGCAAATTTATGATTTCTTAAAAAGTGTATCAACTCTCGAGATTATTTGTAAAAGGGGAGGGTAATTTTCTTTAACATTTGAAATGAAATCATGATGTATGATGCGATTTTATATGAATGAGTGCTGAATATTGGAAAACAAAGAATGGTAGATCTCAATTTAGATCTACTTGATTTAATGAAGCTTTATCTTAACTCTAACACTTTTCTCCAAGTTGTGTCTTAGTTCTCTACTATTACAAAGAACCATACACAATTCCTAGTATCAAAACCATTCCACCACCAAAAGAATGCTAGAAAATGTTGTTGAATCTGATGTTAACCTGCCAATAGTGTTAGTAAAACAAAGATCAAGTCTTTTCCTTTAATAATTTTATGTACCATGGCATTTCCTGGCTTACCTTGATAACAATAATATTGAGTATTTCTGCAAAACAATTCACGTATTTAGTGGAATTATTTCTCATGTTGTCATCAATTTATTCCTATACATGTATAACGGTTCTTATAATGAAATATCTGTACATTGATAAGTAGGAGGTATTCTCCACAACAAGTCAAATGACTTCCAAGAAAAGTGGGCTTAATCATGGAGGAAACTCCGTAGTTAAGTGTGCTTGAGTTGTAGTAGTACTGGGATGGGTGACCTCCTGGGAAATCCTAGTGCCTCACCTCTGTAATATCACATATCTGTACATTTTTCTTCTACCATAAACCCATATCTAAGACAAGTGCCTTACAGAAAAACTATGAAAATGTCAATTACTTAGTGGTTGGATTTATGTATGTGAAAAGTTAAGTAGGACATGACATGTACATACATACATATATAAATACATACATACATATGTGGAAGTAAAGTAATTAGAGACTTAGTGATGGCTATAAGTGCTTGTTATATTAAAAACCAAAAATTGGTTACATGATAAGAATAGTTTTAAGAGTGTATAGTGTAACCTAGAAAGTTTCATTTATAAGGCTTTCATTTGATTTTAAATTCATGATTATTATTGTGCATTAATTTTCTTTTTGGAAAAAATACTTTCACAAATATGGAAAATATTTCAAAATTAGGTTCGATGTATAGATGATTATATGCAAATTTATGATTTCTTAAAAGGTGTATTAACTCTCAAGATTACTTGTAGAAGGGGAAGGTAGTTTTTTTTTACATTTGAAATGAAATAATGATGTATGATGTGATTTTATATGGATGAGTATTGAAAATTGGGAAACAAAGAATGGTAGGTCTCAATTTAGATCTATTTGTCAGGTGGTTGGTGAAAATGCTTTAGGCAAAGTTGTTTTTCTTTCATTTTGATACTAGATGAATGTTTATTTCACTTACTCTCTACCATATTGCAATGTTAGATGCTTCAATATGCTATGTAAAATATTAGTTAGATACACTATGTTGCATCAAATTCTATCATGTCTACTTGTTTTAGATTGCTAGGTACTTCAAACGGGGTTGAAATGTTAAGCATCATAAAGATAACTCTTCCGAATTGGGTGGATACGTGTCTTGATCCCATTCTCATCTCAGAATTAGTAGATGGAGAGCAGTCTATGGCTAAAGGAGGCAAAATAGTTTATAGTATTATTGTATCGTTTGATTTGATGCAATCGACCAATTAGTTTCATATGTTGTATTATAAACTCTCTTGTGAGAAGAACTTTGCAAATTTATTTGTGATCATGTATTATTATTTATTTGGTTAATAGAAATTATGAGATATTTTCAAAATTATCTTATGTAGATTTTCATCTTTACAAATGATGTTGGAAGAGTTATTTAAGTTGTGACTAGAAGATACCACAAAAGATCTAGAGGTATTTTATTAATAGATACATGCTACAATATACGATGGTAGAGCTCAACAAAGGGACTTGCATAGCACCACAAGACATGACAAGAAATATGGAGGTTAAATAGATGCAAAAGCATAGATTGTGTTGTAGATGTATATAGAATACGATGGAGAAAAATATATTAGAAGATAAGAGTGTTAGGAATAGTCCCAAGAGATAACTAAGAGGAGGGGGGGGGGGGGGGGGGGGGGGGGGTGAATCCGTTATCTACAAGATTCAATTCTTTATCCAATTAAGTATACTTAAACATAAAGCATAAACACAATGAAAGAACACATGAACACAACACCAATATTTTGGTTACAGGGAAACCCAAATAGGTAAAAACCCTGGTGAGAATTGACACCCACTAATATTCTGCACTAGTGTATTATGATCCTTGTTAGAAGATTCTTAACCCTGTTAGGAGTTGCTTTACAATATATTTAGTACAGTAGACCTGGTCAAGGGTTGAACCTTGTTAGGAGTCTTTTACAATTGTCCCTATTAGGGGACAGGACGCACTGTCTGAGAGCACACTGCTCAAGGGGTGAAGGCTACAACCTTCTATTTAACAGATACACACTATATCTAGAGCTTGGTGAACTGCGCTTTGACCTGCTGTCTGGATTAGTTCCAATGAATAGAAAAAATACTTTACTTGGTCACGTAGACCTTCTTCTGATGGCTCAACACTTTGCACACTCTATTTTTCTCTGCTTCATCAACTATGAACAACACTCCAGCAATGAAAAGTGACTGCCTATAAATATCTTTCCTCCAAATAATATAATCAAGTCAGCCTATTAGAACCACCTTTAAATCATATTAGAGAAACCATAACAAACTTTGATAAACATTTTGTCAGCTCTACTATGCACACAACACATTCTGGGACCTGTTTAATAAGATAATTGTAGATGCACGCCACACATTGTCAGCTCTACCAAAACAACTGGATCTTTCTCCTCAAGCTGAATTACTTCATGCGCTCTTAACCAAACATCAATAACTCTCCTCTAAGCTTAAATCCAAGGGCGCATACCCATAGGATAGGCGCAACTCTAGAACCAATAAAATCTTTGTCGGCTCTTCTGAACAAACACAAGAAACTATTACTGGCGAATAGTGACTGCATAACTTCACTTCTACTCATCAACAGACTATGTGTCCATGACTGAAACACCACTAACATGTCTTCAACATATATCTAAGCACACAAGGCTCTATAATAATTGTTAGAGCAATATTTAGTTTACTTACTAATTAAATCATATTGATTTAATTAGTTAAGTTATTACTCTTTAGTGCTTAAGCTTTCTCTTAGGTGCATTAATAATTAATTCTTTTATTAATTATTAATGTGCAACCTAGCTTTTTTAGGCTTTAGGGTTTTGTTCACCTTTATAGGTTGAACCTTGTAATTCTTTTTTCATTAACTTGGATCATAATTTTGTTCTCACATTTTGAGTAACTTCTGAGTTTTGCCTTTTGCTTCTTTCTCCTTCTCTCCTGTAACATGTTATTTGCATGCAGGTATTCTTGGCGTTCTGTGGATTTGTATCTCTCAAATCCTACAATAATTGTACAAACAAACATACACAGAACACTGCCTTTTACTCTATTAGGAAAACTGCTGACACACAATGCTATATAACTATCTGTACTAACAGTTAACCTTTGCGCCCATGATATCATGCTGATATCAAGTCCATGCTTCATATACTGAAGGATTACTGCATAAGACTTCCACGCATGCTACTTTCCATATGTTGTCATCAATGACAAACATACAGTCAGTATTGGCCTATTGGCAAATCTCCAACAATCTCCCCCTTTGGCATTAATGGCAACATTTGGAATGAAAAACCACCATCAACCCAAATGAACATTGCTTTTATAACATTCTCCATTTCCTCTTCAAAACTCCCCCAAAGATGAATCCTCTATCTGCTGCAATGTTTTTCAATATTCTCCATTTCCTCAACTGAACTACTATCATAAACAAATGTTGCTCCCCCTTAGTATATTGCTCCTCCTTTTTTTTTTTTGCTTCTATTTTTCATGACTCTATATATTACTCCCCCTTTGAAATCAATGGAAAAGGGTGCCATTCATTTTAAGCACTGGTACTACTCCTGAGGTAGAGTAGTCAACCTTCCATCAATCCCAGAGGACTGATGTCTTTCCTTATTTCTTCTAAGTAGAATCAGGGAAGGGAATTACTCCCAACTTCTCCCTGAAATACTCAAAAGTATCCTTAGGCAAGGGCTTTGTGAATATATCTTCCAACTGATCTATAGTACTCACATAGTCCAACTTGACTTCTTTCTCTGCCACTTTCTCTCTTAGGAAGTGATACTTGATCTCAATGTGCTTTGTTTTTTCATGCATCATAGGGTTCTTCAAAATATTGATAGTGCTAGTGTTATCACATTGAATAACAATAGGATAATCAATCTGAATTTCAAAATCCTTTATCATCTGCTTGATCCAAACAATTGTAGAGCAATTCAAGGCTGCTCCAACATACTCTGCTTTTGTTGTTGACTGAGAAATACAATTTTGTTTCTTTCCTGTCCAGGTGACAAGTCTATAACCAAGAAACACTACTCCACTTGATGTACTCTTTCTATCATCTACACATCCTGCCCAATCAGCATTAGTGTATACATGAAGCCAAACATTTTTTGAATTAGGATACCATAGATCATAATCTATAGTGCCCTACAAATATCTTAATATTCTCTTTACTGCCATCAGGTGACTTTGCTTAGGTTCTATTGCAAATCTTCCAACTATGCCAACTGCATTGGAAATGTTAGGTCTATTCTGAGTAAGATATATGAGTTTACCAATCATGGACTTATACAATGTTATATCTACTGTTGGTGAGTTGTCTTCTTTTGTAAGCTTGCATCCAATGATCATAGGGGTTCCTACTGGCTTGCAATCATCCATTTTGAACTTCTTTAGTATCTCTTTCACATACTCGGACTAATTAATAAAGATTCCTTTTTCTGTCTGTTGCACATTTAGTCCCAAAAAGTATTTGATAGGACTAATCATACTCATCTCAAACTCATTCTACATTTCTTTGCCAAATTTTGCACTTAGTTTGTCATTACCTCCAAAGATAATGTCATCAACAAATATAGCTACAAGTAGTAGTCCTTCAGATGTCTCTCTAATGAATATATTACAATTTGCTGCTCCTTTCTTGAATTCAATCTTTGTTAGATATCCATCTAGTCTCTCATACCATGCTCTAGGGGCTTTCTTAAGTCCGTAGAGGACCTTCTTCAATCTACATAGCATATCAGGTTTGTCTGATAAGGTGAATCCTTCTGGCTGTTCAATGTATACTTCTTCTTTCAAATCTCCATTTAGGATTGCTGATTTGACATCCATCTGATAAACCTTGAAATTTTTTACTATAGCATAAGCTAGAAACAACTAAATAGCTTCTAATTTGCTCACAGGTGCAAATGTGTCTGAATAATCAATGCCTTCTCTTTGTGCATACCCTTTACATACTAACCTTTCTTTATTTCTTACTACTATACCATCTTCATTCATCTTGTTTCTGAATATCCACTTTGTTCCAATCACATTCTTATCACTAGGTCTTGGGACCAGTTCCCAAGTGTCATTCTTAACAATCTGATCAAGTTCTTCTTTCATAGCATCATGCCAATCTAAATCATTACATGCATCTTTAACACTTAAAGGTTCAATCTGAGATAGTAAACATACCGCTTCATTGCTAGCCGAGTTCTTTGCTTGTGACCTTGTTAAGACTTTGCCGCTCTGATCTCCAATGATGTCTTTCTTGGAATGATTTCTCGATGTAAATTTTGGAGCTTTGGGTGATGCTGACTCATCAACCTTAGGAGTTTCTTCTCCACTTCTCTTAGGGTCATTGAATAACACATCAATACTATCAAACATTTCTTCAATAACTGTCTCACTAGTGGAGGGTCTGGGTTCTTCTTCAACCATGGGTGAGTAATCATGATATCTTTCTTGAACCATAAACTTTTCATCAATCTTAACATGAGCACTTTCAATGATCTTTTTCAATCTTAAATTGAAACATCTATAAGCTTTACTTTTAGTAGAGTAACCAAGAAAAATACCTTCATCACTTCTTGCATCAAACTTGCCAACTGCTTCATCCCTCTTGATGTAGCACTTGCTTCCAAAGATTCTAAAGTATTTTACTGTGGGAACATTACCAAACCATAGCTCATATGGTGTTTTATCAGCGCTTGGCCTCAATTGAATTCTATTGATGGTGTAGACTGTTGTATTGACCGCATCTCTCCAATAGGTGTGTGCAACTTTTCCTTCAATCATGATGGTGCGCGTTGTATCAAGGATGATCCTATTACTTCTCTCTGCAATTCCATTCTGCTGAGGGGTTCTAGGGGCACTTAACTGTCTCTTTATGCCATGTTATTCACAGTACTCATAGAATCTGTTAGAGGTGAATTCTCCTCCTCTATCCGATCTCAAACATTTTATCTTTAGTCTAGATTCATTCTCAACCTTAGATTTGAATATTTTGAACTTCTCAAATGCTTCTGACTTATCTTTCAAGAATGCAACCCACATCATCCTAGTATAATCATCAACAAACAAAATGAAATACCTTTCATCATAGTATGATCTTGTTTGAGTTGGACCACATAGGTTTGTGTGAATCAGATCCAACTTGTTCTCTGCTGAATTTTGCTTGCTCCTGAATGAATTTCTCACATGCTTTCCCATTACACATTCCCTGCATATAGTATCAATTGGCTTTGCTATGCTAGGTAGATCTTTTACTGCCTTTACATTTCTTATCTTTACTATGTTATCAAAATTGATATGATGTAGTATTTTATGCCATAACCAACTGTCATCAACTTTAGCAACAAAACAACTTGCTTCAGAATTGAGTTGGAAAATATTACCTCTTGTCTTTGAGCCTGATGCAATCATAACAGCATCCTTGTTGTTAACGATGCATTTGTCATCTTTGAACTCCAACTGATAGCCTTTTCCAAGTAACTATCCAACACTGAGAAGGTTATGTTTCAAACCATCAACATAAAGAACATCATCAGTACTATTCTTTCCATTCAAGGTGATGGCTCCTCTTACCAACTATTGCTTTAGGAGTGTTGTCTCCAAATATGACCATACCGCCATTGTATTTGTCCAAATGAACAAACCTTCATTTATCACCTATCATGTGATGTGAACAACCACTGTCTATAATCCAATCTGTCCTTATGTCAGCTTGTGAAATCAATGCTAGCTCTTGTTCCTTTTTATCATCATTATGATTTGTCTTATTATTCATTTTGTCTACAATAGAAATGAATCCAATTTATTCTTCACCCGATTCATCATCTGAAACTCCATCTTGAGCATAGTAGCATTCCTTAGAATACTTAGGCTTATAATCCTTTTTGAACTTTCTAGCTCTAGTAGGACACTTAGATGCAAAGTGACCGATCTTATTACATGAAAAGCACTTAAATGGTAATTGACCTTCATATTTTCCTTTTCCTTTCTTTTCTCTTTTGGCAATCATAGCAATGAAATCATCTAGTGTTTTCTCTTCATCATCATCATCAAAATTACCAGAAGTGTTTGTAGATTTCTTACCATGAACTGTTGCTTTGAAGGTTGTCTCACTCTTTGGTTCTATCTTCAATCTTGAAATATCAAAGGATGAGATTTTGCTGATCAAGGTCTCTCTCTTGAAATTAGATGTAAGCTGCATGGTCTCATCAAGGATGTTGATCTTGCTTTCATATTCAGGAGTGAGAGTAGTCATTAACTTGTCCATAATGTCTTCCTCTGAAATCTCTCCACCATTGTTTCTAATTCCAGCAACTGCTTCATTTATCCTTTGATTGTAAGCTCTAATATCTTCTTCAAGAAGCATCTCTAATGCATTGTACCTTTTCTTCCATGTCTTTCTATGTGCATCCTTTGCTTGTTTGTCTCCTTCAAATATGTCTTCTAGGTGCTTCCATATTTTGTGGGCTATATCTACCTTTTTTATTTCTAAAAATTCACCATCAGATAGGGCGTTGATAAGGGCTTCTTTAGCAATAGCATTCTGATGAAATAATTTCTTTTTTCCTTTTAGTAGCATCATCCTATGCAAGGTCTTCTAGGGTAGGGATCTTGGCTGCTTTGATAGTTACATAAAAAATAAGATACTACAAATGAGTCACCATCTTGTTCTTCCAATCAAGATAATTCTCTCCATCAAACTTAGGACTTTCTTTCCTGAAGTATGCCATCTGATCAACCTCAAGCTGTTAAACTTTCTCTCCGAGGCACTTGGCTCTGATACCAATTGTTAGAAATAGTCCCAAGAGATAATTGAGAAGGGGGGGGGGGGTGAATCAATTATCTACAAGATTCAATTCTTTATCCAATTAAGTATACTTAAACATAAAACATAAATACAATGAAAGAACACATGAACACAAGACTAATATTTTGGTTACGGGGAAACCCAAATAGGTAAAAACCCCAATGGGAATTGACACCCACTAATATTCTGCACTAGTGTATTATGATCCTTGTTAGAAGATCCTTAACCCTGTTAGGAGTTTTTTTACAATATATTTAGTACAGTAGACCTGGTCAAGAGTCAGACCTTGTTAGGAGTCTTTTACAATTGTCCCTGGTAGGGGAGAGGACACACTGTCCGAGAGCACACTGCTCAAGGGGTGTAGGCTACAACCTTTTGTTTAAAAAATACACACTATATCTAGATCTTGGTGAGTTGCGCTTTGACCTTCTATCTGGATCAGTTCCAATGAATAGCACAAATACTTTACTTGGTCACATAGACCTTCTTCTAATGGCTCAACACTTCACACACTCTGCTCTGCTCTACTTCATCAACTATGAACCACACTCCAGCAATCACAAGTGACTGCCTATAAATATCTTTCCTCCAAATGATATAATCAAGTCGTCCTGTTAGAACCACCTTGAAATCATATTAGAGAAACCATAAAAAACTTTGATAAACATTCTGTCGGCTCTACTATGCATGCAACACATTCTGGGACCTATTTAATAAGATAATTGTAGACGCACGCTACACACTGTCGGCTCTACCAAACCAATTGGATCTTTCTCCTCAAGTTGAATTACTTCATGCACTCTTAACCGAACATCAATAAATCTCCTTTAAGCTTAAATCCAAGGGCACATACCCACAGGATAGGCGCAACTCTAGAACCAATAAAATCTTTGTCGACTCTTCTGATCAAACACAGGAAACTGCTACTAGCGAATAGTGACTGCATAACTTCACTTCTGCTCATCAACAGACTATGCGTCCATGACTGAAACACCACTAACATGTCTTCAACATATATCCAAGCGCACAAGGCTCCATGATAATTGTATGGACAAGCATACACAGAACACTGCCTATTACTCTGTCAGGAACATTGCTGACACAAGCTACTATATAACTATTTGTACTAATAATTAACCTCTACGCCCATGATATCATGCTGATATCATGTCCATGCTTCATATACTCAAGGCTTACTGCATAAGACTTCCATGCATGCTACTTTCCATATGTTGTCATCAATGACAAACATACAGTCAGTACTGATCTGCTGGCAAATCTCCAACAAAGAGAAGGTATAATAGAGAGTATGATAAAAGATACAGTCGATGCATGATAAAATATATAAGAAAATACAATAATAGAGATCGTAATATTGATTCAAATACAATAAATAAAAACATAATTAAGAATAAGAAACTTTGAGTCTCGTGTTTAAATGTGTAGACGTGTGTAGCTCTTTTTTGTTATTTTAATTTTCATTAAAGAATTCAATTTATTCTTGATTACATCTGAAATGCTATCTCTAAACAAAATTAAATCTTATAACAGCAAATCTTACTAACCTTCTAATTTTAATGACAACAATCACTTTGAACTCTTCATTTCTATAAGATTAACTTAAATACAAAGATTTTTTTAATTTATTGAAATGTAAATGGACCATTTGGAAAACGTGGGTACAAATCACAACTATTTCTTGTAACTTAGCCATGAAAAACCCAAAAACCATCTAAATATTGCACAAATTTTAAATATTGATTCTTATACAAATTACTTTGTAATTTAGTTAAACATCCTTTGATAAAGACTATAGTAATCTCTTATAGTAGAGGAAAGAAGACAAGACAATCTATCATTAAAATTCATTCTTTAATAACACTGAGTATAAATTTCAAATATTAATACTTATACCAATTACTTTGTAATTTAGCTCAACATCCTTTCATAAAGACTATAGTAATCTCTTATGACATAAGGAAGGAAACAATCTATCTCAGCTACTCTTATTACTTAATTCCTTCGATAATTGAATCTCATAGATATCATTAAAATTCCTTCCTTAATAATAGTAAATAATTAACTTGCTCCATGACTTCCATGACTTCTAAAAGAAGCTTCCTAGCCACCAACAATTTTAATATTAACCCATTCATCATTCTTCAAATAGCAGGACTTGACCATCTCCTTACGGCTTCCTACAAACATATCATTTGAAGCCACTTGCTAATCTTTACAACATGTTTTTTTTTCCTTTTTTAGCACTGAATTTTTCAGCTTTTGAAGATGTTTATTTTTCCATTCAGTAGGATAATGAAGTTCTCTACTCTTGTTTTGACGGTGATTTGAAATAAGTTTGCTTTTTCACATATGACAAGAACGAAACACAAAAAAGCAGCAGAATTCAAGTTGTTTGCCATTATGTTCATAGAAAAGGATGAATTTACAGGTTGCTAAAGATAAGTAGGTATTGACTCATGGTCTACATTGGACTTTGTCTTTCCACATGTAATTTGGCTGTGAAGTGCAATCTAATTTGGTTTGATGTCTCCTATCTGGTGGATTTTATTTTGAATTTAGGTGTAGCTGAAGTGACATATTTTATTTTCAAATTGTATTAAGTATTTAGAAGTTTGATAGTATATATCTAAGAATTTTTTTAAGCAATAAACTCTTAGAAATTTGAGTATCCTAATTTACCCTTACCTTATTCTCACACTAATGTCTTATTTATAGGATGTTCCATTTTATGAAGTAATTTCTTTACATACCATTAACTCAATTCTAAATTCAATAATATATATGAATGATTAGAAATATATATTTTCATAAGTTGTTTTGTAAGTCGTGTTAATTTTAAAAGTATGTTTAATAGGTAGATCATTTTTTAGATCTCTACTAGATTTAACTTGACATTGTTAAAAAATTTATTTAAGAAATTTTAATTGTATTTCCTATTTTATCATAATTAATTATGAAGAAGCCATTCTTAAATATAGATCTTGACATGTTCCATGTTATCCACTGATTTTTAGTCTGGATTGAGTTTACTAATTTATCCATTTTCACATATTAAAGATTTCAAAATAATTGTGTACCATAAGATACATTTTTGTTTCTAAAAATAAATGGTATAATAACAGACATACAAAATAATTTGTTACTATTCTTGGACATTTATGTATTATTTTTAATAATTAGTTTGTATTTATGTATAGTATACTATTGTAATTATATTCTTTCTGCTGCCTTGCTTAGAGCTGTTTATTACTCTCTTTTTTTCAGACTGTAACTCTTTTGATTCAACATCTTTTTATATCTAGAAGTTCTTTTGTTTTCCCATGACTAAGCTCAATTGAATGGTTAAAAGAAATAGCACAAATCTCAAATATCAAAGCTTATACCTATTTTAACTTAGTTAGACATCTCTTAAGGTACAACCAATCTCTGCAATTTCTATTGCTCGATAACATTAACTAATAACACCAATATTCTAGTTGACCCTTGCATCATTATTTAGTACTAAGAAGACCAATTTCCTGATGGCTGCTTACAAATATATCATTTCAAGTTGCTAATCATTTCAGAAATGTTTCCTTTGCCTTCCTCAGCATTGAAATTTTAACATTTTCAAACATGTTTTCTTTTTCCTCCCAAGGTGGGTGCAACTAGCCCATCAACATTCATTGAAATTATGGAGTTTTCTACTCATGTTTGACAGTGATTTTGAAAAACGGTTTGCTTTTTCACATATGACAAAATTGAAACTAGAAGGATACAACATAAGTGCAGCTGGTAGTCACTTAGAGGCTCTAAGAATAAGTAGGTATGGTCTTCATTAGTTAGAATGAGCCAGTCTTGTCTACGCTATGCTTTCCTTCTACAGTTTCTGGCTACGAAGTGTAAGCCATAATATTCCAATTTTGATATCATGTCTTCATTTGTTCTGAATTTAGATGTAACTGAAGTGACATTGAGTATGTCACCTTTTATTTTATGACGTTCAGCATTCATTTTTATTGTTACGAAATTGCGTTGAAGATTTGAATTAATTTTATGACTTCCTGCTAAAATTTAGCTCTTTGATAAGAGAAGGTCAATCAAATAAAAAAATAGAATTGTTGGTGGAGAAATTTTTTTTGGCTTGCAAGTAATTGTTTGTGGCTAGTAGACACCAAACACTTTACCAGGATTTTTAGTTCATCTTTAAATTTATTGTTTCCATTCTTCTAGGGTCACTTGCTTTTATATGTAAATGGCCTCTAAATATTACAATTAAATGTTAAACATTTTTACAAGCAGATAAACAATAAAGGTTTCTTGAATTAGTGAACAATTCAAAATAAGCATGAAAATTCTTCATTCCAAAATTCTAATGGCAGCTCCAAGAGTCTAACTTAAGTAAAGAACTTCAAGTAAAGGGAACTCAAACCTTGGGGATCATTTTTTTAGACAGGGACCATTTATCTTTATAAGCCAAGGTCCTTTTTGAAGAACTCTGCAATAATCTTCAAGATACAAAAAGGAAACTAAGAAAAAAATATGCAATGTGGTGACAACATCTAGCTAGCCTCTTAGTTTTTGAATCTAAAGCTCTCATCTTCTATTAGCATCAATGTTGTGACAATTACCACAAAATCTTCCAATGAGTTTTGAAATTGAACAATTGGCTTAACCATAAGCAAGTTAAGGACAAAAAATATTGCAGCATCACAAAATCACACCTTGTGCATTAATGAGACTTAGACATTTAGCCCTGTGCATTTATAACCAAGGTCCATGATCAAATATCCATATTTTGACATCATGAATCTTTAAAACTAAGTTTCCATGACCCCTTGTCCAAATTTGAAATCAATATAGTTGAACAATAGAACGACGCACACTCATCCCTGTGAAATTCAAATTCAAAAGGAGCATATTCACATCTTAGCAGATGCTTTTGATGGATGTCCCTTATCTTGGGCAAGTAGGAAACAACTACCATTGCCCATTTTGAGAAATAAAAATCTTTCATTTTGCTCATGTTGTCTCTCTTGGCTCTCCAATTCTTGGCTCTGACTCTCAATCTCAATCTTAATCACTCCTAATCACTAAAAGAAAACTCTATTGGATTTTTTGTGTAGGCCATTCTTTTCATCACCAGTTGAGATGGTTGTACACTACACTAAGATATATCTTCTCTCTTTCTTATCTATTAGCATAGTCAAAGCATTATTGATCATATACTATCTCTATTTTTTTCTTATAATTTATCATTGTGTACGTGAATCTCTCCTCCATTAAGAAGGGTTTGTTTCTACTACTTTTCTTTATATCATATGGTTTTGTGCAATATGGGCTTTCCTCCCTGAAGTGAAGTTCATTTCTATTGCTTTTCCTATGCAATAAGGGCATTCTTCCCTAATGTAAGGTTCGTTTGTATTTATTGTTTGGTTTAATAAGGTTATCCTCTAGAATTAAACAGAGTTTGATTCTATTAATCATCTTTATAATGATTTTATCACAATCTATCTATCTAGCTATTAATGGAGGTGGGAAAATCAAAGCGGGGGTTTGACAATAGCAAGCCCCTATATGGCCCATAATAATTTTCCCTTGTTTTTGTGTGTATAGATGACGGATAGGTCCAAGGAGTGAAGGAGACTAGTTTGAGAGCGAGATGGAAAATTTTATAGTTCTTTGTCAAAAAGGAATCCAACGTGGTGTGTTGTTGTCCGAGGCTAAGGTCTTGGTAATTTCTAGGTTTGAAGTCTTTGTTTTGGTGGTTTCTATTTCTATATTCAAAACATTTATATCTATTCTAGTATAATTCAATTATTTAAATTTCTTTGTTCTCTCATACACTTTGACATTTCTTTAGCATAGTTTGATGCATATTTACTTTCATATGATATTATATTGATTCAAAGTTTTAGCTATTTCATTTACACTATATTATTAAATTTAGTTTATTTCAAGTTCTCTTTATCTCCTAGCTCACCAGAGCACTAGTTGAAGTGACATAGCATAAGGTAGGTTTTCTCTTTGGAAGGTAGAAAACCCCTTACTCTACGAATATATTCCCCTTCATAATGGATTGGGTGGGGAAAGCAACAAAAAACTCATTCCGCAGCGCACCTCTCCTTAATAGTAATCCTTGAGCATTCACTCATAGAAATCGCAAGACCAGCAACATCCTTTGAAACCTATAGATCTTGAATAAGAGCATTAGTAGGGAACCAAATCCCCTCATCAAGAACACCATGAAATCTAGAGTAGGAAGAAAAAAACACATCAAACTCATTCCCCATAGAAGTAGTTTTACAATCACCATGATATTAGCCCTTGAACATTGACCCACACTATTCACATCAGCTTGTAACCAATTCAAGACTTATGGTAATATTCGAATCACAAACCTTTGTCTGACCATAAGCCTCTAGAACCATTGGAGCCCAAAAAGGAGCAACAATATGGGTTGAAGCCTCCACACCAAGAAAAACAAGACAAGGGGAAGGAAGTAGAAAACCAGGTTCTTGAGAGTATGGCCAAGGTCATCTAAACTTGAACTAGACACAACATCAACAGAGGAGAAAACATTCCTATATGCATCTCTCCAAGATCTAGGAGAGAAACATCCTTGTGAGAAATATACACCTCTACTCCTATAACTGTGGAAAAAAAAAGAAGCACATCTCTTCATCCATGGGTAGCAATATTCCCCATTTGGCATGTAACTTGTTTCTAGCAAGGAACCCTTAATTTTTAGGGATGAAAAGTTGTTACATTGGTTATGACAACCTTTTTGAGGGACAAGAGAAAGATTGTTGTGTGATAAGTTTTTTAAGTTTTTTTTTAAATTAAAAAAATTGATTCATTTTTAAGAATTAAAAATAATTAACCAATTTTAAATAGAATCATAATTATCCTTGTCCTATATTTTTAGAAAAAAAATCTAATTATCTTTTGTTTTGGTCATTATAGAATTCCATTCTTTCAACACAAATTCTATGGAAAACAAAATTGCTCTCATTTGTTCAACCATCGCACTAAAGCATACTAGTTAGACCTAAAATTGCATAGAAACAAGTGTCATATTCATTTTTTTAATATAAAAATAAAATATGTTTTTAATTTCTTTTGTAATCCATCAAATTTAACATTTTTCTTGTGCTAGCTTCTTATTGATAAAAACATTTAAGTAAAATCATTTATTTTGACTTTGAACAGATAAACATTTAGTTCTCAAATATTTTGACCCATCTTTAAGTACAAATGAAATCCAACAAATCAAATTATCTATTTAAAAAAATTGAATCTCTCTTTTTATGACTTTAAAAGAAAACACAATTTGTAATTAAATGTGCATAAACAAAAATTAAACCTCATTTGTTATGACTTTAAAAATAAAATAAAATTTGGAATCAATTATACATCCATTTCAAACTCCATCATGTTTATTTCCTATTCATATTGATTCATGCATACAAATGGAAGAAGCAATACATAGTCACTTATATTCTTTTTTTTTTCCGGAATAAGGAGCCAAAGCTGAAAGTTTGATATTAAAAATAAGTTTAAAGCTACAAAAGGTTCAGAGAAACAAACAAGAATATGAAAACTAAAACTAAGGAACCATAAAACACAAAAATGGAGCATAAGCCCGCTCTAGTGAAGAAGCTATAATACTAAGCATGGTCTAAAGAAACTAAAACTTGATCTACAAATTAGATATTCCATGGAGCTTAAAGACGAAGTCCCCCCACAAAAAAAAAAGAGAGTGTTGAAACATTATCTGTTGAGCTTCATTTAGAATGCAAAGAGTCATCTTCTTCATCCTCCTACTTTGAGGAAGTCCCTTGATTGTCATATTGTACTCCCTCTACTTCATCTTCATCCACTACCTCGTCCATCTCTGCATATTCATCCTCTATTGTTGTCTCTGTATCTTGGCCATACTCTTCATCTTAATCTTCTTCTGTTCCTACCTCTTCATCGTCTTTTGAAAAAGTGGAAGCCCTGTGCTAGTAGTCTGCTAATAAAGCGTCCCTTCTAAACTTAAACTATGGAATGCAGAATATTAATTGAGGATGAATTATGGCTTCATGATTACATTAATTATCTACTGCCTGTGATTATTGTAATACTATTTTTTTTTAATGTATGTGCCTTTTGTGCCCTATTTGGCTAATTCAACAACCACACTATTTCTTTCTTTGTATATATGATTGATTGGTCAATTTCTATCTTCAAGGCCTTCATCCTTAAATTGTTGCCACAACTGATTCCTTCTCATGTGAATGTCCCAATGATGTTGTGACCATGATTTTTATGGAAGCAATGGGTAAAAGGAGCTCCCCTCTTCTAAGTTGGGAAAATGGGGATGTTAATAGCGAAGGTCTCTTTCCTATCTGTCCATCTCCTTTTCCTGTCCTCTATATCCCCTTTCTATCCAAACCTCTACCTTCTTCCTATTTAATATTCAATATGTGGGTGTCTCTCCAAGTTCTTTCTATTACCTTTGAATCTAGGGACCTTCCATTGCTTATTCTTCTCTCTTCCCCAACAGTCCTATGAATAATTAAATCTTCCTTGATGCAAGCTTGGTCTCCAAACCCTGTAATTGTTCATTTCATATTGCCTATCTTTTAAAAAAAGTTTGAAATCTTTCAATAATCTTTCTATAATTTATGTTTATATTTATATATATAAAAATCTCAGCTTCGGCCCTTCATCAATAAAAAAAAAGGTAACGAAGTGGTTCGGGAGGAAGTGCTCCATTTCTGAGAAAGACTAGTCCAGTTGGTTCAATTCCATCCTCTCTCATCTCCATGTCTGGTTACATGCTCTTCATACATAATGTCTAACCTAAATATGATTCCACTTGTGATTCGATGTCCTTAAATGTGGATTTTATTCTAAGTTTAGATTTAATTGAAGTGGTATTGACTTTACCACCTTTTATTTTATCACATTAATCATGTCATTTTTAGTGTTAGAAAATTGTTGTTTAAGATTTGAATTAATCTTATGAATTCATGCCCACAAGGGAAGCTACAATTCTTTGAATAGATAGTAGACTTGTCAAGGCTTGGAGAAGAAATTTTTCTTTGGCATGCATGCATTGGAATATCATTAGTCAAGAATATATTCTTAGTTTAGTAAGATTTTTAGTTCATTTTCACATTTGTTGTCAATATTTTTGTTTACATTTTTTTTATTACTTTTTTTGTTTTGTAAATGAATTTCAAATATTTAATTTGACATTAAGAAATTTGTAAATATTACAATTTGATGTTTTTTTTTTTATTATGGTAAAAACATGTTTTGAATGGCCTCCAAAACCATATGTACATTCAATTTTTGAAGGGAACTGTAATCCCAAGAATAATAGGAAGAATTAGCTTAGATCTAAGTGAAATAGTTAGAGGAAAAAGAAAAAACTTACAGGCCCCCAGCACATAATGCCAATAGAACTATCGGCAACACAAATCTAGCAAAACAACACCAACCAAACAAAGGATACATAGAAAGGCTCAAGCTGTTGAAGCCAAATGAGTAAAGTCAACGCTTTACAACAACACCAAGTATCTAGGGTTTTCAAACTCCCTAAACCGGAACAAAGCGAGGGTTTTATAGTAGGCACCCATAACCTGGATGAGAGAAAATATGAAACAACCTTCATACTAATCCAAACAAACTAAAAATCCAAATCCTAGGATTTTCCTTTGCCTCCCTTCTTCTGGGAGGGGAGAGTCATATCAAAATGTAGAGGGGACTTTTTATTATGTTTACCTATAACAGTAGTCCATCCCTCCTCTACCAAAGAAGTTTTCTCCTGCCAGTCAGAAGTAGGAGAGGAGCCAACCACAATAGAACTAGCATGAGAAGTTTGGATAGAACCTACAATGGCCACACAACCAATGCCAGACTTCCCAGCACCAAAAGGAGCTTCCGAAACAGAACTGGTTGGAAGGAGGCCAGTAGACCCAACCTTAGCAAACAATCCAGCACCTGTGCAACCAGCAAGTGGAACAGTACACCCAGCAGAGGCCAGAGGAATACTAGCAACATAAGTATTACTTTTAGCAAGAACAAAACTAGTAGAGAAACCAACAGAATCAGAGACCCCAGCAAGAATAGGACTAGTTGGAGTAACCCCAACATCAAAAGAATTGCTGGCAAACAAACCAACAATTCTAGCAGAAGTAACACCAGCAAACAAAGAAGGAGAAGGAACAAGAACAACCATAGGACTAGAGACAGGGCCAGCAACCTGCTCAACCACATGCGCAAAGCTTCAGACCTTCTCCACCATATAGTGCTGAGAAGAGGCCCCCTTCCACCATGAAGCAATCTTATTATGTCTTTGAAGATCACATTGAGAGGCAACATGACCAGTCTTAAAGCATCTTCTACATATGAAGGGGAGGCCTTCATAGTCCAATTGGTGAATCCAACTTCTACCCTTGGGAGCAAAAAATTTAATCTCTGAAGGAAGGCCCTTTGAGGTATCAATATCCACCAGGATACAAGCATAAGTATAATGAAATAAATCCAAAGATTTCTCATCCACCATTAACATTTCCCCAATAGCATCCCCCATAGTCTCCAGAACGGAGTCAATCCAAAGATGGAGGGGAAGATTAGGAAGCCTAACCCAGATAGGTTGCAAATCAAATGATTCAGAAGATGGAGAAAAATTAAAATGCCATAGCTTCAACAATAGCATAAAATGATTCTCCCAGCTAAAGAAGTTTTCACACAAAATAATATTTCTATCCTTAGCATTATCAAATTTAGCCATGAAAAAACCTTTAGCCATACGGAAGATATGGACTATACCAGAGATTAGAGGTTCCCAACGACTAAAAATCTAGGAATGAAGATCAAGCAGTGAGGGCCAGAAACCCTTGAATCTGCAAATCAACCCATGCTCAAAAAAATAGAGGTTGTCGCATCAATCTCAGAGAGAGTATCCTCATCCAGCTCAACGAAAATGTAGGGGCTGACTGGAAAGGCACTACAAGGAATGCCATTAACAGAAGAGTGAGTGGGAGCAACAATAGCCTTCCGAGCAGCAGTAGGCAACTAAACATTGATAGTTGCAAAAGCCCTAGCCGAATCAACCAGCATCGCCCCAGTAACACCAGCAAACAACTAACCCCAATAGAAGTACCAGCAACCAGCGAACCCCCAGGGACCAGCGTTGCCTTAGCATCCACCAAAACCCTAGAACCTCTAGCAACCTTCGAGGCCTACAGCTTCCCAAGAATGCCTCCAGTAGGAGACAGAACCCTAGCTGAGTCTACTGGTGTCACACCAATAGTAAGCAAAGCACCAGCAACCTGTGAACTCCCAACAGTAGCACCAGTGCCCAGGGAACCTCTAGCGACCAACGTCGCTCCAGCACCAATTTCAAATATTAATACTTATACCAATTACTTTGTAATTTAGTTCATCATCCTTTCATAAAGACTATAGTAATCTCTTATGACATAGGGAAGGAGACAATCTATCTCAGCAACTCTTATTACTTAATTTCTTCGATTGTTTTGATTAAGTAAAAATAAGTTTTGAAAGGACTTGAAACCTTGTACAAAAAACTCAAAGATAAAGCAATAAAGGCTCAAATACAACAGTGGGTACCACCAGAATAGCATAGGGATAAACCACCAGAGAATCCCCACCAGCGGCCAATAGAACTGCACCACGAGACCTTACGATTTAGATTTAGAGCCCCCCTTGTTAGACCTAAGATTCATATCCAAAGGAGGAGCAGAAGGCTTAGGTTTCTTTCCTTTCATAGTTGTCCAACCATCCTCCAACTTGGCAGCAACATCCAACCAAGCCCCAGAAAAGGTAGAAGAAAGGCCGGCCAAAGATTCACCCCCCAACAACACATTCCCCCTTAGGGAAACCGGGCCTGGCGAGCCCACAACTGCAGCAGAATGGACAGCAAGGTCATCAGTCTGGACAGAAGCCAATGCCAAAGTAGAAACATTCTAGACAGCAGAAGCAATCTGGATAGAGTCAGTAGCAAACTGGACAGTAGCATCAGCACCAAAGTGGACAGCAGTAGTAGGGACAGTATCTGACCCAGCTGAAACACCCAAAGAAGAAAGAACCTCTTGAGAGGACCCCGCGGTCGGCTTCCGAACCTCAGCAAATTTATGAACTGTATAATGTTTAGTAGTGACACTCGACCACCAAGAAGGTGATCATTTTGATTTTACCTTCATGGACGAACACCGAGCAACCACATGGCCAGTCAAGTGGAAAATTCTATAGCGGAAAGGGATACCCTAATAATCCAAAGTCTGTATCCAAGAGCCCCGCGAAGAGGCCAAACAAATCTTTTCAGGGAGACCCTTTGAGACATCCATCTCAACAAGGATGTGAGCAAAAGTTGAATGTAAAATATCAGAGGTATCTGAATCCACAATCTGAAAATTCCCAAAAGCATTCCCCATAGACTCCAAGACCGGATCCAACCAGAGATATCATTGTTAAATCTCTTTGATTGTTAAATCTCATAGATATCATTAAAATTCCTTCCTTAATAATACAAAATAATTAACTTTCTCCCCATGACTTCTAAAAGAAGCTTCCTAGCCACCAAAAATTTTAATATTGACCCATTCATCATTCTTCAAATAGCAGGACTAGACCATCTCCTTATGGCTTCCTACAAACATATCATTTGAAGCCACTTGCTAATCTTTACAACATGTTTTTTTCTCCTTTTTCAGGACTGAATTTTTCACCTTTTGAAGATGTTTATTTTTCCATGGTGATGGGTACATCAGTACGATAATGAAGTTGTCTACTCTTGTTTTGACGGTGATTTGAAATAAGTTTTCTTTTTCACATATGACAAGAACGAAACACAAAAAAGCAGCAGAATTGAAGTTGTTTGTCATTATGTTCATAGAAAAGGAGGAACTTACAGGCTGGTAAGGGTAAGTATGTATTGACTCATGGTATACATTGGACTTTGTCTTTCCACATATATTTTGGCTGTGAAGTGCAGTCAAGAGGCATGAAATCTAATTTTGTTTAATGTCTCCTATCTGGTGGATTTTATTCTGAATTTAGATAATTGTCCTAATTTCATGAAGGTGTAAACATTCACACACAGGTCTTTGTTTTAAAAAATTGATCCTTAAGGTTTGAGTTCCCTTTACTTCAAGTTCTTTGTTTAGGTTAGACTGTTGGGATCACTATTGGAATTTTAGAATGAAGAATTTTACATGCTTATTGCCAATATTGCCAATAGTTTGCTATAGATAAGGTCAATAATTCAAGAAACCTTTATTGTTTGCAAGATTTTATATGCTTGTAAAAATGTCTAACATTTAATTATAATATGTAAAATCCATTTACACATAAAAGAAAGTGGCTCTACGATGAATAGAAACAATAAATGATATGTTTGTAGGAAGCCATAAGCAGATGGTCTAGTCCTGCTATTTGAAGAATGATGAATGGGTCAATATTAAAATTGTTGGTGGCTAGGAAGCTTCTTTTAGAAGTTATGGGGAGCAAGTTAACTATTCTGTATTATTAAGGAAGGAATTTTAATGATATCTATGAGATTTAACTATCGAATGAATTATATAATAAGAGTACTGGAGATAGATTGTCTCCTTCCCTATGTCATAAAAGATTACTATAGTCTTTATAAAATAATGTTGAACTAAATTACAAAGCAATTGGTATAAGTATTAATATTTGAAATTTTTACTCGTATTATTAAAGAAGGAATTTTAATGATATCTATGAGATTCAAGTAATTGTCCTGATAGATTGTCTTGTCTTCTTTCCTCTACCATAAGACATTACTATAGTCTTTATAAAAGGATGTTGAACTAAATTACAAAGTAATTTGTATAAGTATTAATATTTGAAATTTGTGCAATATTTAGATATTTTTTGGGTTTTTCATGGTTAAGTTACAAGAAAGAGTTGTGATTTGTACCTTCATTTTTCAAATGGTCCATTTACATTTCAATAAATTAAAAATTCTTTGTGTTTAAGTTAATCTTATAGAAATGGAAGAGTTCAAAGTGATTGTTGTCATTTAAATTAGAAGGTTAGTGAGATTTTTTGTTTTAAGATTTAATTTTGTTTAGAGATAGCATTTCAGATGTAATCAAGAATAAATTATATTCTTTAATGAAAATTAAAACAACAAAGAAGAGCCATGTACATATTTACACATAAACACAAGACTCAAAGTTTCTTATTCTTAATTATGTTTTTATTTATCATATTTGAATCAATATTACAATCTATATTATTGCATCTTCTTATATAATTTCTCATGCATCTATTCTATCTCCTATCATGCTATCTATTATACCCTCTCTTATCTTCTAATATATTTCTCTTTATCTTATGTTATATACATCTACAACATGATCTTTGCTTAACAAAAGAATAATACAATTGACATTTTTGCTAATTGTCCTAATTTGAGAGAGAGGGTAATGAAAGAGAGAGAGAGAGTAGATAAGGGGGAGAGAGAGAGAGAGAGAGAGAGAGAGAGAGAGAGAGAGAGAGAGAGAGAGAGAGAGAGAGAGAGAGAGTAGATAAGGGGGAGAGAGAGGGTGATGAGAGAGAGAGGGGGGGTGATGTTTGTGTGGGTGTAAGAGAGAGAGAGAGAGAGAGAGAGAGAGAGAGAGAGAGAGAGAGAGAGAGAGAGAGAGAGATTTGGGTGAGAGCTAAGCTAAGTCTGTCATAGAGATGGGCTTGAAACCAAGTGATTTGTGATAAAACGAGTTAAAACCTTTTGGGAATACTTTTGCTAGCTTCAGTTTGACCTTATAAATCCATGATGGATTGTGGGAGGTAACCCTGTTGAAGGCTTGTTGAATCCTAAAATTTGGATAAGTCTGGAATTTTTCAAATCTAGAATTTGCATCTTAACTCCTATGAAGCTAGAACCTATCCCAAACATCCTGAAAATATTATATTTTATAATTTATACAAATATAAATTATAGTATAAGAAATTAAATAAATCAAACTTATACTTAAATGTTATATTTGTATAAATTACCCTCTCTCTCTCTCTCTCTGACTATGAAGTCATAGATTTACAAAGCTTGCACGCCCTATAGGGAATGTGCACTATGTAAATCTATGACATTCATAGTGCGCACACGCTATGAAAGTCATAGATTTACAAAGCGCACTTGTAAAGCATTTTAATTTACCTATTCTAAGGCTTGGATTTGCCTTGGAGATCCAACCCAAAGGCTTGGACGATTGAAATAGGCCTGAGACTTGTTTTCCAGTAGACATACAAAAAAATGACATCTTTTTTTGTGTGCTCCTCATCAGGTTTACTCGTGGCTCAAGAACGTAAAAATCAGACGACATGATATTGTAGATCTCTCTGTTAGCTATCTAAGCATATAATTTATTTTGAATTCTGATTATGTTAAGTTTTTCAACTCTAATTTCTTTTGTGTGTATGTCCATTTTTTGTAAAAAACCAACATGCAATATTTTGGGCATAGATTTTGGCTCGTTCATCAAATTTTGCAACAAGTTACATTTTTAAAAACTAGACTCCATTCTACACACTTTTAAAAAAAGAAAATTTGATTTTTGATTAGTTTTAAATGATTTCTAGGGGGAGCACACAGAAATTTCATGTTTTCAGGATGTTTGCACTTCGTAAATTCATCAAAAATTAGACATTCATCAAAAAATTACCAAAAAAATTTGGGATAAACTACGTGGTGTTAGCTAACTTCTCACTAGAGCAATTAAAAAAATTCAAAAAAAAAGTAAACATTTTAGGGGGAGCACACCAAACGCTATGTTATGTTTTTGGACAAAAAATAGGACCACTTTTTGTGGTCCCCCTTTTTGAGGGCCTTAATCTGCACCATTTTTAAAATAAGTTAGTAGTTTAGGAACTAGATTCAGAGTATTATAACTCTTGTTTTTGTCGCATTTTAAAATTTTGAGTCTAACTATCTTCAATTTCTTGTTGAAGTTTAGAGTTTGCTGATTTTAGGAAAAAAGTGGCATCTTATACCCCCTTTTTGGTCCCCCATCTTTGTGCACTTACCCAATCATGATTAACTTCCACCCCCTTAATAAATGAAAATCCCATAAAACATGCAAGTAATCTATCATGAAAATGCAATGCAATGCAACTAATTGTCACTAGCTTTTTGCAAAAGAACTGCAAAAGAGAAATATTTTCATCATTGAGCATTGTGGGACCGGAAAACAAGTACAACCATCACTGACCACATCATGATGATATGAATACTACTTTGTATCACATTTGGTAACCTTCTAGGAAACTAGTATATCTCTCACTAGTTGAATAACCAACTATGGGAGTATGAATACCGGTTTCAATAGATTCAATGTTGCAATTGGAGTTTGGTATTAAGATATGGAAGATCTAAATAGCCAAGGTATTTGTTTGTGTAAAAAAACAAAGGTCAACCTTCCACCCTATATGAGAGTCCTTGATGGTTCTTGGATGACCACGTTGTTAGACGAATTCACATAAGTTGTTGGATCTCCCTCAAGATAGTCACTCAAAGGCAAGAAAAATATCATGTCTCCATCATCACCAATCTAGTTGGGACATCATCAATTAGCTAAAAAGATATGATAAAAAACCAATAAAGATCATCAAAAAAAACTTCAAGTGTTTTGCAATGTATCAAGATTTTCAAAAAGAGTTTCCAAATTAAACATTCTGATCATTTAAGTGATGTCAATTTTTAATCCTAAATAATAAAGTCAATGAAGGCTCAATGATCAAGTTGTAGGATCAAAATACTTGGTTGTGAACAATGATATCCATCAAAGGTTCAACAAAATCTCTCTTCTGAAGCTCTGATAATTCCCTCTTTGATATGTGACCAAAAGTAGCACTATGGAATCCGTTTGAGTTTAATGCATTAAGTCATGTGAATTGATGCCTATTTGTTGAAATCTGTTGATTAAGATCAAATGCCCCTAGTTGGATAGGAAAAATGTTGGACTTGAGAAAACTTCCAAAATATTACAAAATTTCAGTTTATGCAAGATGCAGCTCAAAGCACTTTATGCAAACTTTTTTTTTTTGATTTTTTGATTTTAACTTTTTATCTTTTTTTTAGATTTTTTACTAGCTCTCAAACAAGATCACATTGGTTTGCCCCCAATGTCTAGCAAGATATAGGACATGAAGGATGGATTTGCAAGCTGATGGATTAGAGATGAAAAAGCCATGATGGATGAAGCATGCAAATGTGACCCGTAGGACCATCTCCTCAATATTACCCAAGCTAAGGAAAAATGATATAGCAATGTGAAGCATGTTTTTGGATAAGCCATGGAAGCCAATGATGCAGTGCTAGATAGCCTATAGGATAATGATCTACTACCATGAAAATGAGGGATCCAAAAGAGTGGACATGTCAAGAATTTTTTGATAACAAATTTTGTACTTTAAGTTCTTCTTTTTTATCAAGACCAAGGGGCAATTTAAGTAAGATGTGGATAAGATAACACAATTAGGATAAAGGGGTGATGAAGGTTATGAAGGGATGTTTTGGGATTATGGAAAGACTGTCAAGGAAAAATGAAGGTGAATTTGGGATAAGCAAGATCATGATATGGTAACATGGATGCAACAAGTAAATAAGCTGATGAAAAGGATAATGGATGTCAAGATACTTAATGCTCATGGATGTGTTCAACCTTGTCAAGATTAAAGGTGAGAGAGGGAATATGGATGTAAGTGAGATAAATGATAGGAAGATGGAGGATAGCATGCATGAAACTTTCCCCCAAGTGTAGACTGCAAGAAGGAGGAATTACGCATGACGCTTGTTTGCCAAGTTTTCATCATGGTACTTGTCCAAGGTGTCACAAGAAGTGGTTTTCACCATAGGACATATTTATTTCTCTTTACTTTTTTTCACCAAGGTGCCTATTGCTAGGTTTTCACCAAGGCATTTTTTTCTCTTTTTTTGTATTTTTCAATATTTTCCCAACATCGGGATCTTTGGACAATACTCTTTTGAAAGATATGCTATAATAAACAATGGGTATGACTAGGATGCTCAAAGATATTGATAAGGTAATGATAAAGGATAGATATGGAGGATAAAGGTAGGTGGTGGTAAAGGTTTTATGCAATAGATTGTATAAGCGGAATGGAAATATGGAAAGTAGGTGTTGGAAAATGAATGTGAGGATAAGAAGAAGGTGTGTTGTAGATGGAAATGTTGGCCAGATCAACTTTGACACACACTTTGAAGAGTGGTGGAATGATGGAGGAACAATAGATGAAGGAGGTAAGGATCTTTTTGAGGTAGTGGATTTTGGGATGTAGGAGCCCAAATTAGACTTGGAAAGTGGAAGATGTTTGGAAGGAGATGGAATGGAAGCCTTTGGAAGCTTGAATGTCAATTTTGATTTTTCTTTTGTGTACAAGTCTTTCAAAAGGGACTTGGGAATCCACATTTTTATTTTTCTTTCTTTTGTGATGCTTTTGAATGCATTTCTTCAACGAGGGATTTAGGAACCCACATTTTATTTGATTTTTCTTTTTTCTTGGTGGACCTTTGTGGCCTTTTGGATATTTCATTTTTCTTTTCATTCACATGTCGATTAGATGGGACATTGTGATTTTTATACACATATGGATTCTTGGATTCATGATTTTTATGTTTCACATCAAAATTGCTTCCAAAAGACTTAGGAATTGTGGATGAATAGGAATAATATGGAGGGTTCATATGGATTGGTGTTTGGACATTCTTCAAGTATGTGGGCCTTCGTTGATCTTGATACATGGTAGGGTAAGTGAATGGAGAGGTAGGGATGATAGGAATGGTTGATGGAGGAATATATGGACCTAATATGGATAGAAGGGGTGAAGACTTTTGTTTTGGGACATAGGAACCCAAAATGGATTTGGAGGATAGTGAAGGCATATGGTTGCATCTGAATGAAGGGATATAAGGTGTGAAAGGGATATCAATATCTTTGGAAGGAGCTTCATTGCCAAGGTTCGCATCTTTAAGATTTATCCTTATACCAATAGGCTCATGAGTAGATTTGATAGGAACACATTTGATAGGATCAACTGAAGCTTGAAGGGATTTATTATCATGCAAGGGATTTGGAAGAATGATGGTTTCTCGAGGTGAACATGGAGGAATATGACAAGGAAATGATGGGATACTTTGATCTTGACAAGGATCTTTGAATGGTGTAGAGAGGGTATTTTGCTCTTGATTTTCAATATGCTCATTGGAAATTGTGGAAGGGATATCTTGATCTTTCTTGGGAAGTGAAGAAAATATGGAACTTGGAAGGGTAATTTGTTCTTGGAATGGAAGGATATCATCTTGGAAGACATGAAAGGATGCAAGGAGATCATCATAGGGTTCTATGGATATGGGACCTTCATCAAATATGAGAGGGGATTGTATAGAATCTTGATCTTGATCTTGACCGATATTTGTTTCTTTCTTCTTTGGATTTTCCTCTTGACATGGAGCCACTTCTAAGGACAAGGTAGATGTTTGGATATGTGTGGGGGATGTTTGGAGGAATGATGTAGGATCCTTTTGAATGGGTATAATAGGCATTGAAGTACATGAAGCTTTGGGGTCCAAGATCTTTGAAGCATGGAAACAATTTGCAGCAAGATGTAAGTTAGCTTGGGTTTCTTTTAGAGGTAGCCCTTGAGGGTAGATATAGTCAACGTGAAAAGTGTCATCATTAGGCTCACTCTTTGATGGAGGAATTTTGGATAGTTGTGAAGCATTGTGAGATGGACGAAGGATGAAAGGAGTACAAGCTATGGGAGAAACCTTGCTATATAGAGGTTTGTGCATTAGATCCTACTTGAGAGTGGTACCTTTCTCTTCATACTCTTTATTATCTTGATCACAAATAGGATGATCCTTAAATTTACCTTAATCCAAGATAGGTTTGCTGCTCTTAAATGCCTCTTTTTGTGAGGAAAATGAAGATATGGATGGCCCATCATCATAAAGTTAAAGGACAAATTGATCTTAATGATGGCTTTTTAAATGATGCATCTTTTTATTTTTCCTCATTCTTCCTCAAGGTTGATGTGTCATAATTATGAGGAAGCTTAGCTCCTGATTGAGCTAAATTTAGGAAATATGCTTCTTTATCCCTCTTCAAAATTAATCCCATTATTTCCATAAATATGGGATCTTGGGATGCTTCTAAAATTTCATCTTTAGACACTTCATCATTTTGATTCCTATGGAGATCTTGGTCTTTGTTTTGATAATTATGCTCCATAATAGGATTGATTTGTTTCTCAAATAGATTCATCATCATAAATTTTTTTCAGGAATATGATCTATTTGTTGCATTGATAAGGAATATCTTCGAAAAGGGTATCCAAAAATGATTTCAAAATCTTTCCAAACCCTCAGGCAATGTCCATTGTTTATCCTTCTTTTCTTTTGGGTGTCACTTTCTTGTGTGTAGGCATGACTTAAAACTTAGTACACAGTTACTGGAATTTTCCTAGGCAGCGCTCCACAGTGAGCAAGAGGATTTTTCTTGTTGATAGGTGTTGGTTAACCTTTTCCAGGCATTTCTTAAAATGTCACAAATGTGACTTCATCATTTACAGGCATTGCTTGAATAGTCACAAACGTGACTTCACTGTGTATATGTGATTTTCCTTTGTCATGTGTAGGCAGCACTTTGTAGATCATGTTGTAAATTCTAGAATTTTTAGAAGTTTTAAGATCAGATCTATAGAATATTCTTTCTTGAAAATAAAATACAAACCCAACACACACGTCAAATTTGTACCATATACCTAAAACCACACTAAAAGTGTATTTTCTCAATCATTTTCACAAGTATAAACAAGAATGTCTTCCAAGCAATCTACCTAGAGTCAGATTTGGCTCTTAAACACATTTGGCTCTAAAAGGTAGATTAGTACTTAACATGATTTTTAATGAACACCTCCATTCTAGATCATGTCAAGTTCTTTTACCCCCTTGCGAGCTTCCCACATGCATGAAATTATGATTTGGCACAATCCCAAAGGACTACTTGAGAAAGTGAAGAATACTTGCACACAACCTAGTCACTCTCCGATTAGGGAAGAGTGCATTTGTTTATAGTGGGTCAGCTAGTAACGTGGCTAAAGTGATTGTCTCCCACTTCAGGTCATTCCCTCTCACCGTGCTCGTAAGGCAATTCTTGGGAGGCAAGCCCTCTAAAGATCTAATTTCTCTAGCATATATAGAAAAACAAGAAATTGAACTTGGTTCAACAAGTTTGGGAGTTTGATTCACTTAGAAAGTGAAGAGCATATGCCTATTGTTGTTCCTTGTTTAAAACACTTCAAGAAAAAATTGTTCTTTTTGAACCTCTTGACAAGGAGATTCTTATAAATGAAATGTTTGGTTAATTCCTCATCCCTTTCTTTCTACCAAGTTGAACTCACATGTTTGGCTTTTGAATCTCACTAATAAATTTGGCTCCAAATTGTGATGGCTATGTGTCACAATTGTGACTGCTATGTGTTGCAATTGCGACAGTCATAGACGTCACAATTTTTTAGTCACAAAATACGATGTCTTCTCCTTGTCATCGCAATTGTGACTCCTTTCCATTGCAATGCGAACCCTTCATTGTGACAGCAACCCCATCACAAATCTTTGTGTGACTGTCACAATTGTGATGGCCTTAACTGTGACTGCTGGCGGTTTGTCACATGGTCGCATGGGCTCGGAAGAGCCCATGCGCTCATGCGACCAACCGTAAGATGTTAACCACTGACTGTCGCAATTGCGACGACCTTACTTGTGATCACTGACGGTTTGTCACATGGTCACATGGGCTTGGAAGAGCCCATGCGATCATGCAACCAATCGTAAGATGTTAACCACTAACTGTTGTAATTGCGATGACCACTCCAAGAATTACGATGGGGTTGTTGTACTGGTGATGCCCCAATTGTCGTCACTGATACAACAACCCCGTCACAATTACACATTTAAAACTTGGCCGCTAGAGGCTTGTCACATGGTCGCATGTAGTTAGGAAGCCGCATGCGATCATGCAACAAGAGAAGGTCGAAAATACATTGGGTTTTCGGGCCAAAAGGTAGAAAACACACTGGGTTTTGATACTTCAACATTTATTGGAACAAACAGGATGCGACCAAAAAAGCTATATATTTCTAAGTTGATGATAATGCCCTCATCAGAAAAACCACAAGAAGTGTCCAAAAAAGTGCAAAAACCTCAAGATGCATCTAAAGCATAAAGCCCAATGCAAGGAAATGAAGGAAAGAGCTATATATTTCTAAGTTGATGATAATACCCTCATCAGAAAGATTAGGAAACAATAAGACTATGGGATGGAATGAAAAAAATGAAGCAATGACATAGAAAGAAACATCAACTAAATTATTTTTCCAATCACTTGATAGTTTCCTATGTGTAAGGCACCAATTTGGGGAAAAAACAAAGAACTAAATAACTTGTCCGTTCCAAACAAGAAGACTCTGTGACAATTTTAACTAAAGAAACATATTAATATCACGCATAACAACAAACAATAAGGCTTTGTATTTGATTGAAAGGTACGTCAGATGAATGTGAAGGCTACCCTTGTGAATGGAGATTTTGATAAGTCTATATGGAGTCTGGACCATCCTAAGGAATTCTCAGATTAAGGTAAATAAATTTCATATCAAAAAAGCAATAGATATTAGAAAAAAAAAAAGGGGGCAGGAAGGTGGATTAAGGATGATGAGAATAGCCATACCTCTCTTGTCATAGGTTCTTTTGACTCTTTTGCTTGAACTGGAGCATAGCACATTGGATCCCAACTCTTACCACTTTCTGGCATAAGCCTAGAGTCCCAAGAAACAAAGTAGATATCCCCATCAAGATCACAGCCAGAAGCTTCATCGGGATGAGGCCTATGGCCCTTCTGTGGGAAGATTAAGCAATCAACCAAGTGATGCAATCCTGGAGCATCAACTGCTTCTAAGATTCATACATCACCAGGATATGCAATCCTGTACCTTTCCATATGATTTTATAGTCATGCATATGCAAATGCAGTGTCATTTTTTTAGAAGCTTTTTGAACAAGAGGTAGTAGCTGTGCACTCACTTGTGACAACATGATAATGTACAATCATTGTAAGGATAGTTATTTGAAATAGAGAGATATCCTCACTTGTGACAACAAAGAGGATACCTTTGAGGGCAATGTTAGAATCCCTTAATTGCCCTTAAAGGTATCCTCTTTGTTGTCGCAAATGAGGACATCTCTCTATTTCAAATAACAGCACTAGGTGAGAATGAAAATGAAACTATCCTTACAGTGATTGTACATTATCATGTTGTCTTTATAGTGACTGTCCTCATTTGTGACTATCCTTGTCACAAATGAGGACATCTCACAGTGACTGTCCCTTGTGTAATTGCCACTTGAATTTATTGGTGTTCAACCATGCAAATGCTTTTCTTCTTGAACAAATGAGGACATTATCAAGAAGAAAAGCATTTGCATAGTTCAATACCAATACATTCAAGTGACAATTACACAGGACAATCACTGTGAGGTGTCCTCATTTAGTGCAATAGAGAGATGTCCTCATTTGTGACTATCCTTATGGTGATTGTACATTATCATGTTGTCTTTACAGTGATTGTCCTCATTTGTGACTGTCCTTGTGTAATTGCCACTTGAATGTATTGGTATTGAACCATGCAAATATGGGCTCATTTCCATGTTACACTGACTATACATTATACAAGGGACAGTCACTGTCTTTGGCATCTCTAGTGGAGAGTTTTGAATTAGGATTGTTTGCATATTTCTCTATTGGTTGAGTTTGGGTTCTTGGGCCTTCATTTATTATTTGGCATCTTTGGTTAGAAATGAATCATTAGATATTTGGCAATGGTCAAATATAACCTACCATTTGCCACACATTCTTTAAATTTGCAAAAAATTATCGCAATCAAATGTAAATTATAATTAACATATGGTAATTCACTTCACATGCTTAAAACTTGTAATTATGAATTGTACTAAAATTAAATGCATAAGAGACATATTGCAACTCACTAGACATATTTAAATATCTTAACATTAAGAACATGGTATATCTGGCTAACAATAGAGCCTCTCTATTATACTTTTTGTATTTCCAAACTTTATATCTATATATATATATATATATATATATATATATATATATATATATATATATATATATATATATATATATATATATATATATATATATATATATATATATATAACAACCAAATCACTGTCTATCTATCTAAGAAAGGCTAGCAATAATATTACACGTGTAATCTGTAGTAAATTCTTTTTCAATTGTTGACAGGAATTACCATATAGGAAAATTATTGATTTGTATAACTCCATGTATCTACAGTGTATGTAGAAGTTATAATTACTGACATATGCGCTCTTTACCAAGAACGCCTCATTGAAGAGTTGCCTCTTGGGACACAAAGATTGAAGATTAAGCACACAAATTGTGAGAAAGGATGTATATAAACTATGATCAATTGCATTTGGAAGGCATGAAGCTGAATTCCAAAACCTCCCCCAATATCCTTAATTCCAACTTGTGCAAAATGGGGGTTTTGGAACAGAGTTTGACAGTCCATCAAAACATAATGGAGAGGTAATCTGTGAGATGTTGTAGTCACACTTCCTTGGTATACATTTGTGGATTATGATCAGATTGTCAGCAAGACCTGTAGAGAAATTGGGTTTATTTCAGACAATGTGGATCTTGATGCAGACAAATGCACTGTGTGTAGTGACAGTGACTGCTCCTCCTGAGCCCAAATTATTGTCATCTAGCTTAATGATGAATTGAAAATGGGTATTAAAACTTACAATGGCCCCTGAAGACCTGTTTCAATATTCAATCTTCCAATGGTTTTTTTTGTCTCTGATGCGTGCTTATCCTATCCACCCACTGCTGACACACTAAGTTAGTGAATAGATATTTTGGATTTTTCTGTGGTGTTGTCATTGGAACATTTGCAAACAATAAATATTTCACCTCTTCCCTTTTGAATAGACAACAAGGATTGTTTCAATGGCAGTCATTGCCTATTTAGCTAGCTACAACCGTCAGATTCACTAAAGAGGTCGAGGCTTTTCATATAGAAACGCCTATGGCGTAAAAAAAAAACTAATTTTAATGTGGTAGTTGCAGTTGGAAAATGGACTGGTCGCATGATCGCATGAATAAAATAACAGCCATGCGATCATGCGACAAGGCCAAAAAAAAGGGAATCTACATACGCCAATAGCGTAGATGGGACAATGTAAGCCCGACAAGTGAAGGTTTAATTATTAAATACTATATCATGCACCAATGACAGAGTAGTCGCATGATCGCATGGAATAAAATAATGCTATGCGATCATGCGACAATGAAGCCTGAGTAGGAGAGAGAAAGTCAATGAAAAAGGAGACTAAATAGATGCACTCTGCTGGGACCCACGAACACCAATGGTGCAGTCCATGTGCGCCAATAATAGAGCGGTCGCATGACCACAAGAAATAAAATAATACCATGTGATCATGCGATAATGTGTTCTGCCAGGACCCATGTATGCCAACAACACAAATGCGGTGATGAGGTGGAATGATTATTAAATATAATATTACTCATTTTGAAAATGTCACGCGCCAATGAATAGAGCGGTTGCATGATCACAAGAGGTAAAAAAGTACCATGCGCTCATGCGACAACATAAACCAGGCGGATGAAAGTTTTTTAAATGTTACATTAGTTCTTTTGGAGCGGTCACATGATCGCAAGAGGTAAAAAAGTATCATGCGATCATGCGACAATGGAAGCTCAGGTGGATATCGTGAGAAGCTCAAATTTGCATCCAATGTTGCTGAAAAGTGCTTGAAACATGGAAAATCATTTGACTAAGCTTATGCACCATTTCCAATCATTTGACTAAGCTTATGCACCATTGAATCCTGTAATTCATTGAAAGTGTTGTCAAGAACTCTCATAGCTGATAACAAAGTAATGATCTGCCTATTAAGAAAGCAGGGCTGGAAACATGTCCAAGTGATAATTCTAGCATATCATGTTGAGATTCAAAATTGTTCATGTTGGGCCTCAAAGAAAGCTTATATGTGCTTCCAGGTTCCACTTCCCAAGTTGCAACAACACCTTTGAAGCCACCATATCAAATCTGATAGGCTGAGGGGGGATTGACAATCAACTTCAATTTCTAAGCAACCTCCATGGAAAGATCTGGAGTGATCTTTCCTACACCATCAAAAAATTTATAATCATTCCTTTCAATGTCATGAAAGTCTTCTTCAAGCTGATCCCGTGGAACCTGAACTGTGCAATATGTGGACGAGAAGCACTGACCCATTCTAGCAGCATGCTTGTAGACATTATTTTCTAGATAAACTTGTGCCAGTTACTTGAAGAAATAACATTCAGTGTTCACATTATAAATAGCTTTCCTACCATTTCTTCATAAAATAAGAACATTGATAGTAGATGAGTCAGATCCAATTTTGGTGATTTGCCATGTTTCAAATTTGGCTATGATTTAGATTTGATTTGATATTTTGTTGTTACAGAAATGTTTTGAGGTTTGACATCAATGCCAAAGGGGGAGATTGTTGGCAATTTGTCATTGATGTCAAATAATCTTGTGGAGTCACTTTCTTTCTGATTATGATAATGAGAATGCTTTGTGAAGATTTCTTTAGACACACACAGTTCATATTAACAGTGACAAGTATTATACTGTTCAAGATGTATCCATTATAAAACTTGTACATGATAAGTGTGTTGATGTATTGGTGATACTCAAACTTAACAAATCAAGGCTTATTGATGACCAAGTTAAACAAAGGCCCATCAATGTCTACATACTAAGATAAAATAGCACACATCCATCAATGATCATCCTTGATCATTTGACCCATTGGTCTATAACTTCAATAACAAAATCTCAAAACCCACCTACTCAATTAGGTCTCACAAATTAGGTTCTTTTTCTTTGATTGTCATAGTTGTTGTCAAGTTGACAAACATAGTTGTCAATCTTGACAACATTTTGACAACTTTTTAAATGCAATTTTTGCAAGTTTTAGAGTGTATAGGTAGTTATTACAGCAAGAAGACAAGAAGATAGTATGGTGGAGGCAAGAATGGGCATCTTACCTTGAACAAGATCATAGTCACAAGCTGGAGGATAGAGACACTATAGTTGGAAAGATGGAGTAGTCAATACTATGACAACATTGAACAAGCCTTTGAAGGAGTCTTTGAATGATACCTACATTATAGAAAGAAAAGTATAAATTAGACAAAATAGAGAAATATTTAGTATCTTATTGATAGTAATGCCCCCCTTCAATGTGACCATTCTCCCTACAATGTCTCTTAACTATTTTGATTAGCAGTCTTCTACGGTTTAAGCCCTTACAAATTTTGCAGGGACAATAACATTTTCCATCACCTTTTTTTTTCGAGTTAGACCATAATCTAGCGATTGTCTCCCTATTTTGTTCTTCACTTATATTATCTGACATGATCGTTCTTTGCAGGAAGCAAAAATCAGGCTATGAAAACTTTGGTCTACAACTTTCACAAACAAAGCAAAACTGTCGAAAGTACACAAATCTTCTTAGACCTAGTTAAATACTTTAATATTTTAAAAATACTTTCTTTGACTTTATTCCTAAGACATTTAACCCAATCACCTTTTCTAACATTCAGTGAATTGCTCTAGGCAAATTTGTGGATAAGATTATTTGTAAAACTTTGACCAACCACCTGAAGGTCTTATTTCAAGAGACCTTACAACATTAAGCCACTAAAAGCAATTTCAAAAAATATAAGCTAAAAGTCTAGTTAAAATATACATTAGATTAAAAAATATACAATTTTCATACCTGAGCATGCGGCTATAACTCATGCAATGGTCTTCTTGCTTAGCTCTAGAAGCTCTCCAGCAATCAAAACATATAAGCTACAAGGCCTAACAACAATTTCAAAACATATAAGCTACAAGGCAAGACATATTACATGACATGGCTAAAGGAACAAAATTTACAAGCTTTAGCAAGACATATTAAATGATAGTTTTTTGAAATGTCAAAATTTAAAAATTCTAAGGCATTTCCATTTTATTCGCAAAAATATATTGGAAACATTAACTTTTTGCAAAAAAAATTCTCAAACCTTAACTTTTTGCGAGTCTCAACTCCCAATCATGAACTTTTGGCGAGAATAATTCCCAACTCCCAACTTTTTGCGAGAATTTTTCCAAAATCTTAACTTTTCCCATTTCTTAACCCTGAACTTTTCACATCCACTTAACCATGTAGGTTTTGAAAGTTCAATTTCAAGAAATGAACAAGGACGTAAATTTGAATGCTGAGTTTTAACATGGCAATGATGTATCCCTAGCTCGTGGGCTATGCAGTCAAAACACACAGCTCACTGACCTTGGTGCTTGGCCATGAGTTGGCTTAGTTCATCACTTCATGCAACCATGAGCTAGGGCACGACATAATAAATGGACTCAATAGCTCCTCTGTACATATGGAATAGTTTCAATAGTAGCATGAATGCCGCGAGCCACAGTCTATAGCAGTAGATTCAAACCGGCTCCCAACTAAGCACGGACCACATGCATTATGGAGGTAATCAAAGCAAAGAACGAAGCATAAGTAAATAAAGATAAAGATGTCATTCTCAAGTTGCATAATACAGAAGTGACGCTCGAAGTACCTGAGTGAAATATTACAGATTCATATAATATCCAACCAGAAGGCAGCCAAATGCATTCACTATTATCTTTTCTGAAGTTTCCAAATGCAAAGGTTCATGAGAAATATTCTCATGAGAGTGTTGGCATTAAGCAGAATTGCCACTAGTGACAACACTTATTTGCATTCTAAGTGCAAACCGAGCAGAACAGTGCAAACCGAGCAGAATAGTGCAAACCGAGTAGAACAGTGCAAACCGAGCAGAATAGTGCAAATTGAGCAGAACAGTGCAAACCAAGCAGAACAGTGCAAATCGAGCAGAACACTGCAAACCGAGTAGAATAGTGCAAACCGAGCAGAACAGTGCAAACTGAGCAAGACAGTGCAAACTGAGCAAGACAGTGCAAACCGAACAAGATAGTGCAAACCGAGCAGGACAGTGTAAACCAAGTAACATTATGTCTATCAAGTCACCAGTATTTACCGAGTTCAAAACCTACCGAGTGGTTAGTATGAACCGTGCCTTCACTTCTACCGAGTGCATGACGATGCCGAGTAATGCATTGGACACCGAGTATCAGAAAGTCACTGAGTTAGTTTGCAGGAACCGTGTAACCATACTTGGGCCGACTTAGTGGCACTTATGTTTATTTGTCAAGCCGACTTTGTAATTGTAATTGTAATTAATTGTTTAGACTTGTATATAAACAATGTTGTAAAAATGTCAAGATGTAATAAAATGAGTATGAATGTGAAAAAGAAAGAAAGGCAGAGATAAGCGAATTACAAAGGGCTACAGCAGTATAAGGAACAGCAAAGACAAATTCATCACAGAAGGTGATCAGTACATCAGCGAATCTCAATCAGCAATCCAGTTGCAAAGCAAGAGATCTACTGTTTCATCCTAACAGGTGAATCAGTACTAAAATCCTTTAACCGGGTAGACTTAACAGTCTTTTGTAAAATCTCTTTACCGAGTGCATACTTCATTGTATGTTTGTAAATCCTTTAACAGGGTGGATTTAGCAAATCCTTATTGCTCCTAGCAGGGCAGATCATCAGAAGTGATCAATTGTAAGCCTTAACCGGCCAACTTTATACTGCAGTACTAAAGCTTTGTGGGTTTCATCCCCACCCCAGTTTTACTTTCTTTTTGCAAGGTTTCTAGGTAACCAAATCTATCTGTCATTGTTGTGAATGCTTTTAAGTTTCATGCTTTCTATATGCATAAGAAAAAAAAAGTGAACTATATGTTAATACATCTGTAATTGAAAGAAAATTTGGAGTTACTGATTCACCCCTACCCTCTCAGTAACTCAGTTAATTCCTGAATATTTCCAACAATTGGTATCAGAGCTATATTGGTTCTCAAGATAAAGCTTAACTAACTTGAGCAAAGATCCAGGACAATGGAGGTATTCAAACTGAACAAGGTGATTGAAAATGAAAAGCTAGATCTGGAAATGGCCATAGCTAAACTTAAACAAGCAAAAGAACATCTTTCCCAATCCCTAAGAAGAAGGAAGGAACTTGCAAATCAGATGAATGATCAGAATTACATTGAAGAAAAGATTGAAGATCTTTTTCCCTCAAATAGCTCAGATGAAGCAAACAATGTTGTCAAAGAACTCCTAGAAAAGAATGGGTCTCTGCAGGAAGAAGTGAGAAAATTAAAAAGAGAACAAGAGCTACACTTAACAAGATTTTGTGAGATCTTAGAACAAAGAAACAAGTTGAAAGATGAATTAGATGGAAGGAACAATGAAGTCCAAAATAAAACCCTTCAGCTAGAAAACCTAATTGATCAGATCTCCCATACAAATGAGGAAATTCTGAATCTAAGATCAGAAATAGAAAGCACAAGAGAAGAACTAAGATCTGAAAAGGAAATCAATCTAAGATTGATGGATGACCTAAACACCGAAAAACAAATCAATGAAGGAATGCTGAAAAGCCAAGAAGACTTAAATCAGCTGTATGAGTGAAATCTTCATAGACAGAAAGGAAAAGCAGGACTTGGATATAAAGGAGAAGGTGAATCTTCTAAGCAAGGTACTCAAAGAAATTAGAAACCTACTTGTAATCATTGTGGTAAAATAGGACATACTTAAAATAAATGTTGGAGCAATGAAAAAGTAGAATTCAATGGAAAATGCTACAACTACAATCAACATGGTCACAAAGCAAATGAATGCAGGGAAAAACCAAGATTCAGAGGTAATTGTCACAAATGCAACAAACAAGGTCACAAGGCATCCGAGTGCAGATCCAAAACATTCAATCCAGCAGAACAAATTATGAAAGAAATGTTTGGATGGGACTACAACACCTGGTGTAGATGTCATTACTGTGGAGAATATGGACACATTGGCATGAACTGCATAAAACATCATCTAAGGAAAAGAGATACTACCGTAAGATGCTTCAAATGCACTAAACTCGGTCACATAGCCAGAAACTGCATGAATGCTAGTGAAATTGAAGATGGAAAGAAGAATGAAGCAACTAAGGTCAGGAAACAGGTGAGACAACAATGGGTTCCTAAATCTACCGAGCAAGCCAGTCCAAGTAATGGAATGGGTGGCTCTACCGACTCAAACCAAATTTCCAAGAAAGCATTGGAACTGTATTCTCATAGACAAACTTCAAGCAGTTCTAGAACCGAATTAAAAGAAAGATCTAAATCAGCATACAAGATGCAGTAAGATCACAGGAAGGTCGGTATCAGTCTTTACCGAGCAAGCTCGGTACCAGTATTTACCGAGCGAGGTCAGAGCAATATGAATTCTCAAGTTCACCGAGTTGCGAAGTCTTTACCGAGCAATTAATTCTTAGTGGGTGACAGTCTGTCAGAATTCATACCCTAATTTGTACTAAGCATTAATGACAAAGTTGTAAACAAAAGGTAAGAAATCGAACTCATTCTTCACCGCGAACTTTAGCACTTTGAGAGCAAAAAATTTCAAGAGCAACCCAGCGATTCAAAAACTTTTGTGAAAGGAATTTTCTATGAGCTATGATGGCATCATCCAGCACTTCAGCGAAGAAAGGATCAGAAATGTTAGTCCAAGGGGAATGGAGAACACCAGATTTCAAGATCGTGCCCACAATTGCAGCAGCCCTAGATCTGAACGGAGCTCAATCTCAGATTCCTCCTAAGGTACTACTTATTAACAATATTCGCAATCATTTCAACTATGCAATTCAAGAAATGGGAAACCTAGAGCTAGATATTGTGCATGAGGAACTGTGTGTGGATGGTATTCTAAAACCTGAGTACAAACATCTGGAAGATAAAGGATTAATTCACATTGCACATTTACCTCGAAACTTTCAGGAGAAATGGGTTAGATACATTCTCAGCCATGTACATGATGGCAAGATTTGGCTTGAGCAACCCATAGAGATCACCAAGAAGATGATTCATCAAATCACCGGTCTTCCCATGTTGAACAAAGCAAAAACTACCAAAACCCTAGGTCGGCCAAAACTGGAGAAGAAAACCCTAACCGAGTGGGACGGTAGAGGCATGAAAGTTAGCAGCATTACCGATGCTGAACTGAAGTTTGGTACACACATAATTGCCCATAAAATATACAGTTCAAGTCGATAGAATAGTGTCTCCTGTGAAGCTATTGACCTAGCATACAAAGTGGTCAAGAATAACCTATCATTTGACCTTGCAAATTTATTGTTAAAATAGTTTAACAAGAACATGGAAAGCATTCGAACTTCCAAAAACAATCCATGTAAGTTTGGATCTTTACTGGTCTGTTTATTCTTCCATGTTCAGAAATTCTTCCCTTCCAAAGGAAAAGTTGTATGGAGAAAAGATGTGCCAATCCTTTATGAGATAAATGAATACATTTCAAAAATGGGTGAAAATTTTGAAAGCATCATGGATAGTTATTTTGAGTCTTTTAAAGAGAAGATGAATGACAGATTCCGGATTCCATAGAAGTTGGTTGAAGATTATAAGGATGACATTTGTTTCATGGTGGACTGTGACAATGTATATATTCAAGCAGCTAAACTGAGGATTGTAAATGCAAAACCTCTTCCTTATGAAGTAAATATTGATGAAACTCAGAATATCATTGAAGCCCTTCTTAATCAGCCTGTCAATCCCAAAGCTCCATATTTTGGAACATATAATGAAGCAAAAGTAAGAATTGAATTAAGCATAAAGCTTCCACAGGCGGTAAACAAAGGAAAGAAGAGGATAGCCAAAATGCAAATGCTAACCGAGGACAAAGGAGAAAATGATGAAGAAGAAGAGGAAAAGGATGAGAAAACAGAGGAACAAGAACCTGCAAAGAAGAAAGGAAAGGTATTCATCACTAAGGCACCTAAGCCTCCCACTGCTGTATTTACAAGGAGAAGTGCAAGAGGTAAGGCAGACAAGGAAGACAAAGATATAGTATTCAAAAGGCCTCTTCTAAACTTTCAAGAGAGGATCAAACTTTTTAGAGAAGGATCAGGATCTGGAGTAAGTAACATAAAATCTTTTAAATATGAAACTAGATCGGAAACAGAACAGAAGGAAATAGAAGAGCTGTTATTGAAAAGATGGGACAGTGGAAATACTCTCTTGATGAAATAGCCCCACAGGTTCCAATAGTTCTATTAGATCCAATAAAAATGAGATGGAGCAATGCCAAGCAAACTGTAAAAGACATATTTGATCAAACCCTGAGACAGTTAATGCCGAGCTTGAAAAATGATGAAATAAAGAAGGCATTGAAGAAAAATGAAAATAAGATGACACTAAAGTTCAATACTTGTTTGATTCTGATCAACAATATTGAATCGGTTGTGAAGGCCGCAAATGCCACATGGAAGAACATATACCATCTTCACCAACCGAGTATTGAAATAGTAATAATAAAAGACATTGAAAATGACAGTGATGAACAAGAAGAAGCCACTGAGGTAGATGATACTGTGAGGATAGCGGCAGAAGTCATTGCATCACTTCCTACCTCTCCAGTAAAAGTTTCTACATCTAGCCCAGAGACACCTTCAAGCATGGTTGTGACAACTTCAACATTTGTCCAATCACCTATAGCAACAACAGAAGCAACCACCATTTCTTCTACCGAGTTGGAGTCTCCCACTTCATCAAGTTTTCCAACAGTAAGTATTCCAGTTTTTTATTCTACAAGTGTAAATACTTTAAGTTCTCCAGAAGATAGTATGCCAGTCTCTATAGCTAGTCCTACTATGTCTACTGTCACTACTACTAAGGCATTAAGTACAGATAAGCCTAAGGCTCAACCGAGTATAAAATTTTTGGGTAAAAATATAGTAGAGGATATAGACCTAGATGAAGAAATAGAGATTCCAACATTAGATTTTGCAAATCTATCAGCGGACCAAATGCAAAATATAGGTGAAATCCTCCAAAGGAAAGAAAAGAAAAAGAAGCTTAAAGAGGAGAGAGACAAGGAATATCAAATCATTAAGGATGCTAAGGACATTTTGTCTGATGCATTAGGTATTAAAGTAGACTCCTCTCAACATATTTTGCTACAATTAGCAGAAGCAGTAAATAAATACAATGAGGATTCATCTAGGACAGAAAAGTTAGTTGAAAGAGCCGAGAAGAGATTCAACAATAAAGTGCTTGAGCACATTGCTCAACACATAGCTATTAATCAAGTGGAATTGTCTTCAGTTTTATCAAACATTGAATCTACCTATTCGAATGTCACCTCTCTTTTGGCCAGACTGTGCAATATTGTTGAGTTCACAAAGGATGTCAAGGATAAAATGAATAAAATGGATGAGGAAATGAAGATTAGCATACAGAAGCTACAACTTGAACCAAGTTCAAGCTCTGCTCATCACATGAAAATCTCATACCTATCAAATATGCAGTCAGATCTATTGAAAGAAGACACAAGGATCCGGTCCACACTGCTAGACATCCAGAACATGATCCTTCCCATCATGAATACAATGCATAAGCACATTGAACATTCCAAAACATTGATTCATGACAATCAATTCTCTATAGCAGATCACATGATTGAACTCTCTGCAGAAGTCCAAATTGCAATCCAAACATGCAAGATTCTGCAAGAAAATTGGGACAGAACCCTAGCACTAATAATGAAGGTACATTATGATTTTCTATCAAATTTTGGATTCTCTCTGTAAATCACTTGTATATACACCTTTGGCATTATCGTCAAAAAGGGGGAGATATGTATAGAAGGAGATATGTATAGAAGGAGATATGTATAGAAGAAGATATGTATAGAAGAAGACATGTATAGAAGAAAAGTTAGCACATTGAAAGGGGGAGATAATGTATAAAGCCCTATGACAAAGACAAATTTTGAAAAATCAAAAATAAATCTCAGCATGATTCATGTATATAAGTTTTGGGCAATAAGTGTTTTTGTCACTAATGCCAAAGGGGGAGATTGTTGGCATTAAGCAGAATTGCCACTAGTGACAACACTTATTTGCATTCTGAGTGCAAACCGAGCAGAACAGTGCAAACCGAGCAGAACAGTGCAAACCGAGCAGAACAGTGCAAACCGAGCAGAACAGTGCAAACGGAGCAAAATAGTGCAAATTGAGCAGAACAGTGCGAACTGAGTAGAACAGTGCAAATCGAGCAGAATAGTGCAAACCAAGAAGAATAGTGCAAACCGAGCAGAATAGTGCAAACCAAGCAGAACAGTGCAAACCGAGCAAGACAGTGCAAACCGAGCAAGACAATGCAAACCGAACAAGATAGTGCAAACCGAGCAGGACAGTGTAAACCAAGTAACATTATGTCTACCGAGTCACCAGTATTTACCGAGTTCAAAACCTACCGAGTGGTTAGTATGAACCGTGCCTTCACTTCTACCGAGTGCATGACGATGCCGAGTAATGCAGTGGACACCGAGTATCAGAAAGTCACCGAGTTAGTTTGTAGGAACCGTGTAACCATACTTGGGCCGACTTAGTGGCACTTATGTTTATTTGTCAAGCCGACTTTGTAATTGTAATTGTAATTAATTGTTTAGACTTGTATATAAACAATGTTGTAAAAATGTCAAGATGTAATAAAATGAGTATGAATGTGAAAAAGAAAGAAAGGCAGAGATAAGCGAATTACAAAGGGCTACAGCAGTATAAGGAACAGCAAAGACAAATTCATCACAGAAGGTGATCAGTACATCAGCGAATCTCAATCAGCAATCCAGTTGCAAAGAAAGAGATCTACTATTTCATCCTAATAGGTGAATCAGTACTAAAATCCTTTAACCGTGTAGACTTAACAGTCTTTTGTAAAATCTCTTTACCGAGTGCATACTTCATTGTATGTTTGTAAATCCTTTAACAGGGTGGATTTAGCAAATCCTTATTGCTCCTAGCAGGGCAGATCATCAGAAGTGATCAATTGTAAGCCTTAACCGGCCAACTTTATACTGCAGTACTAAAGCTTTGTGGGTTTCATCCCCACCCCAGTTTTACTTTCTTTTTGGAAGGTTTCTGGGTAACCAAATCTATGTGTCATTGTTGTGAATGCTTTTAAGTTTCATGCTTTCTATATGCATAAGAAAAAAAAAGTGAACTATATGTTAATACATCTGTAATTGAAAGAAAATTTGGAGTTACTGATTCACCCCTCCCCTCTCAGTAACTCGGTTAATTCCTGAATATTTCCAACAAAGAGTGGTGGCACAATTAGGCTGAGTCCACAATCTCAAATAATCATAGGAGATGAGTACATGGAAATTTACATGGAACAAGAAGCCAAAAATAAGGAGATTGCAGATTTGAAGGCAAGAAAAAAGGAACAAAAAGATGAGAGAAAGGCTACTAGACTTATTGAAAGGGACTTGAAGGAACAAAAGAAACTAGAAAATGCAATGAAGAAGCAAAAGAAAGAGAAGTTGTGAATAATACAAAGACAAGAGAAAGAGAAAAAAAAGAACAGGTGAAAAGATTGAGGGAATTTGAAAACGCAAAGAAGGAGCTAGAAACATAGAGACATTTAAGCATCTCATTAAGTCCTATTCCAAAAAATTCAATTTTGAGACATGATTAACATTTATGCCCCTTCATATTCATCTATTTCCAACTTTCCAATCAACACTCAGGTTTCTATAGACCAATTGCAAATGCCCATAACACCTTCCAAGGAGAAAACAAATGTAGGATCAAGTTCTGACATTGCAGCCACTACTACGGATGGTCATTGCTCCATGCTTCCCCCATGGATGGTGTAGTAAAATTTTCCATCAGAACTAGTATTATTTTTTGACAAAAATTGTTTTTTTATATTTTGTAGAAGAAAAACCATTCCCCTATTTACTTATAGAGGTCCCAAAAATTTGTATTTTTTTGTAAGGCGGGTAGATGATTCATCATGCCATGCATTTTTCTCTTCTCATTACAATGTAACTTGAACATTATATTTTGCCAATACAATGCTTGGTCCATATCTATATATTTAAATATTACTCCAAGTTTTTGGTCCAAATATGTATGCATGCTCCATATGTCTATCTATTATGTATCTACTTACATATACATCCAATTTTACACACATGCGTCCATATATATGCACATGTACAAAAATATTAACCAGTCTGTTTGTAATATATATACACATGCATGTGTGTGTGTGTGTGTATGTATGTATAAATACATGAATATATATGTCCACACACACACACACACACATATAGGTTAATTATATGCTGTTGAAAATATGTATTATACATGCTATCTTTGAAGAAATAGATCAATCAATGTGATTCATACAAAAAAATAGATTGGTACACGCACACACACACACATATATATATACACATAGATATATATATATATATATCTATATGTGTGTGTGTGTGTGTGTGTGTGTGTGTTTGTACCAATCTATTTTTTTGTATGAATCACATTGATTTATCTATTTCTTCAAAGATAGCATGTATAATTCATATTTCCAACAACATATAATTAACCTATATTATTGACCTATATGTTTGATTAGAATAATTAAATGGAAAAATAAAAAGGAAAAGCAAAATATGAATCTGAATAAAAACAAAATATGAATCCAAATATAACTAAGAATTTATGGGTCATTGCCTTAGTATAGTTTATTAACCTCACCTGAAATTAATATTGGCTTTATCCCCCCTTTATGCACCTTGACAATATTGATTTCATCCTCCCTTAATGCACCTGGAATCAATAGTGAATTCATATATTACATGCAAAAAATATTACAAGTCAAAGGTGTAATTTCACGAAACTACAATTACAAACTTAATGACTACCTTAAGAAATTGTTTATTCAGCCAATAATATGGCATAAAAAAATCCCATTAACATTTACAACATATTTCTTGAAAAATAAGTAAAAACTAATTAACACCCCAACTCCGGAAAAAGATTTCTTGCATGGATAACAAATCCATAATGTAGAGAAAACATAATTCCTTCAAAGATGTGTGAATACACACCTTTAAAATATCAATGGGTACACATGCAAAAAACCAGAGTGTTGGTATATTCAAAATTAAGTAATCAATATACTAGAGTTCCAAGAACTAGAGTAAATCATGAACTAATTAATAGTTACCATTTGGAGTAATTAATCCCAAATTTTGACTGATCAAACATGCAAAAAGTATAGTGTCTAGAATTTTAAGTTTTTGAGAGATTTTACGATTTAGCCTGTAGTCTGAAGTACTCCAAACACTTCAATCTAGATGGTCATAAAAACCAAAATAGGGATAAGAAATGTGTTTATTATGACAAGAATAAGGGACATAGAACCTAGTAAGTAAATCAAAGAAGTGCTCATAAAAAATTACTATAAAGTCAAGATTAAGACTCAGTTGTCTGAACTTTATTGGGAGTACCTGTCAAGTCCATCAAAGGTGGTGGTTTTGTTGGTTGGGTTTTTTGTGCTTTTGTTGACTATACTAAAAATGTACTGCTCTATGCATAATTGTGAGGTAGAGCCCTATCTAAAGAGCTAACGCTCGCAAGCATTTCAGGCCCTTTGGCTAGCTTTCAATCTCACTACCCATAAAAGTGCCACCAATGATAAATTCAAGAAGAGTTTGTAGGTTTATGCCATAAAAGATTTTTGAGTTTCTAGGATTATACATCATAAAACATCTGTTAATTTATGGGATTATACGCTATATAAAATAAAATCCATTTTGGTAGAAGTGAATTTGAAAACCAAATTTGTGGGGTTGTGGAAGAGGGGAAAAATGAATAAGACAGAAATCCTTAACAAAATGACATCATGTCCCACAATAGTTCAATGATATAAAATGGTGCCAGAATATGAATTGTAACTCAAAAACTTGTTGACCCATTGATCTGATCAGATGCATTATGAAACACAATTTAAAAAATCTCCACCTCCGTATACATATCAAAATGAATCTGCTACAGAAAATATGCGGTTAGAATTTCACTGTAAAAAATGAATTTCATCTCATTCTACCCTATGGGAGAGAGTCTCCATTAGCAACATGATTGTCCATGTCTTGTAAAATCCCTTTACCTGTCTATGATTCTACAAGCTGGGTTATCTTAGAACATGAATATGCAATTCAATTTAATGGACCAATGAGCAAAATAAAGTATAAAGCAGTGATTGATGAGCAAAATTGTATAGGCAGGAAAAGTTCTTTCAATATGACCAGTAGTTTAGTTTGGGTTGAACTGTTGGTCACTTAGATTGTAGATTGTTGAATAAGGAGGAGCAACGCATCAATTTCAATGCCATGATGACTTGCTTAACAAAATGGCATCCTATCCCACAACAGTTCAATGATATAAAATGGTGCTAGAGTATGAATTGTAACTCAAAAACTTGTTGACCCATTGATATGATCAGACGCATTATGAAACAAAATTTATGAAAACTTACCTCTGTATACATATCAAAATGAATCTTCTAAATAAAATACATAGCAATAGACATTAGCATACCTGCAATTGTCACATAGCATACATGATATCTTGTAAGACTGCACAATACAGTTCTAGGGGATCCAAGCAAGTGGGTTTTAAAGATATCTCCTCCATGGGCCTTCATCCTCCGCTCCAAAAATTCATGAAATGCATTGGCCCTTTGGAAAGCTAGAAATAGTAGACTCTCACCTAGTAGCAGCCAGCGAAAACTACCTGATGGTAAATTAGGGTTTGAAGAAGGGTTTCTGAGAAGAAATAGCAGAAACATTTTTCTTGTTAAACGAGATCATGTTGCATATCCTTAAATATAAGGTTTGCATGATAAAGGGAAGAGAGGGCGACACAAAATGAGGAGGAAGTGAAGTTTAAAATCATACATTTCTCGGCCTTTTGGATTCTGAATGTACAATCCAGTAGATCCCTTTCGTCGCAGAGATGCCTAGCCGCAGAGATCTCCTCGTCCAACGGCTGCAAAAATCCCTCTCGGCGCTATTATAGAAATGACCAACATTTTCTTTTCTTTTTTTTTCTTATATCCTATTAACATCACAATTGTAACGTTGTCGGGGTATAATTGAAAAAAAAAAGCCAAAAAGACATAACATTTTCCCGCCATTGCAAATTGTCATCGCAATTTCACCCCAAATGTATTAGTGTCTACTTCACAAAATGGAGAGCATATGCCTAATGTTTGTTCAATTTGGACAATAGTAAGGTTTTTCATTTTAAACTAGATCCAAAGAAGAGCCACAATTTAAGCAATGGAAGCTTGATATGAAAAATGCCTCTTTCGCAACTAGCAAAAGGCTAGGCATTTTTTTTTGTTGAAGTTTTTGACATTTATTTACTTACTTACCTAGTGGCGATCATTCCCATTCCAGCTCCTCCAACAAATTAGTCAACATAGAAATACAAAGTGAAGGAAACCAAAAGGAACAAATTGAAATTGCAATTAAGTGTTCTTAACAAGATTTTTCAAAGATATTTTTAACAACTTAAATGCAAACAATTTAGTTCAAAGTAGGAAATTTATTTTTATAAGCATCCAACACCTTAATGTAATGCTCATACAGCTTTTCTTCTAATCCCAAACTATCTAGAATTGAAGCATTATGGATTTCCTTTAGACGTTTGGTTTGAATTCTTACCTCTTTGCTCTCTTGAGTAACTCTGCTTTTTGGTTTCTGTACTTTCCTGTGTTTGCTCATCTACGGGAAAAATATAGACAGAATGTAATAAAATAGAATTTAGTAGTCTGACAGCAAAATTAAACCAAAAACACTAAGTGGCATTTATCAACTAATAAGTGTCAGTTAAAAGCTAGTAGGCATCATTTAAAAGCTATTAGGCATCATTTAAAAGATAGTAGGCATCATTTAAAAGCTAGTAGGCATCATTTAAAAGCTGGTAGGCATCATTTAAAAGCAAATAGGCATCATTTAAAAGCTATTAGGCATCATTTAAAAGCTAGTAGGCATCATTTCCTGGATACTAGGTGATGCTTTACGCTCTCAAGCGTGATACATTATTTTGCAGGTGTTAGAAGAAGAAAAGATAGAATATAAAGAATCTTGTAGGCATTAGTTAACTCCTTCTAGGCATCGTTAAATCCTTTGTAGGTGGCTTTTCTCCTATTTTCTGCAAAATTGATGTAAAAGTGAAGCCAAAAACACACAGAATTTGATAAAAATGATATAAATGAGGCTCAAAGCCCCATGGTGGGCACCATTTGTGTGTGAGTGTTTACACCTTCATGAAATTAGGACAATTAGTAATAATTCTATGGAAAGAAAATGGAAATTTAATCTAAAGAATTGCATTTAACATCCATATCATCTCATGGTTCTCTATCTAAGATTTGCAAGTAGAGCTCTCAACCTTATTCTCTACTAGTGACCATCCTAGAATGAGAAAATTATGATAAAAAGCCTAAATCTAGCTCTCAATTCTCAACTTTGATACAAAAATTAAGTCAAATGCTCATGATGATCTCAAATCTCACAATTTGCTCTCAAAATGCTCAACATATTTCTCAATTGCTCTCAAATTGCCTATAGCGATGATGTTATGCATTCAATTTTTCTAGGATTATTATCCTCTCAAAATGACTTCTCTTTGTAGTAAAATCCCAAGGGTAGGGGGACAATTTAAATTATTGTCTCAAATGTTTGGACAAGTAGACAAATTTGAGTGATTGAGATTCAAAGTTGAAAATGAGTGATGGAGATTCAACAACTTGGAGTGATCCATGTGCATCGTGTTCTCAATTATTATTGGTTGCTCAAATTATGTTGAAAGATATTAGGATTAATTAAATTCCATGAATTAATTAAATTAGCCATGTAAGGGAATAGGTTCAATTTGATTTTTTGATTTAAAACAATACAATTAATTAATTAAAATCAATTATATAATGTGATTGATCCCTTTAAGCTTGTATTTAATTATTTGATGTCATGATTTGATTTTTCCTTTGATTTAAATAATTTTATCCAATTTTGATTAATAAATGTCCATTTGCAATTGATTTGATCCATTTTGATGAAAATTAGAGCATTTGGCTAAGATTTATAGATTTGAATGATTCTAAGACACCTGCCCAATTTTTGGTGTCTACAAGACCATTTATCTTTATAAACCAATGATCTCCTTGAAGAACTCTACATCAATCTTCAAGATACAAAAATGAAAGTAAGAAAAAAATATGCAACATAGTGACAGCATCTAGCTAGCTTCTTAGTTTATGAATTTGAAGCACTCATCTTCTATCAACATCAATGTTGTGACAATTACCAAAAAATCTTCCAATGACTTTTGAAATTGAGCAATTGGCTTAACCATAAGCAAATCAGGGACACAAAATATTGCAGCATCACAAAATCACACCCTATACATTTATGCCCAAGGTCCATGATCAAATATCCATATTTTGACATCATGAATCTTTAAAACTAAGTTTCCATGACCCCTCATCCAAATTTGAAATCAATATGGTTGGACAAAAACATGACGCACACTGATCCTTGTAAAATTCAAGTTTCAAAAAGAGCATATTCATATCTTAGCAGCCACTTTTGATGGATGTCCCTTCTCTTGAGAAAGTAAAAAAACTACTACCACTACCTATTTTGAGTAACAAAAAGCCCTCATTTTTACTCATTTTGGCTCTCTTGGCTCTCCAATTCTTCAATCTCGCTCTTAACCATTCCTAATCACTCAAAGAAAGGTATGTTGGATTCATTTTGTAGGCTATTCTTTCCACCACTAGTAGAGATGGGTGTACACTACACTAAGATATATCTTCTCTATTTCTTGTCTATTTGCATAGTCAAAGAATTATTGATCATATAATATCTCTATTTTGTCGTATAATTAATCATTGTGTAATTGAGGCTTTCTACTATTGGTCTTTATATCATGTGGTTTTGTGCAATAGGGACTTTCCTCTCTTTTAAGAAAGGTTCATTTCTATTGATTTTCCTATGAATAGGGGCATTACTCCCTCAAGAAAGGTTCATTTATATTGCTTGTTTTGTGTAATAGGGTTATCCTATATTAAATGGGGTTTGTTTCTATTACTCATCTTTATATTAATTTTATCACAATCTATCTATCTAGCTATTCGTGGAGATGAAAAAACCAAAGTGGGGATTTGACAGTAGCAAGCCCCTATATAACCCACAATAATTTCCCTTGTTTCTATATGTGTGTATGAGACAAATAGGTCCAAGGAGTGAAGGAGACTAAATTGGGAGTGAGCTCAAAGAGTTTACAATTCTCTATCAAAAAGGACTCCAACGTGGTGCATTGTTAAGAGCTTGACAATTTCCAAGTTTGAAGTTTACTTTTTGTGGTTTCCATTTCTATATTCAAAATATTTGTATCTATTAGTATAATTCAATTATTTAAATTTATGTGTTCTATCATACACTTAGATATTTCATTAGCATGGTTTAATGTATAATTTCTTTCATTGTATTACATTGATTCAAACATTTATTTATTTCATTTATATTGTATAGTTGAATCTAGTTTATTTCAAGTTCTCTTGATCCCCTATCTCACTAGAGCACTAGTTGAAGTGACATAGTGTAAAGTATATTTTCTCTTTGGAAGGTAGAAAATCCATTTATCTACAAATGTATTCTCCTCCATAATGGCTTGGGTAGGGAAAGCATGTAATGTCGCACGAGGGAACCCAAGAGAAATTAACCTAAAACTTGTTACTAAGTTTACCAAATAATTTTTTGTCTTAAGAGTTTACATGTAACAATAGTGATAAAAATGTGGAAGCAATACAACATAAGATATAAACATGCACATAAGTGCAACTCATTTACAACTAACAACTCTCAAGGGTTCCATAACATAAAATTAATTTTAAATTTGCTAATATACTAAGAACAACCATAAGTACACAATCTCATATATGCCAAAGAATAATGAGTAAATCATCATATAAATGAAAACATAGATACAAATGATACAACATAGGGTACATAACAAACCACCATCCACTACACAAGTCGCAGACTATGTAATAACAAAATATATAAAGTACATATACAAGATCCTAAAAGATCTCACATTAGATATACTAATACAAGATACAAATATAAGCATCATAAGATAGATATGCACAAGCCTCCAATGAAGAACAAGAAGAAGGTAACATCGACTAGGATCATCCAATAGAATCATGAATGTCAGGATCTCAAATGGTAAAAGAATCACTACCACCCGACCACGTGGAACCAAAGGTCCACTCCCATTGTGCTGAGGACATAACAACATACCCCACTTGGATATCAAACACCAAAATCAACCACAACAAAAAGACTAAGAAAGGGATCTTGAAAGCTCTCTATCTCAAAAATGTACAACACCAACTACAAAGATAAAACATACTCAACTAGAGGAAACCAACACATGTAGGAAACCTAAGATGCATATGGGGAAGTGTCATCAAATGAGTCAACTATAAGGTTATCCTAGCAGTCTCTCTAGACCCTAACACCCTAGTGATTCTATGTGGTATTAGTAATCCTCTCATAGAGATGAGGTACTGTCTATGCTATATCTAGTCCATATAGGTAGAAAGCATCTCCCCACTCCCATCCTAGTCAAGACCTCAATCAAGTACTCAAGCATGGGTGAGGCACACATTATCAAATTAATTCATTTTAAAAACTCTCAATGTATTTTAGTTATCACTTTATTAATTCACTTACAATAATTTATCTTGGCAACCCACTTGCGGGCCTTGATGGCTATTGCAAGTCACTCTCCATCTATACACTTAGTTAACCTACCCTAATGTTCCAACCAAAATAAAATAAAGAGAAGACAAAACTGAAACCAAAAGGTTCTTATAAACCATAAATGATGATAATCACCAAAGTAAAATCGTGGAGGATAAAAAATCACATATCATCCTATACAAGGATCCAAACTACCCATCCCATACTAGACATATCAATAACTCAAATACCAAATACAAATGGTTACCATATAAATGGTCATAAAAAAACTATTCCACAAAATCACAAGGAACGTGAATTGGTCCTCAAACCACAATATCACAAAATCACACTCTCCAAGTGTCTACAATAATCATACCCCTAAACCAAGGTTGGACATAAAAGATCAAAACCATATTACCCCATGTAGAATATGCAATAAAAACATAGCTATACAAAAATACCCTTCATACCACACAATAACTAAAAGAGAATCACAAGGTGATCACAAGTCACATAAATGATCAATTCCTAAACAAGGTCAAAATAATGATCAAACAAAGAATCCCATGGAAGACAAAAGTGCCCAAAAGACTCGGGTATAACCTACGTGTCCATCTAACCCAAGTCGACCACCAACACAAATAAAAATAAATGAAGAAACTCATCAAGTAGAATCATAATCCATGATTTGAAATTTGATTAATTAATCTCACATAATTAATTTACTATTAACCTAATTGTCAATCATATCAATTAATTAAAAAAAACTAAACCATACTCATATAACAAATATTAATTAATAATTATTATTATTAATTAAAGACAAATTTAATTAATATAAATTATTTAACATTTAATAATAGATATTAATTATATAAACAAAAAAACTTATTAATAAAAAAATTTAAATTTAATATTTTAAAACTTTAATAAAAATAAATTTTTGGGCCAGTTGCCCTTGCCGGTATTTGTTCTTTCATCCCTCTCCCCCGTATCCCATTTCCTAGTTTTTCAATATCTACTTCGATAGGACCAGGGATGGGTGGCACAACTCATAGCACATCTATTCGACATACAGTTCTGCCTCTCCTATATTAGGTAGGAGGGTACCATAGGATTGACAGGGGACATCCATAGAATAGTAGGGCACTCGACAGATAGCTTTCTCCTCCCACCCACCAATGACCCCTTAGCTTCATTCCATTCAGTTAAGGGTTAACTTGCCAAATAGGTCGGGCTCGACCAACTATATAGAGGGGGGCCAACCCGAGCCCCATAGAATTTTTCAGGGCCTATAGAATGGTAGGGGCTTGACAAATAGAATAAGTCCATCTGCCATACTATGCCCCCTACCTTGCATGTGAATGCACAGGGTGGGTAGCCCCTATTATTCTAAGGGTAGTTCTAGATCCCATTGAAGAAACACCTGTAGTAGGAACAAAGGCAGTAACAGAGTGAGCAAGGGCAATAGTTGATGTCGTTGTGTGCGGTATCTATAGGAGATAAGTTCATCATTAAAGCTTACGCTAATCATGTGCTTATTCCTGAATCACGCTCTTATTATATTAAATTTAAAAACTTTAATAAAAATAAATTGTAATTAGTTTATTTTATTTTTATTTTTTAAAAATGCCCATGTCAAAAAGGGGGACCTATTCCTCCCAACCCCGCGGGCCCCTTGGCAATACACCACTGTCGCGACTATGGTGTTTGTCATGTCGACAACACCCTGTTGTCAACAATGGTGGTTGTTATGCCAGCAGCACCCTGTCGCTGACATTGGTGGTTGTCATTGGCAGCACACTGCTGCAATAGTGGGGGAGGTACATACATACATACATACATACATACATACATACATATATATATATATATATATATATATATATATATATATATGTATATATATATATATGTATATATGTATATATATATATATATATATGTATATATATATATGTGTGTATATATATATATACACACACATATATATATACATATATATATATACATATACATATATATATACATATATCTATATATATATACATATATATACATATATATACATATATATACATATATATATAGATATATATATATATATAGATATATATATAGATATATATATATACATATATATATATACATGTATATATATGTATATATGTATATGTATATATGTATATGTATATATGTATATGTATATGTATATATATATATATGTATATATATATGTAGATATATATATATATATATATATATATATATATATATATATATATATATATATATGTATGTATGTATGTATATATGTATGTATATAGATATATGTATGTATGTATATATATATGTATGTATGTATATATA